>OY282450.1:84062961-84617961 GCA_958295655.1 Palloptera scutellata | reverse complement strand
ACAACATTACAATACATAATATATCAAGAAAACACCTCTAGAAGCTGTTTTTTGTGTTTAGAGAGGAATTGAGTGCGACTTTTTTCGGTTTTTGGGCTATAACTTATAAAGGGTAAGGAATTTCTACTTAATGTCTTCAGCATAGTTGTAGCCACTTTCTTTACACACAACTTTACAACACATAACATATCGAGAAAACACCTCTAGAAGCTGTTTTTTGTGTTTAGAGAGGAATTGAGTGCGACTTTTTTCGGTTTTTGGCCTATGACTTATAAAGAGTAAGGAATTTCTACTTAATGTCTTCAGCATAGTTGTAGCCACTTTCTATACACACAACATTACAATACATAACATATCGAGAAAGCACTTCTAGAAGCTGTTTTTTGTGTTTAAAGCCGAATTGAGTGTGACTTTTTTCGGTTTTTGGCCTATAACTTATAAAGGGTAAGGAATTTCTACTTAATGTCTTCAGCATAGTTGTAGCCACTTTCTTTACACACAACTTTACAACACATAACATATCGAGAAAACACCTCTAGAAGCTGTTTTTTGTGTTTAGAGAGGAATTGAGTGCGACTTTTTTCGGTTTTTGGCCTATGACTTATAAAGGGTAAGGAATTTCTACTTAATGTCTTCAGCATAGTTGTAGCCACTTTCTATACACACAACATTACAATACATAACATATCGAGAAAGCACTTCTAGAAGCTGTTTTTTGTGTTTAAAGCCGAATTGAGTGTGACTTTTTTCGGTTTTTGGCCTATAACTTATAAAGGGTAAGGAATTTCTACTTACTATCTTCAGCATAGTTGTAGCCACTTTCTATACACACAACATTACAATACATAACATATCGAGAAAGCACTTCTAGAAGCTGTTTTTTGTGTTTAAAGCCGAATTGAGTGTGACTTTTTTCGGTTTTTGGGCTATAACTTATAAAGGGTAAGGAATTTCTACTTAATGTCTTCAGCATAGTTGTAGCCACTTTCTATACACACAACATTACAATACATAACATATCGAGAAAGCACTTCTAGAAGCTGTTTTTTGTGTTTAAAGCCGAATTGAGTGTGACTTTTTTCGGTTTTTGGGCTATAACTTATAAAGGGTAAGGAATTTCTACTTAATGTCTTCAGCATAGTTGTAGCCACTTTCTATACACACAACATTACAATACATAACATATCGAGAAAGCACTTCTAGAAGCTGTTTTTTGTGTTTAAAGCCGAATTGAGTGTGACTTTTTTCGGTTTTTGGGCTATAACTTATAAAGGGTAAGGAATTTCTACTTAATGTCTTCAGCATAGTTGTAGCCACTTTCTTTACACACAACTTTACAACACATAACATATCGAGAAAACACCTCTAGAAGCTGTTTTTTGTGTTTAGAGAGGAATTGAGTGTGACTTTTTTCGGTTTTTGGCCTATGACTTATAAAGGGTAAGGAATTTCTACTTAATGTCTTCAGCATAGTTGTAGCCACTTTCTATACACACAACATTACAATACATAACATATCGAGAAAGCACTTCTAGAAGCTGTTTTTTGTGTTTAAAGCCGAATTGAGTGTGACTTTTTTCGGTTTTTGGGCTATAACTTATAAATGGTAAGGAATTTCTACTTAATGTCTTCAGCATAGTTGTAGCCACTTTCTTTACACACAACTTTACAACACATAACATATCGAGAAAACACCTCTAGAAGCTGTTTTTTGTGTTTAGAGAGGAATTGAGTGCGACTTTTTTCGGTTTTTGGGCTATAACTTATAAAGGGTAAGGAATTTCTACTTAATGTCTTCAGCATAGTTGTAGCCACTTTCTTTACACACAACTTTACAACACATAACATATCGAGAAAACACCTCTAGAAGCTGTTTTTTGTGTTTAGAGAGGAATTGAGTGTGACTTTTTTCGGTTTTTGGCCTATGACTTATAAAGGGTAAGGAATTTCTACTTAATGTCTTCAGCATAGTTGTAGCCACTTTCTATACACACAACATTACAATACATAACATATCGAGAAAGCACTTCTAGAAGCTGTTTTTTGTGTTTAAAGCCGAATTGAGTGTGACTTTTTTCGGTTTTTGGGCTATAACTTATAAAGGGTAAGGAATTTCTACTTAATGTCTTCAGCATAGTTGTAGCCACTTTCTATACACACAACATTACAATACATAACATATCGAGAAAGCACTTCTAGAAGCTGTTTTTTGTGTTTAAAGCCGAATTGAGTGTGACTTTTTTCGGTTTTTGGGCTATAACTTATAAAGGGTAAGGAATTTCTACTTAATGTCTTCAGCATAGTTGTAGCCACTTTCTATACACACAACATTACAATACATAACATATCGAGAAAGCACTTCTAGAAGCTGTTTTTTGTGTTTAAAGCCGAATTGAGTGTGACTTTTTTCGGTTTTTGGGCTATAACTTATAAAGGGTAAGGAATTTCTACTTAATGTCTTCAGCATAGTTGTAGCCACTTTCTTTACACACAACTTTACAACACATAACATATCGAGAAAACACCTCTAGAAGCTGTTTTTTGTGTTTAGAGAGGAATTGAGTGCGACTTTTTTCGGTTTTTGGCCTATGACTTATAAAGGGTAAGGAATTTCTACTTAATGTCTTCAGCATAGTTGTAGCCACTTTCTATACACACAACATTACAATACATAACATATCGAGAAAGCACTTCTAGAAGCTGTTTTTTGTGTTTAAAGCCGAATTGAGTGTGACTTTTTTCGGTTTTTGGCCTATAACTTATAAAGGGTAAGGAATTTCTACTTACTATCTTCAGCATAGTTGTAGCCACTTTCTATACACACAACATTACAATACATAACATATCGAGAAAGCACTTCTAGAAGCTGTTTTTTGTGTTTAAAGCCGAATTGAGTGTGACTTTTTTCGGTTTTTGGGCTATAACTTATAAAGGGTAAGGAATTTCTACTTAATGTCTTCAGCATAGTTGTAGCCACTTTCTATACACACAACATTACAATACATAACATATCGAGAAAGCACTTCTAGAAGCTGTTTTTTGTGTTTAAAGCCGAATTGAGTGTGACTTTTTTCGGTTTTTGGGCTATAACTTATAAAGGGTAAGGAATTTCTACTTAATGTCTTCAGCATAGTTGTAGCCACTTTCTATACACACAACATTACAATACATAACATATCGAGAAAGCACTTCTAGAAGCTGTTTTTTGTGTTTAAAGCCGAATTGAGTGTGACTTTTTTCGGTTTTTGGGCTATAACTTATAAAGGGTAAGGAATTTCTACTTAATGTCTTCAGCATAGTTGTAGCCACTTTCTTTACACACAACTTTACAACACATAACATATCGAGAAAACACCTCTAGAAGCTGTTTTTTGTGTTTAGAGAGGAATTGAGTGTGACTTTTTTCGGTTTTTGGCCTATGACTTATAAAGGGTAAGGAATTTCTACTTAATGTCTTCAGCATAGTTGTAGCCACTTTCTTTACACACAACTTTACAACACATAACATATCGAGAAAGCACTTCTAGAAGCTGTTTTTTGTGTTTAAAGCCGAATTGAGTGTGACTTTTTTCGGATTTTGGCCTATAACTTATAAAGGGTAAGGAATTTCTACTTAATGTCTTCAGCATAGTTGTAGCCACTTTCTATACACACAACATTACAATACATAACATATCGAGAAAGCACTTCTAGAAGCTCGTTTTTGTGTTTAAAGCCGAATTGAGTGTGACTTTTTTCGGTTTTTGGCCTATAACTTATAAAGGGTAAGGAATTTCTACTTAATGTCTTCAGCATAGTTGTAGCCACTTTCTATACACACAACATTACAATACATAACATATCGAGAAAACACCTCTAGAAGCTGTTTTTTGTGTTTAAAGCCGAATTGAGTGCGACTTTGTTCGGTTTTTGGCCTATAACTTATAAAGGGTAAGGAATTTCTACTTACTATCTTCAGCATAGTTGTAGCCACTTTCTTTACACACAACTTTACGACACATAACATATCGAGAAAACACCTCTAGAAGCTGTTTTTTGTGTTTAGAGAGGAATTGAGTGCGACTTTTTTCGGTTTTTGGCCTATAACTTATAAAGGGTAAGGAATTTCTACTTAATGTCTTCAGCATAGTTGTAGCCACTTTCTATACACACAACATTACAATACATAACATATCGAGAAAGCACTTCTAGAAGCTGTTTTTTGTGTTTAAAGCCGAATTGAGTGTGACGTTTTTCGGATTTTGGCCTATAACTTATAAAGGGTAAGGAATTTCTACTTAATGTCTTCAGCATAGTTGTAGCCACTTTCTTTACACACAACTATACAATACATAACATATCGAGAAAACACCTCTAGAAGCTGTTTTTTGTGTTTAAAGCCGAATTGCGTGCGACTTTTTTCGGTTTTTGGCCTATAACTTATAAAGGGTAAGGAATTTCTACTTACTATCTTCAGCATAGTTGTAGCCACTTTCTTTACACACAACTTTACGACACATAACATATCGAGAAATCACCTCTAGAAGCTGTTTTTTGTGTTTAGAGAGGAATTGAGTGCGACTTTTTTCGGTTTTTGGCCTATAACTTATAAAGGGTAAGGAATTTCTACTTAATGTCTTCAGCATAGTTGTAGCCACTTTCTATACACACAACATTACAATACATAACATATCGAGAAAGCACTTCTAGAAGCTCGTTTTTGTGTTTAAAGCCGAATTGAGTGTGACTTTTTTCGGTTTTTGGCCTATAACTTATAAAGGGTAAGGAATTTCTACTTAATGTCTTCAGCATAGTTGTAGCCACTTTCTTTACACATAACTTTACAATACATAACATATCGAGAAAGCACTTCTAGAAGCTGTTTTTTGTGTTTAAAGCCGAATTGAGTGTGACTTTTTTCGGATTTTGGCCTATAACTTATAAAGGGTAAGGAATTTCTACTTAATGTCTTCAGCATAGTTGTAGCCACTTTCTATACACACAACATTACAATACATAACATATCGAGAAAACACCTCTAGAAGCTGTTTTTTGTGTTTAAAGCCGAATTGAGTGCGACTTTGTTCGGTTTTTGGCCTATAACTTATAAAGGGTAAGGAATTTCTACTTACTATCTTCAGCATAGTTGTAGCCACTTTCTTTACACATAACTTTACAATACATAACATATCGAGAAAGCACTTCTAGAAGCTGTTTTTTGTGTTTAAAGCCGAATTGAGTGTGACGTTTTTCGGATTTTGGCCTATAACTTATAAAGGGTAAGGAATTTCTACTTAATGTCTTCAGCATAGTTGTAGCCACTTTCTTTACACGCAACTATACAATACATAACATATCGAGAAAACACCTCTAGAAGCTGTTTTTTGTGTTTAAAGCCGAATTGAGTGCGACTTTTTTCGGTTTTTGGCCTATAACTTATAAAGGGTAAGGAATTTCTACTTACTATCTTCAACATAGTTGTAGCCACTTTCTTTACACATAACTTTACAATACATAACATATCGAGAAAGCACTTCTAGAAACTGTTTTTTGTGTTTAAAGCCGAATTGAGTGTGACTTTTTTCGGATTTTGGCCTATAACTTATAAAGGGTAAGGAATTTCTACTTACTATCTTCAGCATAGTTGTAGCCACTTTCTTTACACATAACTTTACAATACATAACATATCGAGAAAGCACTTCTAGAAGCTATTTTTTGTGTTTAAAGCCGAATTGAGTGTGACTTTTTTCGGTTTTTGGGCTATAACTTATAAAGGGTAAGGAATTTATACTTAATGTCTTCAGCATAGTTGTAGCCACTTTCTTTACACATAACTTTACAATACATAACATATCGAGAAAACACCTCTAGAAGCTGTTTTTTGTGTTTAGAGAGGAATTGAGTGCGACTTTTTTCGGTTTTTGGGCTATAACTTATAAAGGGTAAGGAATTTCTACTTACTATCTTCAGCATAGTTGTAGCCACTTTCTTTACACATAACTTTACAATACATAACATATCGAGAAAGCACTTCTAGAAGCTGTTTTTTGTGTTTAAAGCCGAATTGAGTCCGACTTTCTTCGGTTTTTGGCCTATAACTTATAAAGGGTAAGGAATTTCTACTTACTATCTTCAGCATAGTTGTAGCCACTTTCTTTACACACAACTTTACAACACATAATATATCGAGAAAACACTTCTAGAAGCTGTTTTTTGTGTTTAAAGCCGAATTGAGTGTGACTTTTTTCGGTTTTTGGCCTATAACTTATAAAGGGTAAGGAATTTCTACTTACTATCTTCAGCATAGTTGTAGCCACTTTCTTTACACACAACTTTACGACACATAACATATCGAGAAAACACCTCTAGAAGCTGTTTTTGGTGTTTAGAGAGGAATTGAGTGCGACTTTTTTCGGTTTTTGGCCTATAACTTATAAAGGGTAAGGAATTTCTACTTACTATCTTCAGCATAGTTGTAGCCACTTTCTATACACACAACATTACAATACATAATATATCGAGAAAACACTTCTAGAAGCTGTTTTTTGTGTTTAAAGCCGAATTGAGTGTGACTTTTTTCGGTTTTTGGCCTATAACTTATAAAGGGTAAGGAATTTCTACTTACTATCTTCAGCATAGTTGTAGCCACTTTCTTTACACACAACTTTACGACACATAACATATCGAGAAAACACCTCTAGAAGCTGTTTTTTGTGTTTAGAGAGGAATTGAGTGCGACTTTTTTCGGTTTTTGGCCTATAACTTATAAAGGGTAAGGAATTTCTACTTACTATCTTCAGCATAGTTGTAGCCACTTTCTATACACACAACATTACAATACATAATATATCGAGAAAACACTTCTAGAAGCTGTTTTTTGTGTTTAAAGCCGAATTGAGTGTGACTTTTTTCGGTTTTTGGCCTATAACTTATAAAGGGTAAGGAATTTCTACTTACTATCTTCAGCATAGTTGTAGCCACTTTCTTTACACACAACTTTACAACACATAACATATCGAGAAAACACCTCTAGAAGCTGTTTTTTGTGTTTAGAGAGGAATTGAGTGCGACTTTTTTCGGTTTTTGGCCTATAACTTATAAAGGGTAAGGAATTTCTACTTACTATCTTCAGCATAGTTGTAGCCACTTTCTATACACACAACATTACAATACATAATATATCGAGAAAACACTTCTAGAAGCTGTTTTTTGTGTTTAAAGCCGAATTGAGTGTGACTTTTTTCGGTTTTTGGCCTATAACTTATAAAGGGTAAGGAATTTCTACTTACTATCTTCAGCATAGTTGTAGCCACTTTCTTTACACACAACTTTACAACACATATCATATCGAGAAAACACCTCTAGAAGCTGTTTTTTGTGTTTAGAGAGGAATTGAGTGCGACTTTTTTCGGTTTTTGGCCTATAACTTATAAAGGGTAAGGAATTTCTACTTACTATCTTCAGCATAGTTGTAGCCACTTTCTATACACACAACATTACAATACATAATATATCGAGAAAACACTTCTAGAAGCTGTTTTTTGTGTTTAAAGCCGAATTGAGTGTGACTTTTTTCGGTTTTTGGCCTATAACTTATAAAGGGTAAGGAATTTCTCCTTAATGTCTTCAGCATAGTTGTAGCCACTTTCTTTACACACAACTTTACAACACATATCATATCGAGAAAACACCTCTAGAAGCTGTTTTTTGTGTTTAGAGAGGAATTGAGTGCGACTTTTTTCGGTTTTTGGCCTATAACTTATAAAGGGTAAGGAATTTCTACTTACTATCTTCAGCATAGTTGTAGCCACTTTCTATACACACAACATTACAATACATAATATATCGAGAAAACACTTCTAGAAGCTGTTTTTTGTGTTTAAAGCCGAATTGAGTGTGACTTTTTTCGGTTTTTGGCCTATAACTTATAAAGGGTAAGGAATTTCTACTTACTATCTTCAGCATAGTTGTAGCCACTTTCTATACACACAACATTACAATACATAACATATCGAGAAAACACCTCTAGAAGCTGTTTTTTGTGTTTAGAGAGGAATTGAGTGCGACTTTTTTCGGTTTTTGGCCTATAACTTATAAAGGGTAAGGAATTTCTACTTACTATCTTCAGCATAGTTGTAGCCACTTTCTATACACACAACATTACAATACATAATATATCGAGAAAACACTTCTAGAAGCTGTTTTTTGTGTTTAAAGCCGAATTGAGTGTGACTTTTTTCGGTTTTTGGGCTATAACTTATAAAGGGTAAGGAATTTCTCCTTAATGTCTTCAGCATAGTTGTAGCCACTTTCTTTACACACAACTTTACAATACATAACATATCGAGGAAACACCTCTAGAAGCTGTTTTTTTGTGTTTAGAGAGGAATTGAGTGCGACTTTTTTCGGTTTTTGGCCTATAACTTATAAAGGGTAAGGAATTTCTACTTACTATCTTCAGCATAGTTGTAGCCACTTTCTATACACACAACATTACAATACATAATATATCGAGAAAACACCCTTAGAAGCTGTTTTTTGTGTTTAAAGCCGAATTGAGTGTGACTTTTTTCGGATTTTGGCCTATAACTTATAAAGGGTAAGGAATTTCTACTTACTATCTTCAGCATAGTTGTAGCCACTTTCTTTACACATAACTTTACAATACATAACATATCGAGAAAGCACTTCTAGAAGCTGTTTTTTGTGTTTAAAGCCGAATTGAGTGTGACTTTTTTCGGTTTTTGGGCTATAACTTATAAAGGGTAAGGAATTTATACTTAATGTCTTCAGCATAGTTGTAGCCACTTTCTTTACACATAACTTTACAATACATAACATATCGAGAAAACACCTCTAGAAGCTGTTTTTTGTGTTTAGAGAGGAATTTAGTGCGACTTTTTTCGGTTTTTGGGCTATAACTTATAAAGGGTAAGGAATTTCTACTTACTATCTTCAGCATAGTTGTAGCCACTTTCTTTACACATAACTTTACAATACATAACATATCGAGAAAGCACTTCTAGAAGCTGTTTTTTGTGTTTAAAGCCGAATTGAGTCCGACTTTCTTCGGTTTTTGGCCTATAACTTATAAAGGGTAAGGAATTTCTACTTACTATCTTCAGCATAGTTGTAGCCACTTTCTTTACACACAACTTTACAACACATAACATATCGAGAAAACACCTCTAGAAGCTGTTTTTGGTGTTTAGAGAGGAATTGAGTGCGACTTTTTTCGGCTTTTGGCCTATAACTTATAAAGGGTAAGGAATTTCTACTTACTATCTTCAGCATAGTTGTAGCCACTTTCTATACACACAACATTACAATACATAATATATCGAGAAAACACTTCTAGAAGCTGTTTTTTGTGTTTAAAGCCGAATTGAGTGTGACTTTTTTCGGTTTTTGGCCTATAACTTATAAAGGGTAAGGAATTTCTCCTTAATGTCTTCAGCATAGTTGTAGCCACTTTCTTTACACACAACTTTACAACACATATCATATCGAGAAAACACCTCTAGAAGCTGTTTTTTGTGTTTAGAGAGGAATTGAGTGCGACTTTTTTCGGTTTTTGGCCTATAACTTATAAAGGGTAAGGAATTTCTACTTACTATCTTCAGCATAGTTGTAGCCACTTTCTATACACACAACATTACAATACATAATATATCGAGAAAACACCCTTAGAAGCTGTTTTTTGTGTTTAAAGCCGAATTGAGTGTGACTTTTTTCGGATTTTGGCCTATAACTTATAAAGGGTAAGGAATTTCTACTTACTATCTTCAGCATAGTTGTAGCCACTTTCTTTACACATAACTTTACAATACATAACATATCGAGAAAGCACTTCTAGAAGCTGTTTTTTGTGTTTAAAGCCGAATTGAGTGTGACTTTTTTCGGTTTTTGGGCTATAACTTATAAAGGGTAAGGAATTTATACTTAATGTCTTCAGCATAGTTGTAGCCACTTTCTTTACACATAACTTTACAATACATAACATATCGAGAAAACACCTCTAGAAGCTGTTTTTTGTGTTTAGAGAGGAATTTAGTGCGACTTTTTTCGGTTTTTGGGCTATAACTTATAAAGGGTAAGGAATTTCTACTTACTATCTTCAGCATAGTTGTAGCCACTTTCTTTACACATAACTTTACAATACATAACATATCGAGAAAGCACTTCTAGAAGCTGTTTTTTGTGTTTAAAGCCGAATTGAGTCCGACTTTCTTCGGTTTTTGGCCTATAACTTATAAAGGGTAAGGAATTTCTACTTACTATCTTCAGCATAGTTGTAGCCACTTTCTTTACACACAACTTTACAACACATAACATATCGAGAAAACACCTCTAGAAGCTGTTTTTGGTGTTTAGAGAGGAATTGAGTGCGACTTTTTTCGGCTTTTGGCCTATAACTTATAAAGGGTAAGGAATTTCTACTTACTATCTTCAGCATAGTTGTAGCCACTTTCTATACACACAACATTACAATACATAATATATCGAGAAAACACTTCTAGAAGCTGTTTTTTGTGTTTAAAGCCGAATTGAGTGTGACTTTTTTCGGTTTTTGGCCTATAACTTATAAAGGGTAAGGAATTTCTCCTTAATGTCTTCAGCATAGTTGTAGCCACTTTCTTTACACACAACTTTACAACACATATCATATCGAGAAAACACCTCTAGAAGCTGTTTTTTGTGTTTAGAGAGGAATTGAGTGCGACTTTTTTCGGTTTTTGGCCTATAACTTATAAAGGGTAAGGAATTTCTACTTACTATCTTCAGCATAGTTGTAGCCACTTTCTATACACACAACATTACAGTACATAATATATCGAGAAAACACTTCTAGAAGCTGTTTTTTGTGTTTAAAGCCGAATTGAGTGTGACTTTTTTCGGTTTTTGGCCTATAACTTATAAAGGGTAAGGAATTTCTCCTTAATGTCTTCAGCATAGTTGTAGCCACTTTCTTTACACACAACTTTACAACACATATCATATCGAGAAAACACCTCTAGAAGCTGTTTTTTGTGTTTAGAGAGGAATTGAGTGCGACTTTTTTCGGTTTTTGGCCTATAACTTATAAAGGGTAAGGAATTTCTACTTACTATCTTCAGCATAGTTGTAGCCACTTTCTATACACACAACATTACAATACATAATATATCGAGAAAACACTTCTAGAAGCTGTTTTTTGTGTTTAAAGCCGAATTGAGTGTGACTTTTTTCGGTTTTTGGCCTATAACTTATAAAGGGTAAGGAATTTCTCCTTAATGTCTTCAGCATAGTTGTAGCCACTTTCTTTACACACAACTTTACAACACATATCATATCGAGAAAACACCTCTAGAAGCTGTTTTTTGTGTTTAGAGAGGAATTGAGTGCGACTTTTTTCGGTTTTTGGCCTATAACTTATAAAGGGTAAGGAATTTCTACTTACTATCTTCAGCATAGTTGTAGCCACTTTCTTTACACATAACTTTACAATACATAACATATCGAGAAAGCACTTCTAGAAGCTGTTTTTTGTGTTTAAAGCCGAATTGAGTGTGACTTTTTTCGGTTTTTGGGCTATAACTTATAAAGGGTAAGGAATTTCTACTTAATGTCTTCAGCATAGTTGTAGCCACTTTCTATACACACAACATTACAATACATAACATATCGAGAAAGCACTTCTAGAAGCTGTTTTTTGTGTTTAAAGCCGAATTGAGTGTGACTTTTTTCGGTTTTTGGCCTATAACTTATAAAGGGTAAGGAATTTCTACTTACTTTCTTCAGCATAGTTGTAGCCACTTTCTTTACACACAACATTACAATACATAATATATCGAGAAAGCACTTCTAGAAGCTGTTTTTTGTGTTTAAAGCCGAATTCAGTGTGACTTTTTTCGGTTTTTGGGCTATAACTTATAAAGGGTAAGGAATTTCTACTTAATGTCTTCAGCATAGTTGTAGCCACTTTCTATACACACAACATTACAATACATAATATATCGAGAAAACACCTCTAGAAGCTGTTTTTTGTGTTTAGAGAGGAATTGAGTGCGACTTTTTTCGGTTTTTGTGCTATAACTTATAAAGGGTAAGGAATTTCTACTTAATGTCTTCAGCATAGTTGTAGCCACTTTCTATACACACAACTTTACAACACATAACATATCGAGAAAACACCTCTAGAAGCTGTTTTTTGTGTTTAGAGAGGAATTGAGTGCGACTTTTTTCGGTTTTTGGCCTATGACTTATAAAGGGTAAGGAATTTCTACTTAATGTCTTCAGCATAGTTGTAGCCACTTTCTATACACACAACATTACAATACATAACATATCGAGAAAGCACTTCTAGAAGCTGTTTTTTGTGTTTAAAGCCGAATTGAGTGTGACTTTTTTCGGTTTTTGGCCTATAACTTATAAAGGGTAAGGAATTTCTACTTAATGTCTTCAGCATAGTTGTAGCCACTTTCTTTACACACAACTTTACAACACATAACATATCGAGAAAACACCTCTAGAAGCTGTTTTTTGTGTTTAGAGAGGAATTGAGTGCGACTTTTTTCGGTTTTTGGCCTATGACTTATAAAGGGTAAGGAATTTCTACTTAATGTCTTCAGCATAGTTGTAGCCACTTTCTATACACACAACATTACAATACATAACATATCGAGAAAGCACTTCTAGAAGCTGTTTTTTGTGTTTAAAGCCGAATTGAGTGTGACTTTTTTCGGTTTTTGGCCTATAACTTATAAAGGGTAAGGAATTTCTACTTACTATCTTCAGCATAGTTGTAGCCACTTTCTATACACACAACATTACAATACATAACATATCGAGAAAGCACTTCTAGAAGCTGTTTTTTGTGTTTAAAGCCGAATTGAGTGTGACTTTTTTCGGTTTTTGGGCTATAACTTATAAAGGGTAAGGAATTTCTACTTAATGTCTTCAGCATAGTTGTAGCCACTTTCTATACACACAACATTACAATACATAACATATCGAGAAAGCACTTCTAGAAGCTGTTTTTTGTGTTTAAAGCCGAATTGAGTGTGACTTTTTTCGGTTTTTGGGCTATAACTTATAAAGGGTAAGGAATTTCTACTTAATGTCTTCAGCATAGTTGTAGCCACTTTCTATACACACAACATTACAATACATAACATATCGAGAAAGCACTTCTAGAAGCTGTTTTTTGTGTTTAAAGCCGAATTGAGTGTGACTTTTTTCGGTTTTTGGGCTATAACTTATAAAGGGTAAGGAATTTCTACTTAATGTCTTCAGCATAGTTGTAGCCACTTTCTTTACACACAACTTTACAACACATAACATATCGAGAAAACACCTCTAGAAGCTGTTTTTTGTGTTTAGAGAGGAATTGAGTGTGACTTTTTTCGGTTTTTGGCCTATGACTTATAAAGGGTAAGGAATTTCTACTTAATGTCTTCAGCATAGTTGTAGCCACTTTCTTTACACACAACTTTACAACACATAACATATCGAGAAAACACCTCTAGAAGCTGTTTTTTGTGTTTAGAGAGGAATTGAGTGCGACTTTTTTCGGTTTTTGGCCTATAACTTATAAAGGGTAAGGAATTTCTACTTAATGTCTTCAGCATAGTTGTAGCCACTTTCTATACACACAACATTACAATACATAACATATCGAGAAAGCACTTCTAGAAGCTCGTTTTTGTGTTTAAAGCCGAATTGAGTGTGACTTTTTTCGGTTTTTGGCCTATAACTTATAAAGGGTAAGGAATTTCTACTTAATGTCTTCAGCATAGTTGTAGCCACTTTCTTTACACATAACTTTACAATACATAACATATCGAGAAAGCACTTCTAGAAGCTGTTTTTTGTGTTTAAAGCCGAATTGAGTGCGACTTTTTTCGGTTTTTGGGCTATAACTTATAAAGGGTAAGGAATTTCTACTTAATGTCTTCAGCATAGTTGTAGCCACTTTCTATACACACAACATTACAATACATAACATATCGAGAAAACACCTCTAGAAGCTGTTTTTTGTGTTTAAAGCCGAATTGAGTGCGACTTTGTTCGGTTTTTGGCCTATAACTTATAAAGGGTAAGGAATTTCTACTTACTATCTTCAGCATAGTTGTAGCCACTTTCTTTACACATAACTTTACAATACATAACATATCGAGAAAGCACTTCTAGAAGCTGTTTTTTGTGTTTAAAGCCGAATTGAGTGTGACGTTTTTCGGATTTTGGCCTATAACTTATAAAGGGTAAGGAATTTCTACTTAATGTCTTCAGCATAGTTGTAGCCACTTTCTTTACACACAACTATACAATACATAACATATCGAGAAAACACCTCTAGAAGCTGTTTTTTGTGTTTAAAGCCGAATTGAGTGCGACTTTTTTCGGTTTTTGGCCTATAACTTATAAAGGGTAAGGAATTTCTACTTACTATCTTCAGCATAGTTGTAGCCACTTTCTTTACACATAACTTTACAATACATAACATATCGAGAAAGCACTTCTAGAAGCTGTTTTTTGTGTTTAAAGCCGAATTGAGTGTGACTTTTTTCGGATTTTGGCCTATAACTTATAAAGGGTAAGGAATTTCTACTTACTATCTGCAGCATAGTTGTAGCCACTTTCTTTACACATAACTTTACAATACATAACATATCGAGAAAGCACTTCTAGAAGCTGTTTTTTGTGTTTAAAGCCGAATTGAGTGTGACTTTTTTCGGTTTTTGGGCTATAACTTATAAAGGGTAAGGAATTTATACTTAATGTCTTCAGCATAGTTGTAGCCACTTTCTTTACACATAACTTTACAATACATAACATATCGAGAAAACACCTCTAGAAGCTGTTTTTTGTGTTTAGAGAGGAATTGAGTGCGACTTTTTTCGGTTTTTGGGCTATAACTTATAAAGGGTAAGGAATTTCTACTTACTATCTTCAGCATAGTTGTAGCCACTTTCTTTACACATAACTTTACAATACATAACATATCGAGAAAGCACTTCTAGAAGCTGTTTTTTGTGTTTAAAGCCGAATTGAGTCCGACTTTTTTCGGTTTTTGGCCTATAACTTATAAAGGGTAAGGAATTTCTACTTACTTTCTTCAGCATAGTTGTAGCCACTTTCTATACACACAACTTTACAATACATAATATATCGAGAAAACACCTCTAGAAGCTGTTTTTTGTGTTTAAAGCCGAATTGAGTGCGACTTTTTTCGGTTTTTGGCCTATAACTTATAAAGGGTAAGGAATTTCTACTTACTATCTTCAGCATAGTTGTAGCCACTTTCTATACACACAACTTTACAATACATAATATATCGAGAAAACACCTCTAGAAGCTGTTTTTTGTGTTTAAAGCCGAATTGAGTGTGACTTTTTTCGGTTTTTGGCCTATAACTTATAAAGGGTAAGGAATTTCTACTTACTATCTTCAGCATAGTTGTAGCCACTTTCTATACACACAACATTACAATACATAACATATCGAGAAAGCACCTCTAGAAGCTGTTTTTTGTGTTTAAAGCCGAATTGAGTGTGACTTTTTTCGGTTTTTGGGCTATAACTTATAAAGGGTAAGGAATTTCTACTTAATGTCTTCAGCATAGTTGTAGCCACTTTCTATACACACAACATTACAATACATAACATATCGAGAAAGCACTTCTAGAAGCTGTTTTTTGTGTTTAAAGCCGAATTGAGTGTGACTTTTTTCGGTTTTTGGCCTATAACTTATAAAGGGTAAGGAATTTCTACTTAATGTCTTCAGCATAGTTGTAGCCACTTTCTTTACACACAACTTTACAACACATAACATATCGAGAAAACACCTCTAGAAGCTGTTTTTTGTGTTTAGAGAGGAATTGAGTGCGACTTTTTTCGGTTTTTGGCCTATGACTTATAAAGGGTAAGGAATTTCTACTTAATGTCTTCAGCATAGTTGTAGCCACTTTCTATACACACAACATCACAATACATAACATATCGAGAAAGCACTTCTAGAAGCTGTTTTTTGTGTTTAAAGCCGAATTGAGTGTGACTTTTTTCGGTTTTTGGCCTATAACTTATAAAGGGTAAGGAATTTCTACTTACTATCTTCAGCATAGTTGTAGCCACTTTCTATACACACAACATTACAATACATAACATATCGAGAAAGCACTTCCAGAAGCTGTTTTTTGTGTTTAAAGCCGAATTGAGTGTGACTTTTTTCGGTTTTTGGGCTATAACTTATAAAGGGTAAGGAATTTCTACTTAATGTCTTCAGCATAGTTGTAGCCACTTTCTATACACACAACATAACAATACATAACATATCGAGAAAGCACTTCTAGAAGCTGTTTTTTGTGTTTAAAGCCGAATTGAGTGTGACTTTTTTCGGTTTTTGGGCTATAACTTATAAAGGGTAAGGAATTTCTACTTAATGTCTTCAGCATAGTTGTAGCCACTTTCTATATACACAACATTACAATACATAACATATCGAGAAAGAACTTCTAGAAGCTGTTTTTTGTGTTTAAAGCCGAATTGAGTGTGACTTTTTTCGGTTTTTGGGCTATAACTTATAAAGGGTAAGGAATTTCTACTTAATGTCTTCAGCATAGTTGTAGCCACTTTCTTTACACACAACTTTACAACACATAACATATCGAGAAAACACCTCTAGAAGCTGTTTTTTGTGTTTAGAGAGGAATTGAGTGCGACTTTTTTCGGTTTTTGGCCTATGACTTATAAAGGGTAAGGAATTTCTACTTAATGTCTTCAGCATAGTTGTAGCCACTTTCTTTACACACAACTTTACAACACATAACATATCGAGAAAACACCTCTAGAAGCTGTTTTTTGTGTTTAGAGAGGAATTGAGTGCGACTTTTTTCGGTTTTTGGCCTATAACTTATAAAGGGTAAGGAATTTCTACTTAATGTCTTCAGCATAGTTGTAGCCACTTTCTATACACATAACTCTACAATACATAACATATCGAGAAAACACCTCTAGAAGCTGTTTTTTGTGTTTAAAGCCGAATTGAGTCCGACTTTCTTCGGTTTTTGGCCTATAACTTATAAAGGGTAAGGAATTTCTACTTACTATCTTCAGCATAGTTGTAGCCACTTTCTTTACACACAACTTTACAACACATAACATATCGAGAAAACACCTCTAGAAGCTGTTTTTTGTGTTTAGAGAGGAATTGAGTGTGACTTTTTTCGGATTTTGGCCTATAACTTATAAAGGGTAAGGAATTTCTACTTACTATCTTCAGCATAGTTGTAGCCACTTTCTTTACACATAACTTTACAACACATAACATATCGAGAAAGCACTTCTAGAAGCTGTTTTTTGTGTTTAAAGCCGAATTGAGTGTGACTTTTTTCGGTTTTTGGGCTATAACTTATAAAGGGTAAGGAATTTCTACTTAATGTCTTCAGCATAGTTGTAGCCACTTTCTATACACACAACATTACAATACATAACATATCGAGAAAGCACTTCTAGAAGCTATTTTTTGTGTTTAAAGCCGAATTGAGTGTGACTTTTTTCGGTTTTTGGCCTATAACTTATAAAGGGTAAGGAATTTCTACTTACTATCTTCAGCATAGTTGTAGCCACTTTCTATACACATAACTCTACAATACATAACATATCGAGAAAACACCTCTAGAAGCTGTTTTTTGTGTTTAAAGCCGAATTGAGTCCGACTTTCTTCGGTTTTTGGCCTATAACTTATAAAGGGTAAGGAATTTCTACTTACTATCTTCAGCATAGTTGTAGCCACTTTCTTTACACACAACTTTACAACACATAACATATCGAGAAAGCACTTCTAGAAGCTGTTTTTTGTGTTTAAAGCCGAATTGAGTGTGACTTTTTTCGGTTTTTGGCCTATAACTTATAAAGGGTAAGGAATTTCTACTTACTATCTTCAGCATAGTTGTAGCCACTTTCTATACACACAACATTACAATACATAACATATCGAGAAAGCACTTCTAGAAGCTGTTTTTTGTGTTTAAAGCCGAATTGAGTGTGACTTTTTTCGGTTTTTGGGCTATAACTTATAAAGGGTAAGGAATTTCTACTTAATGTCTTCAGCATAGTTGTAGCCACTTTCTATACACACAACATTACAATACATAACATATCGAGAAAGCACTTCTAGAAGCTGTTTTTTGTGTTTAAAGCCGAATTGAGTGTGACTTTTTTCGGTTTTTGGGCTATAACTTATAAAGGGTAAGGAATTTCTACTTAATGTCTTCAGCATAGTTGTAGCCACTTTCTATACACACAACATTACAATACATAACATATCGAGAAAGCACTTCTAGAAGCTATTTTTTGTGTTTAAAGCCGAATTGAGTGTGACTTTTTTCGGTTTTTGGCCTATAACTTATAAAGGGTAAGGAATTTCTACTTAATGTCTTCAGCATAGTTGTAGCCACTTTCTTTTCACACAACTTTACAACACATAACATATCGAGAAAACACCTCTAGAAGCTGTTTTTTGTGTTTAGAGAGGAATTGAGTGCGACTTTTTTCGGTTTTTGGCCTATGACTTATAAAGGGTAAGGAATTTCTACTTAATGTCTTCAGCATAGTTGTAGCCACTTTCTTTACACACAACTTTACAACACATAACATATCGAGAAAACACCTCTAGAAGCTGTTTTTTGTGTTTAAAGCCGAATTGAGTGCGACTTTTTTCGGCTTTTGGCCTATAACTTATAAAGGGTAAGGAATTTCTACTTACTATCTTCAGCATAGTTGTAGCCACTTTCTTTACACATAACTTTACAATACATAACATATCGAGAAAGCACTTCTAGAAGCTGTTTTTTGTGTTTAAAGCCGAATTGAGTGTGACTTTTTTCGGATTTTGGCCTATAACTTATAAAGGGTAAGGAATTTCTACTTACTATCTTCAGCATAGTTGTAGCCACTTTCTTTACACATAACTTTACAATACATAACATATCGAGAAAGTACTTCTAGAAGCTGTTTTTTGTGTTTAAAGCCGAATTGAGTGTGACTTTTTTCGGTTTTTGGGCTATAACTTATAAAGGGTAAGGAATTTCTACTTAATGTCTTCAGCATAGTTGTAGCCACTTTCTTTACACATAACTTTACAATACATAACATATCGAGAAAGCACTTCTAGAAGCTGTTTTTTGTGTTTAAAGCCGAATTGAGTCCGACTTTCTTCGGTTTTTGGCCTATAACTTATAAAGGGTAAGGAATTTCTACTTACTATCTTCAGCATAGTTGTAGCCACTTTCTTTACACACAACTTTACAACACATAACATATCGAGAAAACACCTCTAGAAGCTGTTTTTGGTGTTTAGAGAGGAATTGAGTGCGACTTTTTTCGGTTTTTGGCCTATAACTTATAAAGGGTAAGGAATTTCTACTTACTATCTTCAGCATAGTTGTAGCCACTTTCTATACACACAACATTACAATACATAATATATCGAGAAAACACTTCTAGAAGCTGTTTTTTGTGTTTAAAGCCGAATTGAGTGTGACTTTTTTCGGTTTTTGGCCTATAACTTATAAAGGGTAAGGAATTTCTACTTACTTTCTTCAGCATAGTTGTAGCCACTTTCTATACACACAACTTTACAATACATAATATATCGAGAAAACACCTCTAGAAGCTGTTTTTTGTGTTTAAAGCCGAATTGAGTGCGACTTTTTTCGGTTTTTGGCCTATAACTTATAAAGGGTAAGGAATTTCTACTTACTATCTTCAGCATAGTTGTAGCCACTTTCTATACACACAACTTTACAATACATAATATATCGAGAAAACACCTCTAGAAGCTGTTTTTTGTGTTTAAAGCCGAATTGAGTGTGACTTTTTTCGGTTTTTGGCCTATAACTTATAAAGGGTAAGGAATTTCTACTTACTATCTTCAGCATAGTTGTAGCCACTTTCTATACACACAACATTACAATACATAACATATCGAGAAAGCACCTCTAGAAGCTGTTTTTTGTGTTTAAAGCCGAATTGAGTGTGACTTTTTTCGGTTTTTGGGCTATAACTTATAAAGGGTAAGGAATTTCTACTTAATGTCTTCAGCATAGTTGTAGCCACTTTCTATACACACAACATTACAATACATAACATATCGAGAAAGCACTTCTAGAAGCTGTTTTTTGTGTTTAAAGCCGAATTGAGTGTGACTTTTTTCGGTTTTTGGCCTATAACTTATAAAGGGTAAGGAATTTCTACTTAATGTCTTCAGCATAGTTGTAGCCACTTTCTTTACACACAACTTTACAACACATAACATATCGAGAAAACACCTCTAGAAGCTGTTTTTTGTGTTTAGAGAGGAATTGAGTGCGACTTTTTTCGGTTTTTGGCCTATGACTTATAAAGGGTAAGGAATTTCTACTTAATGTCTTCAGCATAGTTGTAGCCACTTTCTATACACACAACATCACAATACATAACATATCGAGAAAGCACTTCTAGAAGCTGTTTTTTGTGTTTAAAGCCGAATTGAGTGTGACTTTTTTCGGTTTTTGGCCTATAACTTATAAAGGGTAAGGAATTTCTACTTACTATCTTCAGCATAGTTGTAGCCACTTTCTATACACACAACATTACAATACATAACATATCGAGAAAGCACTTCCAGAAGCTGTTTTTTGTGTTTAAAGCCGAATTGAGTGTGACTTTTTTCGGTTTTTGGGCTATAACTTATAAAGGGTAAGGAATTTCTACTTAATGTCTTCAGCATAGTTGTAGCCACTTTCTATACACACAACATAACAATACATAACATATCGAGAAAGCACTTCTAGAAGCTATTTTTTGTGTTTAAAGCCGAATTGAGTGTGACTTTTTTCGGTTTTTGGCCTATAACTTATAAAGGGTAAGGAATTTCTACTTAATGTCTTCAGCATAGTTGTAGCCACTTTCTTTTCACACAACTTTACAACACATAACATATCGAGAAAACACCTCTAGAAGCTGTTTTTTGTGTTTAGAGAGGAATTGAGTGCGACTTTTTTCGGTTTTTGGCCTATGACTTATAAAGGGTAAGGAATTTCTACTTAATGTCTTCAGCATAGTTGTAGCCACTTTCTTTACACACAACTTTACAACACATAACATATCGAGAAAACACCTCTAGAAGCTGTTTTTTGTGTTTAAAGCCGAATTGAGTGCGACTTTTTTCGGCTTTTGGCCTATAACTTATAAAGGGTAAGGAATTTCTACTTACTATCTTCAGCATAGTTGTAGCCACTTTCTTTACACATAACTTTACAATACATAACATATCGAGAAAGCACTTCTAGAAGCTGTTTTTTGTGTTTAAAGCCGAATTGAGTGTGACTTTTTTCGGATTTTGGCCTATAACTTATAAAGGGTAAGGAATTTCTACTTAATGTCTTCAGCATAGTTGTAGCCACTTTCTTTACACATAACTTTACAATACATAACATATCGAGAAAGTACTTCTAGAAGCTGTTTTTTGTGTTTAAAGCCGAATTGAGTGTGACTTTTTTCGGTTTTTGGGCTATAACTTATAAAGGGTAAGGAATTTCTACTTAATGTCTTCAGCATAGTTGTAGCCACTTTCTTTACACATAACTTTACAATACATAACATATCGAGAAAGCACTTCTAGAAGCTGTTTTTTGTGTTTAAAGCCGAATTGAGTCCGACTTTCTTCGGTTTTTGGCCTATAACTTATAAAGGGTAAGGAATTTCTACTTACTATCTTCAGCATAGTTGTAGCCACTTTCTTTACACATAACTTTACAACACATAACATATCGAGAAAGCACTTCTAGAAGCTGTTTTTTGTGTTTAAAGCCGAATTGAGTGTGACTTTTTTCGGTTTTTGGCCTATAACTTATAAAGGGTAAGGAATTTCTACTTACTATCTTCAGCATAGTTGTAGCCACTTTCTATACACACAACATTACAATACATAACATATCGAGAAAGCACTTCTAGAAGCTGTTTTTTGTGTTTAAAGCCGAATTGAGTGTGACTTTTTTCGGTTTTTGGGCTATAACTTATAAAGGGTAAGGAATTTCTACTTAATGTCTTCAGCATAGTTGTAGCCACTTTCTATACACACAACATTACAATACATAACATATCGAGAAAGCACTTCTAGAAGCTGTTTTTTGTGTTTAAAGCCGAATTGAGTGTGACTTTTTTCGGTTTTTGGGCTATAACTTATAAAGGGTAAGGAATTTCTACTTAATGTCTTCAGCATAGTTGTAGCCACTTTCTATACACACAACATTACAATACATAACATATCGAGAAAGCACTTCTAGAAGCTATTTTTTGTGTTTAAAGCCGAATTGAGTGTGACTTTTTTCGGTTTTTGGCCTATAACTTATAAAGGGTAAGGAATTTCTACTTAATGTCTTCAGCATAGTTGTAGCCACTTTCTTTTCACACAACTTTACAACACATAACATATCGAGAAAACACCTCTAGAAGCTGTTTTTTGTGTTTAGAGAGGAATTGAGTGCGACTTTTTTCGGTTTTTGGCCTATGACTTATAAAGGGTAAGGAATTTCTACTTAATGTCTTCAGCATAGTTGTAGCCACTTTCTTTACACACAACTTTACAACACATAACATATCGAGAAAACACCTCTAGAAGCTGTTTTTTGTGTTTAAAGCCGAATTGAGTGCGACTTTTTTCGGCTTTTGGCCTATAACTTATAAAGGGTAAGGAATTTCTACTTACTATCTTCAGCATAGTTGTAGCCACTTTCTTTACACATAACTTTACAATACATAACATATCGAGAAAGCACTTCTAGAAGCTGTTTTTTGTGTTTAAAGCCGAATTGAGTGTGACTTTTTTCGGATTTTGGCCTATAACTTATAAAGGGTAAGGAATTTCTACTTACTATCTTCAGCATAGTTGTAGCCACTTTCTTTACACATAACTTTACAATACATAACATATCGAGAAAGTACTTCTAGAAGCTGTTTTTTGTGTTTAAAGCCGAATTGAGTGTGACTTTTTTCGGTTTTTGGGCTATAACTTATAAAGGGTAAGGAATTTCTACTTAATGTCTTCAGCATAGTTGTAGCCACTTTCTTTACACATAACTTTACAATACATAACATATCGAGAAAGCACTTCTAGAAGCTGTTTTTTGTGTTTAAAGCCGAATTGAGTCCGACTTTCTTCGGTTTTTGGCCTATAACTTATAAAGGGTAAGGAATTTCTACTTACTATCTTCAGCATAGTTGTAGCCACTTTCTTTACACACAACTTTACAACACATAACATATCGAGAAAACACCTCTAGAAGCTGTTTTTGGTGTTTAGAGAGGAATTGAGTGCGACTTTTTTCGGTTTTTGGCCTATAACTTATAAAGGGTAAGGAATTTCTACTTACTATCTTCAGCATAGTTGTAGCCACTTTCTATACACACAACATTACAATACATAATATATCGAGAAAACACTTCTAGAAGCTGTTTTTTGTGTTTAAAGCCGAATTGAGTGTGACTTTTTTCGGTTTTTGGCCTATAACTTATAAAGGGTAAGGAATTTCTACTTACTATCTTCAGCATAGTTGTAGCCACTTTCTTTACACACAACTTTACAACACATAACATATCGAGAAAACACCTCTAGAAGCTGTTTTTTGTGTTTAGAGAGGAATTGAGTGCGACTTTTTTCGGTTTTTGGCCTATAACTTATAAAGGGTAAGGAATTTCTACTTACTATCTTCAGCATAGTTGTAGCCACTTTCTATACACACAACATTACAATACATAATATATCGAGAAAACACTTCTAGAAGCTGTTTTTTGTGTTTAAAGCCGAATTGAGTGTGACTTTTTTCGGTTTTTGGCCTATAACTTATAAAGGGTAAGGAATTTCTACTTACTATCTTCAGCATAGTTGTAGCCACTTTCTTTACACACAACTTTACAACACATATCATATCGAGAAAACACCTCTAGAAGCTGTTTTTTGTGTTTAGAGAGGAATTGAGTGCGACTTTTTTCGGTTTTTGGCCTATAACTTATAAAGGGTAAGGAATTTCTACTTACTATCTTCAGCATAGTTGTAGCCACTTTCTATACACACAACATTACAATACATAATATATCGAGAAAACACCTCTAGAAGCTGTTTTTTGTGTTTAAAGCCGAATTGAGTGCGACTTTTTTCGGTTTTTGGGCTATAACTTATAAAGGATAAGGAATTTCTACTTACTATCTTCAGCATAGTTGTAGCCACTTTCTATACACACAACTTTACAATACATAATATATCGAGAAAACACCTCTAGAAGCTGTTTTTTGTGTTTAAAGCCGAATTGAGTGCGACTTTTTTCGGTTTTTGGCCTATAACTTATAAAGGGTAAGGAATTTCTACTTAATGTCTTTAGCATAGTTGTAGCCACTTTCTTTACACACAACTTTACAACACATAACATATCGAGAAAACACCTCTAGAAGCTGTTTTTTGTGTTTAGAGAGGAATTGAGTGCGACTTTTTTCGGTTTTTGGCCTATAACTTATAAAGGATAAGAAATCTCTACTTACTATCTTCAGCATAGTTGTAGCCACTTTCTATACACACAACATTACAATACATAGTATATCGAGAAAACACTTCTAGAAGCTGTTTTTTGTGTTTAAAGCCGAATTGAGTGCGACTTTTTTCGGTTTTTGGGCTATAACTTATAAAGGGTAAGGAATTTCTACTTACTATCTTCAGCATAGTTGTAGCCACTTTCTATACACACAACTTTACAATACATAATATATCGAGAAAACACCTCTAGAAGCTGTTTTTTGTGTTTAAAGCCGAATTGAGTGCGATTTTTTCGGTTTTTGGGCTATAACTTATAAAGGGTAAGGAATTTCTACTTAATGTCTTCAGCATAGTTGTAGCCACTTTCTATACACACAACATTACAATACATAACATATCGAGAAAGCACTTCTAGAAGCTGTTTTTTGTGTTTAAAGCCGAATTGAGTGTGACTTTTTTCGGTTTTTGGCCTATAACTTATAAAGGGTAAGGAATTTCTACTTAATGTCTTCAGCATAGTTGTAGCCACTTTCTTTACACACAACTTTACAACACATAACATATCGAGAAAACACCTCTAGAAGCTGTTTTTTGTGTTTAGAGAGGAATTGAGTGCGACTTTTTTCGGTTTTTGGCCTATGACTTATAAAGGGTAAGGAATTTCTACTTAATGTCTTCAGCATAGTTGTAGCCACTTTCTATACACACAACATTACAATACATAACATATCGAGAAAGCACTTCTAGAAGCTGTTTTTTGTGTTTAAAGCCGAATTGAGTGTGACTTTTTTCGGTTTTTGGCCTATAACTTATAAAGGGTAAGGAATTTCTACTTACTATCTTCAGCATAGTTGTAGCCACTTTCTATACACACAACATTACAATACATAACATATCGAGAAAGCACTTCCAGAAGCTGTTTTTTGTGTTTAAAGCCGAATTGAGTGTGACTTTTTTCGGTTTTTGGGCTATAACTTATAAAGGGTAAGGAATTTCTACTTAATGTCTTCAGCATAGTTGTAGCCACTTTCTATACACACAACATTACAATACATAACATATCGAGAAAGCACTTCTAGAAGCTGTTTTTTGTGTTTAAAGCCGAATTGAGTGTGACTTTTTTCGGTTTTTGGGCTATAACTTATAAAGGGTAAGGAATTTCTACTTAATGTCTTCAGCATAGTTGTAGCCACTTTCTTTACACACAACTTTACAACACATAACATATCGAGAAAACACCTCTAGAAGCTGTTTTTTGTGTTTAGAGAGGAATTGAGTGCGACTTTTTTCGGTTTTTGGCCTATGACTTATAAAGGGTAAGGAATTTCTACTTAATGTCTTCAGCATAGTTGTAGCCACTTTCTTTACACACAACTTTACAACACATAACATATCGAGAAAACACCTCTAGAAGCTGTTTTTTGTGTTTAGAGAGGAATTGAGTGCGACTTTTTTCGGTTTTTGGCCTATAACTTATAAAGGGTAAGGAATTTCTACTTAATGTCTTCAGCATAGTTGTAGCCACTTTCTATACACATAACTCTACAATACATAACATATCGAGAAAACACCTCTAGAAGCTGTTTTTTGTGTTTAAAGCCGAATTGAGTCCGACTTTCTTCGGTTTTTGGCCTATAACTTATAAAGGGTAAGGAATTTCTACTTACTATCTTCAGCATAGTTGTAGCCACTTTCTTTACACACAACTTTACAACACATAACATATCGAGAAAACACCTCTAGAAGCTGTTTTTTGTGTTTAAAGCCGAATTGAGTCCGACTTTTTTCGGATTTTGGCCTATAACTTATAAAGGGTAAGGAATTTCTACTTACTATCATCAGCATAGTTGTAGCCACTTTCTTTACACATAACTTTACAACACATAACATATCGAGAAAGCACTTCTAGAAGCTGTTTTTTGTGTTTAAAGCCGAATTGAGTGTGACTTTTTTCGGTTTTTGGCCTATAACTTATAAAGGGTAAGGAATTTCTACTTACTATCTTCAGCATAGTTGTAGCCACTTTCTATACACACAACATTACAATACATAACATATCGAGAAAGCACTTCTAGAAGCTGTTTTTTGTGTTTAAAGCCGAATTGAGTGTGACTTTTTTCGGTTTTTGGGCTATAACTTATAAAGGGTAAGGAATTTCTACTTAATGTCTTCAGCATAGTTGTAGCCACTTTCTATACACACAACATTACAATACATAACATATCGAGAAAGCACTTCTAGAAGCTGTTTTTTGTGTTTAAAGCCGAATTGAGTGTGACTTTTTTCGGTTTTTGGCCTATAACTTATAAAGGGTAAGGAATTTCTACTTAATGTCTTCAGCATAGTTGTAGCCACTTTCTTTTCACACAACTTTACAACACATAACATATCGAGAAAACACCTCTAGAAGCTGTTTTTTGTGTTTAGAGAGGAATTGAGTGCGACTTTTTTCGGTTTTTGGCCTATGACTTATAAAGGGTAAGGAATTTCTACTTAATGTCTTCAGCATAGTTGTAGCCACTTTCTTTACACACAACTATACAATACATAACATATCGAGAAAACACCTCTAGAAGCTGTTTTTTGTGTTTAAAGCCGAATTGAGTGCGACTTTTTTCGGCTTTTGGCCTATAACTTATAAAGGGTAAGGAATTTCTACTTACTATCTTCAGCATAGTTGTAGCCACTTTCTTTACACATAACTTTACAATACATAACATATCGAGAAAGCACTTCTAGAAGCTGTTTTTTGTGTTTAAAGCCGAATTGAGTGTGACTTTTTTCGGATTTTGGCCTATAACTTATAAAGGGTAAGGAATTTCTACTTACTATCTTCAGCATAGTTGTAGCCACTTTCTTTACACATAACTTTACAATACATAACATATCGAGAAAGCACTTCTAGAAGCTGTTTTTTGTGTTTAAAGCCGAATTGAGTGTGACTTTTTTCGGTTTTTGGGCTATAACTTATAAAGGGTAAGGAATTTCTACTTAATGTCTTCAGCATAGTTGTAGCCACTTTCTTTACACATAACTTTACAATACATAACATATCGAGAAAGCACTTCTAGAAGCTGTTTTTTGTGTTTAAATCCGAATTGAGTCCGACTTTCTTCGGTTTTTGGCCTATAACTTATAAAGGGTAAGGAATTTCTACTTACTATCTTCAGCATAGTTGTAGCCACTTTCTTTACACACAACTTTACAACACATAACATATCGAGAAAACACCTCTAGAAGCTGTTTTTGGTGTTTAGAGAGGAATTGAGTGCGACTTTTTTCGGTTTTTGGCCTATAACTTATAAAGGGTAAGGAATTTCTACTTACTATCTTCAGCATAGTTGTAGCCACTTTCTATACACACAACATTACAATACATAATATATCGAGAAAACACTTCTAGAAGCTGTTTTTTGTGTTTAAAGCCGAATTGAGTGTGACTTTTTTCGGTTTTTGGCCTATAACTTATAAAGGGTAAGGAATTTCTACTTACTATCTTCAGCATAGTTGTAGCCACTTTCTTTACACACAACTTTACAACACATAACATATCGAGAAAACACCTCTAGAAGCTGTTTTTTGTGTTTAGAGAGGAATTGAGTGCGACTTTTTTCGGTTTTTGGCCTATAACTTATAAAGGGTAAGGAATTTCTACTTACTATCTTCAGCATAGTTGTAGCCACTTTCTATACACACAACATTACAATACATAATATATCGAGAAAACACTTCTAGAAGCTGTTTTTTGTGTTTAAAGCCGAATTGAGTGTGACTTTTTTCGGTTTTTGGCCTATAACTTATAAAGGGTAAGGAATTTTTACTTACTATCTTCAGCATAGTTGTAGCCACTTTCTTTACACACAACTTTACAACACATATCATATCGAGAAAACACCTCTAGAAGCTGTTTTTTGTGTTTAGAGAGGAATTGAGTGCGACTTTTTTCGGTTTTTGGCCTATAACTTATAAAGGGTAAGGAATTTCTACTTACTATCTTCAGCATAGTTGTAGCCACTTTCTATACACACAACATTACAATACATAATATATCGAGAAAACACTTCTAGAAGCTGTTTTTTGTGTTTAAAGCCGAATTGAGTGCGACTTTTTTCGGTTTTTGGGCTATAACTTATAAAGGGTAAGGAATTTCTACTTACTATCTTCAGCATAGTTGTAGCCACTTTCTATACACACAACTTTACAATACATAATATATCGAGAAAACACCTCTAGAAGCTGTTTTTTGTGTTTAAAGCCGAATAGAGTGCGACTTTTTTCGGTTTTTGGGCTATAACTTATAAAGGATAAGGAATTTCTACTTACTATCTTCAGCATAGTTGTAGCCACTTTCTATACACACAACTTTACAATACATAATATATCGAGAAAACACCTCTAGAAGCTGTTTTTTGTGTTTAAAGCCGAATTGAGTGCGACTTTTTTCGGTTTTTGGCCTATAACTTATAAAGGGTAAGGAATTTCTACTTAATGTCTTTAGCATAGTTGTAGCCACTTTCTTTACACACAACTTTACAACACATAACATATCGAGAAAACACCTCTAGAAGCTGTTTTTTGTGTTTAGAGAGGAATTGAGTGCGACTTTTTTCGGTTTTTGGCCTATAACTTATAAAGGATAAGAAATCTCTACTTACTATCTTCAGCATAGTTGTAGCCACTTTCTATACACACAACATTACAATACATAGTATATCGAGAAAACACTTCTAGAAGCTGTTTTTTGTGTTTAAAGCCGAATTGAGTGCGACTTTTTTCGGTTTTTGGGCTATAACTTATAAAGGGTAAGGAATTTCTACTTACTATCTTCAGCATAGTTGTAGCCACTTTCTATACACACAACTTTACAATACATAATATATCGAGAAAACACCTCTAGAAGCTGTTTTTTGTGTTTAAAGCCGAATTGAGTGCGACTTTTTTCGGTTTTTGGGCTATAACTTATAAAGGGTAAGGAATTTCTACTTACTATCTTCAGCATAGTTGTAGCCACTTTCTATACACACAACTTTACAATACATAATATATCGAGAAAACACCTCTAGAAGCTGTTTTTTGTGTTTAAAGCCGAATTGAGTGCGACTTTTTTCGGTTTTTGGCCTATAACTTATAAAGGGTAAGGAATTTCTACTTAATGTCTTTAGCATAGTTGTAGCCACTTTCTTTACACACAACTTTACAACACATAACATATCGAGAAAACACCTCTAGAAGCTGTTTTTTGTGTTTAGAGAGGAATTGAGTGCGACTTTTTTCGGTTTTTGGCCTATAACTTATAAAGGGTAAGGAATTTCTACTTACTATCTTCAGCATAGTTGTAGCCACTTTCTATACACACAACATTACAATACATAATATATCGAGAAAACACTTCTAGAAGCTGTTTTTTGTGTTTAAAGCCGAATTGAGTGCGACTTTTTTCGGTTTTTGGGCTATAACTTATAAAGGGTAAGGAATTTCTACTTACTATCTTCAGCATAGTTGTAGCCACTTTCTATACACACAACTTTACAATACATAATATATCGAGAAAACACCTCTAGAAGCTGTTTTTTGTGTTTAGAGAGGAATTGAGTGCGACTTTTTTCGGTTTTTGGCCTATGACTTATAAAGGGTAAGGAATTTCTACTTAATGTCTTCAGCATAGTTGTAGCCACTTTCTATACACACAACATTACAATACATAACATATCGAGAAAGCACTTCTAGAAGCTGTTTTTTGTGTTTAAAGCCGAATTGAGTGTGACTTTTTTCGGTTTTTGGCCTATAACTTATAAAGGGTAAGGAATTTCTACTTACTATCTTCAGCATAGTTGTAGCCACTTTCTATACACACAACATTACAATACATAACATATCGAGAAAGCACTTCCAGAAGCTGTTTTTTGTGTTTAAAGCCGAATTGAGTGTGACTTTTTTCGGTTTTTGGGCTATAACTTATAAAGGGTAAGGAATTTCTACTTAATGTCTTCAGCATAGTTGTAGCCACTTTCTATACACACAACATAACAATACATAACATATCGAGAAAGCACTTCTAGAAGCTGTTTTTTGTGTTTAAAGCCGAATTGAGTGTGACTTTTTTCGGTTTTTGGGCTATAACTTATAAAGGGTAAGGAATTTCTACTTAATGTCTTCAGCATAGTTGTAGCCACTTTCTATACACACAACATTACAATACATAACATATCGAGAAAGCACTTCTAGAAGCTGTTTTTTGTGTTTAAAGCCGAATTGAGTGTGACTTTTTTCGGTTTTTGGCCTATAACTTATAAAGGGTAAGGAATTTCTACTTAATGTCTTCAGCATAGTTGTAGCCACTTTCTTTTCACACAACTTTACAACACATAACATATCGAGAAAACACCTCTAGAAGCTGTTTTTTGTGTTTAGAGAGGAATTGAGTGCGACTTTTTTCGGTTTTTGGCCTATGACTTATAAAGGGTAAGGAATTTCTACTTAATGTCTTCAGCATAGTTGTAGCCACTTTCTTTACACACAACTATACAATACATAACATATCGAGAAAACACCTCTAGAAGCTGTTTTTTGTGTTTAAAGCCGAATTGAGTGCGACTTTTTTCGGCTTTTGGCCTATATCTTATAAAGGGTAAGGAATTTCTACTTACTATCTTCAGCATAGTTGTAGCCACTTTCTTTACACATAACTTTACAATACATAACATATCGAGAAAGCACTTCTAGAAGCTGTTTTTTGTGTTTAAAGCCGAATTGAGTGCGACTTTTTTCGGCTTTTGGCCTATAACTTATAAAGGGTAAGGAATTTCTACTTACTATCTTCAGCATAGTTGTAGCCACTTTCTTTACACATATCTTTACAATACATAACATATCGAGAAAGCACTTCTAGAAGCTGTTTTTTGTGTTTAAAGCCGAATTGAGTGTGACTTTTTTCGGTTTTTGGGCTATAACTTATAAAGGGTAAGGAATTTCTACTTAATGTCTTCAGCATAGTTGTAGCCACTTTCTTTACACATAACTTTACAATACATAACATATCGAGAAAGCACTTCTAGAAGCTGTTTTTTGTGTTTAAAGCCGAATTGAGTCCGACTTTCTTCGGTTTTTGGCCTATAACTTATAAAGGGTAAGGAATTTCTACTTACTATCTTCAGCATAGTTGTAGCCACTTTCTTTACACACAACTTTACAACACATAACATATCGAGAAAACACCTCTAGAAGCTGTTTTTGGTGTTTAGAGAGGAATTGAGTGCGACTTTTTTCGGTTTTTGGCCTATAACTTATAAAGGGTAAGGAATTTCTACTTACTATCTTCAGCATAGTTGTAGCCACTTTCTATACACACAACATTACAATACATAATATATCGAGAAAACACTTCTAGAAGCTGTTTTTTGTGTTTAAAGCCGAATTGAGTGTGACTTTTTTCGGTTTTTGGCCTATAACTTATAAAGGGTAAGGAATTTCTACTTACTATCTTCAGCATAGTTGTAGCCACTTTCTTTACACACAACTTTACAACACATATCATATCGAGAAAACACCTCTAGAAGCTGTTTTTTGTGTTTAGAGAGGAATTGAGTGCGACTTTTTTCGGTTTTTGGCCTATAACTTATAAAGGGTAAGGAATTTCTACTTACTATCTTCAGCATAGTTGTAGCCACTTTCTATACACACAACATTACAATACATAATATATCGAGAAAACACTTCTAGAAGCTGTTTTTTGTGTTTAAAGCCGAATTGAGTGCGACTTTTTTCGGTTTTTGGGCTATAACTTATAAAGGGTAAGGAATTTCTACTTACTATCTTCAGCATAGTTGTAGCCACTTTCTATACACACAACTTTACAATACATAATATATCGAGAAAACACCTCTAGAAGCTGTTTTTTGTGTTTAAAGCCGAATTGAGTGCGACTTTTTTCGGTTTTTGGGCTATAACTTATAAAGGATAAGGAATTTCTACTTACTATCTTCAGCATAGTTGTAGCCACTTTCTATACACACAACTTTACAATACATAATATATCGAGAAAACACCTCTAGAAGCTGTTTTTTGTGTTTAAAGCCGAATTGAGTGCGACTTTTTTCGGTTTTTGGCCTATAACTTATAAAGGGTAAGGAATTTCTACTTAATGTCTTTAGCATAGTTGTAGCCACTTTCTTTACACACAACTTTACAACACATAACATATCGAGAAAACACCTCTAGAAGCTGTTTTTTGTGTTTAGAGAGGAATTGAGTGCGACTTTTTTCGGTTTTTGGCCTATAACTTATAAAGGATAAGAAATCTCTACTTACTATCTTCAGCATAGTTGTAGCCACTTTCTATACACACAACATTACAATACATAGTATATCGAGAAAACACTTCTAGAAGCTGTTTTTTGTGTTTAAAGCCGAATTGAGTGCGACTTTTTTCGGTTTTTGGGCTATAACTTATAAAGGGTAAGGAATTTCTACTTACTATCTTCAGCATAGTTGTAGCCACTTTCTATACACACAACTTTACAATACATAATATATCGAGAAAACACCTCTAGAAGCTGTTTTTTGTGTTTAAAGCCGAATTGAGTGCGACTTTTTTCGGTTTTTGGGCTATAACTTATAAAGGGTAAGGAATTTCTACTTAATGTCTTTAGCATAGTTGTAGCCACTTTCTTTACACACAACTTTACAACACATAACATATCGAGAAAACACCTCTAGAAGCTGTTTTTTGTGTTTAGAGAGGAATTGAGTGCGACTTTTTTCGGTTTTTGGCCTATAACTTATAAAGGGTAAGGAATTTCTACTTACTATCTTCAGCATAGTTGTAGCCACTTTCTATACACACAACATTACAATACATAGTATATCGAGAAAACACTTCTAGAAGCTGTGTTTTGTGTTTAAAGCCGAATTGAGTGCGACTTTTTTCGGTTTTTGGGCTATAACTTATAAAGGGTAAGGAATTTCTACTTACTATCTTCAGCATAGTTGTAGCCACTTTCTATACACACAACTTTACAATACATAATATATCGAGAAAACACCTCTAGAAGCTGTTTTTTGTGTTTAAAGCCGAATTGAGTGCGACTTTTTTCGGTTTTTGGCCTATAACTTATAAAGGGTAAAGAATTTCTACTTAATGTCTTTAGCATAGTTGTAGCCACTTTCTTTACACACAACTTTACAACACATAACATATCGAGAAAACACCTCTAGAAGCTGTTTTTTGTGTTTAGAGAGGAATTGAGTGCGACTTTTTTCGGTTTTTGGCCTATAACTTATAAAGGGTAAGGAATTTCTACTTACTATCTTCAGCATAGTTGTAGCCACTTTCTATACACACAACATTACAATACATAATATATCGAGAAAACACTTCTAGAAGCTGTTTTTTGTGTTTAAAGCCGAATTGAGTACGACTTTTTTCGGTTTTTGGGCTATAACTTATAAAGGGTAAGGAATTTCTACTTACTATCTTCAGCATAGTTGTAGCCACTTTCTATACACACAACTTTACAATACATAATATATCGAGAAAACACCTCTAGAAGCTGTTTTTTGTGTTTAAAGCCGAATTGAGTGCGACTTTTTTCGGTTTTTGGGCTATAACTTATAAAGGGTAAGGAATTTCTACTTACTATCTTCAGCATAGTTGTAGCCACTTTCTATACACACAACTTTACAATATATAATATATCGAGAAAACACCTCTAGAAGCTGTTTTTTGTGTTTAAAGCCGAATTGAGTGCGACTTTTTTCGGTTTTTGGCCTATAACTTATAAAGGGTAAGGCATTTCTACTTAATGTCTTTAGCATAGTTGTAGCCACTTTCTTTACACACAACTTTACAACACATAACATATCGAGAAAACACCTCTAGAAGCTGTTTTTTGTGTTTAGAGAGGAATTGAGTGCGACTTTTTTCGGTTTTTGGCCTATAACTTATAAAGGATAAGAAATCTCTACTTACTGTCTTCAGCATAGTTGTAGCCATTATCTTTACGCACAACTTTAAAATACATAACATATCGAGAAAAAGAAGATATAGGCCAAAAACCGAAAAAGTCGCACTCAATTTCACTCTAAACACAAAAAACAGCTTCTAGTGGTGTTTTCTCGATATGTTATGTTTCGTAAAGTTGTGTGTGAAGAAAGTGGCTACAACTATGCTGAAGATAGTAAGTAGAAATTCCTTACCCTTTATAAGTTATAGCCCAAAAACCGAAAAAAGTCGCACGCAATTCGGCTTTAAACACAAAAAACAGCTTCTAGAGGTGTTTTCTCGATATATTATGTATTGTAATGTTGTGTGTATAGAAAGTGGCTACAACTATGCTGAAGATAGTAAGTAGAAATTCCTTACCCTTTATAAGTTATAGGCCAAAAACCGAAAAAAGTCGCACTCAATTCCTCTCTAAACACAAAAAAACAGCTTCTAGAGGTGTTTCCTCGATATGTTATGTATTGTAAAGTTGTGTGTAAAGAAAGTGGCTACAACTATGCTGAAGACATTAAGGAGAAATTCCTTACCCTTTATAAGTTATAGGCCAAAAACCGAAAAAAGTCACACTCAATTCGGCTTTAAACACAAAAAACAGCTTCTAGAAGTGTTTTCTCGATATATTATGTATTGTAATGTTGTGTGTATAGAAAGTGGCTACAACTATGCTGAAGATAGTAAGTAGAAATTCCTTACCCTTTATAAGTTATAGCCCAAAAACCGAAAAAAGTCACACTCAATTCGGCTTTAAACACAAAAAACAGCTTCTAGAAGTGTTTTCTCGATATATTATGTATTGTAATGTTGTGTGTATAGAAAGTGGCTACAACTATGCTGAAGATAGTAAGTAGAAATTCCTTACCCTTTATAAGTTATAGGCCAAAAACCGAAAAAGTCGCACTCAATTCCTCTCTAAACACAAAAAACAGCTTCTAGAGGTGTTTTCTCGATATGTTATGTCTTGTAAAGTTGTGTGTAAAGAAAGTGGCTACAACTATGCTGAAGATAGTAAGTAGAAATTCCTTACCCTTTATAAGTTATAGGCCAAAAACCGAAAAAAGTCGCACTCAATTCCTCTCTAAACACAAAAAACAGCTTCTAGAGGTGTTTTCTCGATATGTTATGTGTTGTAAAGTTGTGTGTAAAGAAAGTGGCTACAACTATGCTGAAGACATTAAGTAGAAATTCCTTACCCTTTATAAGTTATAGGCCAAAAACCGAAGAAAGTCGGACTCAATTCGGCTTTAAACACAAAAAACAGCTTCTAGAAGTGCTTTCTCGATATGTTATGTATTGTAAAGTTATGTGTAAAGAAAGTGGCTACAACTATGCTGAAGATAGTAAGTAGAAATTCCTTACCCTTTATAAGTTATAGCCCAAAAACCGAAAAAAGTCGCACTCAATTCCTCTCTAAACACAAAAAACAGCTTCTAGAGGTGTTTTCTCGATATGTTATGTATTGTAAAGTTGTGTGTAAAGAAAGTGGCTACAACTATGCTGAAGACATTAAGGAGAAATTCCTTACCCTTTATAAGTTATAGGCCAAAAACCGAAAAAAGTCACACTCAATTCGGCTTTAAACACAAAAAACAGCTTCTAGAAGTGTTTTCTCGATATATTATGTATTGTAATGTTGTGTGTAAAGAAAGTGGCTACAACTATGCTGAAGATAGTAAGTAGAAATTCCTTACCCTTTATAAGTTATAGGCCAAAAACCGAAAAAAGTCACACTCAATTCGGCTTTAAACACAAAAAACAGCTTCTAGAAGTGTTTTCTCGATATATTATGTATTGTAATGTTGTGTGTATAGAAAGAGGCTACAACTATGCTGAAGATCGTAAGTAGAAATTCCTTACCCTTTATAAGTTATAGGCCAAAAACCGAAAAAAGTCGCACTCAATTCCTCTCTAAACACAAAAAACAGCTTCTAGAGGTGTTTTCTCGATATGTTATGTGTTGTAAAGTTGTGTGTAAAGAAAGTGGCTACAACTATGCTGAAGATAGTAAGTAGAAATTCCTTACCCTTTATAAGTTATAGGCCAAAAACCGAAAAAAGTCACACTCAATTCGGCTTTAAACACAAAAAACAGCTTCTAGAAGTGCTTTCTCGATATGTTATGTATTGTAATGTTGTGTGTATAGAAAGTGGCTACAACTATGCTGAAGACATTAAGTAGAAATTCCTTACCCTTTATAAGTTATAGGCCAAAAACCGAAAAAAGTCGCACTCAATTCCTCTCTAAACACAAAAAACAGCTTCTAGAGGTGTTTTCTCGATATGTTATGTGTTGTAAAGTTGTGTGTAAAGAAAGTGGCTACAACTATGCTGAAGACATTAAGTAGAAATTCCTTACCCTTTATAAGTCATAGGCCAAAAACCGAAAAAAGTCGCACTCAATTCCTCTCTAAACACAAAAAACAGCTTCTAGAGGTGTTTTCTCGATATGTTATGTGTTGTAAAGTTGTGTGTAAAGAAAGTGGCTACAACTATGCTGAAGATAGTAAGTAGAAATTCCTTACCCTTTATAAGTTATAGGCCAAAAACCGAAAAAAGTCGCACTCAATTCCTCTCTAAACACAAAAAACAGCTTCTAGAGGTGTTTTCTCGATATGTTATGTGTTGTAAAGTTGTGTGTAAAGAAAGTGGCTACAACTATGCTGAAGATAGTAAGTAGAAATTCCTTACCCTTTATAAGTTATAGGCCAAAAACCGAAAAAAGTCACACTCAATTCGGCTTTAAACACAAAAAACAGCTTCTAGAAGTGTTTTCTCGATATATTATGTATTGTAATGTTGTGTGTATAGAAAGTGGCTACAACTATGCTGAAGATAGTAAGTAGAAATTCCTTACCCTTTATAAGTTATAGGCCAAAAACCGAAAAAAGTCGCACTCAATTCCTCTCTAAACACAAAAAACAGCTCTAGAGGTGTTTTCTCGATATGTTATGTGTTGTAAAGTTGTGTGTAAAGAAAGTGGCTACAACTATGCTGAAGATAGTAAGTAGAAATTCCTTACCCTTTATAAGTTATAGGCCAAAAACCGAAGAAAGTCGGACTCAATTCGGCTTTAAACACAAAAAACAGCTTCTAGAAGTGCTTTCTCGATATGTTATGTATTGTACAGTTATGTGTAAAGAAAGTGGCTACAACTATGCTGAAGATAGTAAGTAGAAATTCCTTACCCTTTATAAGTTATAGGCCAAAAACCGAAAAAAGTCGCACTCAATTCCTCTCTAAACACAAAAAACAGCTTCTAGAGGTGTTTTCTCGATATGTTATGTGTTGTAAAGTTGTGTGTAAAGAAAGTGGCTACAACTATGCTGAAGACATTAAGTAGAAATTCCTTACCCTTTATAAGTTATAGGCCAAAAACCGAAGAAAGTCGGACTCAATTCGGCTTTAAACACAAAAAACAGCTTCTAGAAGTGCTTTCTCGATATGTTATGTATTGTAAAGTTATGTGTAAAGAAAGTGGCTACAACTATGCTGAAGATAGTAAGTAGAAATTCCTTACCCTTTATAAGTTATAGCCCAAAAACCGAAAAAAGTCGCACTCAATTCCTCTCTAAACACAAAAAACAGCTTCTAGAGGTGTTTTCTCGATATGTTATGTATTGTAAAGTTGTGTGTAAAGAAAGTGGCTACAACTATGCTGAAGACATTAAGGAGAAATTCCTTACCCTTTATAAGTTATAGGCCAAAAACCGAAAAAAGTCACACTCAATTCGGCTTTAAACACAAAAAACAGCTTCTAGAAGTGTTTTCTCGATATATTATGTATTGTAATGTTGTGTGTAAAGAAAGTGGCTACAACTATGCTGAAGATAGTAAGTAGAAATTCCTTACCCTTTATAAGTTATAGGCCAAAAACCGAAAAAAGTCACACTCAATTCGGCTTTAAACACAAAAAACAGCTTCTAGAAGTGTTTTCTCGATATATTATGTATTGTAATGTTGTGTGTATAGAAAGTGGCTACAACTATGCTGAAGATAGTAAGTAGAAATTCCTTACCCTTTATAAGTTATAGGCCAAAAACCGAAAAAAGTCGCACTCAATTCCTCTCTAAACACAAAAAACAGCTTCTAGAGGTGTTTTCTCGATATGTTATGTGTTGTAAAGTTGTGTGTAAAGAAAGTGGCTACAACTATGCTGAAGATAGTAAGTAGAAATTCCTTACCCTTTATAAGTTATAGGCCAAAAACCGAAAAAAGTCACACTCAATTCGGCTTTAAACACAAAAAACAGCTTCTAGAAGTGCTTTCTCGATATGTTATGTATTGTAATGTTGTGTGTATAGAAAGTGGCTACAACTATGCTGAAGACATTAAGTAGAAATTCCTTACCCTTTATAAGTTATAGGCCAAAAACCGAAAAAAGTCGCACTCAATTCCTCTCTAAACACAAAAAACAGCTTCTAGAGGTGTTTTCTCGATATGTTATGTGTTGTAAAGTTGTGTGTAAAGAAAGTGGCTACAACTATGCTGAAGACATTAAGTAGAAATTCCTTACCCTTTATAAGTCATAGGCCAAAAACCGAAAAAAGTCGCACTCAATTCCTCTCTAAACACAAAAAACAGCTTCTAGAGGTGTTTTCTCGATATGTTATCTGTTGTAAAGTTGTGTGTAAAGAAAGTGGCTACAACTATGCTGAAGATAGTAAGTAGAAATTCCTTACCCTTTATAAGTTATAGGCCAAAAACCGAAAAAAGTCGCACTCAATTCCTCTCTAAACACAAAAAACAGCTTCTAGAGGTGTTTTCTCGATATGTTATGTGTTGTAAAGTTGTGTGTAAAGAAAGTGGCTACAACTATGCTGAAGATAGTAAGTAGAAATTCCTTACCCTTTATAAGTTATAGGCCAAAAACCGAAAAAAGTCACACTCAATTCGGCTTTAAACACAAAAAACAGCTTCTAGAAGTGTTTTCTCGATATATTATGTATTGTAATGTTGTGTGTATAGAAAGTGGCTACAACTATGCTGAAGATAGTAAGTAGAAATTCCTTACCCTTTATAAGTTATAGGCCAAAAACCGAAAAAAGTCGCACTCAATTCCTCTCTAAACACAAAAAACAGCTCTAGAGGTGTTTTCTCGATATGTTATGTGTTGTAAAGTTGTGTGTAAAGAAAGTGGCTACAACTATGCTGAAGATAGTAAGTAGAAATTCCTTACCCTTTATAAGTTATAGGCCAAAAACCGAAGAAAGTCGGACTCAATTCGGCTTTAAACACAAAAAACAGCTTCTAGAAGTGCTTTCTCGATATGTTATGTATTGTACAGTTATGTGTAAAGAAAGTGGCTACAACTATGCTGAAGATAGTAAGTAGAAATTCCTTACCCTTTATAAGTTATAGGCCAAAAACCGAAAAAAGTCGCACTCAATTCCTCTCTAAACACAAAAAACAGCTTCTAGAGGTGTTTTCTCGATATGTTATGTATTGTAAAGTTATGTGTAAAGAAAGTGGCTACAACTATGCTGAAGACATTAAGTAGAAATTCCTTACCCTTTATAAGTTATAGCCCAAAAACCGAAAAAAGTCACACTCAATTCGGCTTTAAACACAAAAAACAGCTTCTAGAAGTGCTTTCTCGATATGTTATGTATTGTAAAGTTATGTGTAAAGAAAGTGGCTACAATTATGCTGAAGATAGTAAGTAGAAATTGCTTACCCTTTATAAGTTATAGGCCAAAATCCGAAAAAAGTCACACTCAATTCGGCTTTAAACACAAAAAACAGCTTCTAGAAGTGCTTTCTCGATATGTTATGTATTGTAAAGTTATGTGTAAAGAAAGTGGCTACAACTATGCTGAAGATAGTAAGTAGAAATTCCTTACCCTTTATAAGTTATAGGCCAAAAACCGAAAAAAGTCGCACTCAATTCGGCTTTAAACACAAAAAACAGCTTCTAGAGGTGTTTTCTCGATATGTTATGTATTGTATAGTTGTGTGTAAAGAAAGTGCCTACAACTATGCTGAAGACATTAAGTAGAAATTCCTTACCCTTTATAAGTTATAGCCCAAAAACCGAAAAAAGTCACACTCAATTCGGCTTTAAACACAAAAAACAGCTTCTAGAAGTGCTTTCTCGATATATTATGTATTGTAATGTTGTGTGTATAGAAAGTGGCTACAACTATGCTGAAGACATTAAGTAGAAATTCCTTACCCTTTATAAGTTATAGCCCAAAAACCGAAAAAAGTCACACTCAATTCGGCTTTAAACACAAAAAACAGCTTCTAGAAGTGCTTTCTCGATATATTATGTATTGTAATGTTGTGTGTATAGAAAGTGGCTACAACTATGCTGAAGACATTAAGTAGAAATTCCTTACCCTTTATAAGTTATAGGCCAAAAACCGAAAAAAGTCGCACTCAATTCCTCTCTAAACACAAAAAAACAGCTTCTAGAGGTGTTTCCTCGATATGTTATGTATTGTAAAGTTGTGTGTAAAGAAAGTGGCTACAACTATGCTGAAGATAGTAAGTAGAAATTCCTTACCCTTTATAAGTTATAGGCCAAAAACCGAAAAAAGTCGCACTCAATTCCTCTCTAAACACAAAAAAACAGCTTCTAGAGGTGTTTCCTCGATATGTTATGTATTGTAAAGTTGTGTGTAAAGAAAGTGGCTACAACTATGCTGAAGATAGTAAGTAGAAATTCCTTACCCTTTATAAGTTATAGGCCAAAAACCGAAAAAAGTCACACTCAATTCGGCTTTAAACACAAAAAACAGCTTCTAGAAGTGTTTTCTCGATATATTATGTATTGTAATGTTGTGTGTATAGAAAGTGGCTACAACTATGCTGAAGATAGTAAGTAGAAATTCCTTACCCTTTATAAGTTATAGCCCAAAAACCGAAAAAAGTCACACTCAATTCGGCTTTAAACACAAAAAACAGCTTCTAGAAGTGTTTTCTCGATATATTATGTATTGTAATGTTGTGTGTATAGAAAGTGGCTACAACTATGCTGAAGATAGTAAGTAGAAATTCCTTACCCTTTATAAGTTATAGGCCAAAAACCGAAAAAGTCGCACTCAATTCCTCTCTAAACACAAAAAACAGCTTCTAGAGGTGTTTTCTCGATATGTTATGTCTTGTAAAGTTGTGTGTAAAGAAAGTGGCTACAACTATGCTGAAGATAGTAAGTAGAAATTCCTTACCCTTTATAAGTTATAGGCCAAAAACCGAAAAAAGTCGCACTCAATTCCTCTCTAAACACAAAAAACAGCTTCTAGAGGTGTTTTCTCGATATGTTATGTGTTGTAAAGTTGTGTGTAAAGAAAGTGGCTACAACTATGCTGAAGACATTAAGTAGAAATTCCTTACCCTTTATAAGTTATAGGCCAAAAACCGAAGAAAGTCGGACTCAATTCGGCTTTAAACACAAAAAACAGCTTCTAGAAGTGCTTTCTCGATATGTTATGTATTGTAAAGTTATGTGTAAAGAAAGTGGCTACAACTATGCTGAAGATAGTAAGTAGAAATTCCTTACCCTTTATAAGTTATAGCCCAAAAACCGAAAAAAGTCGCACTCAATTCCTCTCTAAACACAAAAAACAGCTTCTAGAGGTGTTTTCTCGATATGTTATGTATTGTAAAGTTGTGTGTAAAGAAAGTGGCTACAACTATGCTGAAGACATTAAGGAGAAATTCCTTACCCTTTATAAGTTATAGGCCAAAAACCGAAAAAAGTCACACTCAATTCGGCTTTAAACACAAAAAACAGCTTCTAGAAGTGTTTTCTCGATATATTATGTATTGTAATGTTGTGTGTAAAGAAAGTGGCTACAACTATGCTGAAGATAGTAAGTAGAAATTCCTTACCCTTTATAAGTTATAGGCCAAAAACCGAAAAAAGTCACACTCAATTCGGCTTTAAACACAAAAAACAGCTTCTAGAAGTGTTTTCTCGATATATTATGTATTGTAATGTTGTGTGTATAGAAAGAGGCTACAACTATGCTGAAGATCGTAAGTAGAAATTCCTTACCCTTTATAAGTTATAGGCCAAAAACCGAAAAAAGTCGCACTCAATTCCTCTCTAAACACAAAAAACAGCTTCTAGAGGTGTTTTCTCGATATGTTATGTGTTGTAAAGTTGTGTGTAAAGAAAGTGGCTACAACTATGCTGAAGATAGTAAGTAGAAATTCCTTACCCTTTATAAGTTATAGGCCAAAAACCGAAAAAAGTCACACTCAATTCGGCTTTAAACACAAAAAACAGCTTCTAGAAGTGCTTTCTCGATATGTTATGTATTGTAATGTTGTGTGTATAGAAAGTGGCTACAACTATGCTGAAGACATTAAGTAGAAATTCCTTACCCTTTATAAGTTATAGGCCAAAAACCGAAAAAAGTCGCACTCAATTCCTCTCTAAACACAAAAAACAGCTTCTAGAGGTGTTTTCTCGATATGTTATGTGTTGTAAAGTTGTGTGTAAAGAAAGTGGCTACAACTATGCTGAAGACATTAAGTAGAAATTCCTTACCCTTTATAAGTCATAGGCCAAAAACCGAAAAAAGTCGCACTCAATTCCTCTCTAAACACAAAAAACAGCTTCTAGAGGTGTTTTCTCGATATGTTATGTGTTGTAAAGTTGTGTGTAAAGAAAGTGGCTACAACTATGCTGAAGATAGTAAGTAGAAATTCCTTACCCTTTATAAGTTATAGGCCAAAAACCGAAAAAAGTCGCACTCAATTCCTCTCTAAACACAAAAAACAGCTCTAGAGGTGTTTTCTCGATATGTTATGTGTTGTAAAGTTGTGTGTAAAGAAAGTGGCTACAACTATGCTGAAGATAGTAAGTAGAAATTCCTTACCCTTTATAAGTTATAGGCCAAAAACCGAAAAAAGTCACACTCAATTCGGCTTTAAACACAAAAAACAGCTTCTAGAAGTGCTTTCTCGATATGTTATGTATTGTAATGTTGTGTGTATAGAAAGTGGCTACAACTATGCTGAAGACATTAAGTAGAAATTCCTTACCCTTTATAAGTTATAGGCCAAAAACCGAAGAAAGTCGGACTCAATTCGGCTTTAAACACAAAAAACAGCTTCTAGAAGTGCTTTCTCGATATGTTATGTATTGTACAGTTATGTGTAAAGAAAGTGGCTACAACTATGCTGAAGATAGTAAGTAGAAATTCCTTACCCTTTATAAGTTATAGGCCAAAAACCGAAAAAAGTCGCACTCAATTCCTCTCTAAACACAAAAAACAGCTTCTAGAGGTGTTTTCTCGATATGTTATGTGTTGTAAAGTTGTGTGTAAAGAAAGTGGCTACAACTATGCTGAAGACATTAAGTAGAAATTCCTTACCCTTTATAAGTTATAGGCCAAAAACCGAAGAAAGTCGGACTCAATTCGGCTTTAAACACAAAAAACAGCTTCTAGAAGTGCTTTCTCGATATGTTATGTATTGTAAAGTTATGTGTAAAGAAAGTGGCTACAACTATGCTGAAGATAGTAAGTAGAAATTCCTTACCCTTTATAAGTTATAGCCCAAAAACCGAAAAAAGTCGCACTCAATTCCTCTCTAAACACAAAAAACAGCTTCTAGAGGTGTTTTCTCGATATGTTATGTATTGTAAAGTTGTGTGTAAAGAAAGTGGCTACAACTATGCTGAAGACATTAAGGAGAAATTCCTTACCCTTTATAAGTTATAGGCCAAAAACCGAAAAAAGTCACACTCAATTCGGCTTTAAACACAAAAAACAGCTTCTAGAAGTGTTTTCTCGATATATTATGTATTGTAATGTTGTGTGTAAAGAAAGTGGCTACAACTATGCTGAAGATAGTAAGTAGAAATTCCTTACCCTTTATAAGTTATAGGCCAAAAACCGAAAAAAGTCACACTCAATTCGGCTTTAAACACAAAAAACAGCTTCTAGAAGTGTTTTCTCGATATATTATGTATTGTAATGTTGTGTGTATAGAAAGTGGCTACAACTATGCTGAAGATAGTAAGTAGAAATTCCTTACCCTTTATAAGTTATAGGCCAAAAACCGAAAAAAGTCGCACTCAATTCCTCTCTAAACACAAAAAACAGCTTCTAGAGGTGTTTTCTCGATATGTTATGTGTTGTAAAGTTGTGTGTAAAGAAAGTGGCTACAACTATGCTGAAGATAGTAAGTAGAAATTCCTTACCCTTTATAAGTTATAGGCCAAAAACCGAAAAAAGTCACACTCAATTCGGCTTTAAACACAAAAAACAGCTTCTAGAAGTGCTTTCTCGATATGTTATGTATTGTAATGTTGTGTGTATAGAAAGTGGCTACAACTATGCTGAAGACATTAAGTAGAAATTCCTTACCCTTTATAAGTTATAGGCCAAAAACCGAAAAAAGTCGCACTCAATTCCTCTCTAAACACAAAAAACAGCTTCTAGAGGTGTTTTCTCGATATGTTATGTGTTGTAAAGTTGTGTGTAAAGAAAGTGGCTACAACTATGCTGAAGACATTAAGTAGAAATTCCTTACCCTTTATAAGTCATAGGCCAAAAACCGAAAAAAGTCGCACTCAATTCCTCTCTAAACACAAAAAACAGCTTCTAGAGGTGTTTTCTCGATATGTTATCTGTTGTAAAGTTGTGTGTAACGAAAGTGGCTACAACTATGCTGAAGATAGTAAGTAGAAATTCCTTACCCTTTATAAGTTATAGGCCAAAAACCGAAAAAAGTCACACTCAATTCGGCTTTAAACACAAAAAACAGCTTCTAGAAGTGTTTTCTCGATATATTATGTATTGTAATGTTGTGTGTATAGAAAGTGGCTACAACTATGCTGAAGATAGTAAGTAGAAATTCCTTACCCTTTATAAGTTATAGGCCAAAAACCGAAAAAAGTCGCACTCAATTCCTCTCTAAACACAAAAAACAGCTCTAGAGGTGTTTTCTCGATATGTTATGTGTTGTAAAGTTGTGTGTAAAGAAAGTGGCTACAACTATGCTGAAGATAGTAAGTAGAAATTCCTTACCCTTTATAAGTTATAGGCCAAAAACCGAAGAAAGTCGGACTCAATTCGGCTTTAAACACAAAAAACAGCTTCTAGAAGTGCTTTCTCGATATGTTATGTATTGTACAGTTATGTGTAAAGAAAGTGGCTACAACTATGCTGAAGATAGTAAGTAGAAATTCCTTACCCTTTATAAGTTATAGGCCAAAAACCGAAAAAAGTCGCACTCAATTCCTCTCTAAACACAAAAAACAGCTTCTAGAGGTGTTTTCTCGATATGTTATGTATTGTAAAGTTATGTGTAAAGAAAGTGGCTACAACTATGCTGAAGACATTAAGTAGAAATTCCTTACCCTTTATAAGTTATAGCCCAAAAACCGAAAAAAGTCACACTCAATTCGGCTTTAAACACAAAAAACAGCTTCTAGAAGTGCTTTCTCGATATGTTATGTATTGTAAAGTTATGTGTAAAGAAAGTGGCTACAATTATGCTGAAGATAGTAAGTAGAAATTGCTTACCCTTTATAAGTTATAGGCCAAAATCCGAAAAAAGTCACACTCAATTCGGCTTTAAACACAAAAAACAGCTTCTAGAAGTGCTTTCTCGATATGTTATGTATTGTAAAGTTATGTGTAAAGAAAGTGGCTACAACTATGCTGAAGATAGTAAGTAGAAATTCCTTACCCTTTATAAGTTATAGGCCAAAAACCGAAAAAAGTCGCACTCAATTCGGCTTTAAACACAAAAAACAGCTTCTAGAGGTGTTTTCTCGATATGTTATGTATTGTATAGTTGTGTGTAAAGAAAGTGCCTACAACTATGCTGAAGACATTAAGTAGAAATTCCTTACCCTTTATAAGTTATAGCCCAAAAACCGAAAAAAGTCACACTCAATTCGGCTTTAAACACAAAAAACAGCTTCTAGAAGTGCTTTCTCGATATATTATGTATTGTAATGTTGTGTGTATAGAAAGTGGCTACAACTATGCTGAAGACATTAAGTAGAAATTCCTTACCCTTTATAAGTTATAGCCCAAAAACCGAAAAAAGTCACACTCAATTCGGCTTTAAACACAAAAAACAGCTTCTAGAAGTGCTTTCTCGATATATTATGTATTGTAATGTTGTGTGTATAGAAAGTGGCTACAACTATGCTGAAGACATTAAGTAGAAATTCCTTACCCTTTATAAGTTATAGGCCAAAAACCGAAAAAAGTCGCACTCAATTCCTCTCTAAACACAAAAAACAGCTTCTAGAGGTGTTTTCTCGATATGTTATGTGTTGTAAAGTTGTGTGTAAAGAAAGTGGCTACAACTATGCTGAAGATAGTAAGTAGAAATTCCTTACCCTTTATAAGTCATAGGCCAAAAACCGAAAAAAGTCGCACTCAATTCCTCTCTAAACACAAAAAACAGCTTCTAGAGGTGTTTTCTCGATATGTTATGTGTTGTAAAGTTGTGTGTAAAGAAAGTGGCTACAACTATGCTGAAGACAGTAATTAGAAATTCCTTACCCTTTATAAGTTATAGCCCAAAAACCGAAAAAAGTCACACTCAATTCGGCTTTAAACACAAAAAACAGCTTCTAGAAGTGCTTTCTCGATATGTTATGTATTGTAATGTTGTGTGTATAGAAAGTGGCTACAACTATGCTGAAGACATTAAGTAGAAATTCCTTACCCTTTATAAGTTATAGCCCAAAAACCGAAAAAAGTCACACTCAATTCGGCTTTAAACACAAAAAACAGCTTCTAGAAGTGCTTTCTCGATATGTTATGTATTGTAATGTTGTGTGTATAGAAAGTGGCTACAACTATGCTGAAGACATTAAGTAGAAATTCCTTACCCTTTATAAGTCATAGGCCAAAAACCGAAAAAAGTCGCACTCAATTCCTCTCTAAACACAAAAAACAGCTTCTAGAGGTGTTTTGTCGATATGTTATGTGTTGTAAAGTTGTGTGTAAAGAAAGTGGCTGCAACTATGCTGAAGACATTAAGTAGAAATTCCTTAGCCTTGTGTGTGTGTGTGTGTGTGTGTGTGTGTGTGTGTGTGTGTGTGTGTGTGTGTGTGTGTGTGTGTGTGTGTGTGTGTGTGTGTGTGTGTGTGTGTGTGTGTGTGTGTGTGTGTGTGTGTGTGTGTGTGTGTGTGTGTGTGTGTGTGTGTGTGTGTGTGTGTGTGTGTGTGTGTGTGTGTGTGTGTGTGTGTGTGTGTGTGTGTGTGTGTGTGTGTGTGTGTGTGTGTGTGTGTGTGTGTGTGTGTGTGTGTGTGTGTGTGTGTGTGTGTGTGTGTGTGTGTGTGTGTGTGTGTGTGTGTGTGTGTGTGTGTGTGTGTGTGTGTGTGTGTGTGTGTGTGTGTGTGTGTGTGTGTGTGTGTGTGTGTGTGTGTGTGTGTGTGTGTGTGTGTGTGTGTGTGTGTGTGTGTGTGTGTGTGTGTGTGTGTGTGTGTGTGTGTGTGTGTGTGTGTGTGTGTGTGTGTGTGTGTGTGTGTGTGTGTGTGTGTGTGTGTGTGTGTGTGTGTGTGTGTGTGTGTGTGTGTGTGTGTGTGTGTGTGTGTGTGTGTGTGTGTGTGTGTGTGTGTGTGTGTGTGTGTGTGTGTGTGTGTGTGTGTGTGTGTGTGTGTGTGTGTGTGTGTGTGTGTGTGTGTGTGTGTGTGTGTGTGTGTGTGTGTGTGTGTGTGTGTGTGTGTGTGTGTGTGTGTGTGTGTGTGTGTGTGTGTGTGTGTGTGTGTGTGTGTGTGTGTGTGTGTGTGTGTGTGTGTGTGTGTGTGTGTGTGTGTGTGTGTGTGTGTGTGTGTGTGTGTGTGTGTGTGTGTGTGTGTGTGTGTGTGTGTGTGTGTGTGTGTGTGTGTGTGTGTGTGTGTGTGTGTGTGTGTGTGTGTGTGTGTGTGTGTGTGTGTGTGTGTGTGTGTGTGTGTGTGTGTGTGTGTGTGCTCTATGGGTAGATGGAATCATTGACCCATATGTCTTTAAAGATGAAGCCGGTTATAATGTTACAGTCAATGGGGAACGCTATAGAGCCATGATTAATAACTTTTTCGTGCCTGAATTGGAGGATATCGATGTGGACGACCTTTGGTTCCAACAAGACGGCGCTACATGCCATACAGCCATACAGCCAACGAAACCAACAATTTTTTGAAGGAAACCAATTTTTTGAAGGAAACTTTTGGTGAGCGCGAGCGCATCTCGCGTCGTGGGCCTGTGGCGTGGCCTCCAAGATCGTGCGATTTAACATCGCTGGACTATTTTTTGTGGGGTTATGTGAAGTCGCTTCTCTACACAGATAAGCACGAGACGATTGATGCTTTAGAAGAGAATATTCGACGCGATATTACTGACATACGGCCCGGCCCCAATTGCTGCAAAAAGTGGTTTTTCAAAAAAAAAAAACACCCTGTACATACAAGCGCCCTCTACTCTGAAAAGAAATATCTTTTATTGCTCGCTTTGTATTATTAACGGAGCAATCGTTTAAGGAACAATTTGAAATTATGCAACTGGGTAGCACTTGTACTACAAACAAACACAAACAACAGACACACACAGAGACAAATACTCGTACATGTGGGTTGGGAAGATTCAATTGTGGGAAAATACATAAAGCGATTAAAAATGCATGACATGTTCTGAAAACGGTTTCAATTACACAGGAAAATGACTTATATAAATCCAAAATTAACAGATTTATTTCATTGTCAATGATTACTACATGATTTTTCAATGATGTGCAGGTGTTAATTTACCGTATTGTGTGAAAGCTTTTTCCTTAAAATGAGTCTAAAGATGAGGCAAAAAGAAAAAAGAATTAATCTCTTGGTTTCGGTCAGTTTAGGGTAGTAACGGTGTATATCACACTTGAAGATTTTCCTAAAATAGCAGAGATACCCTCATACAACTTCAATCTGATGGATATTTTATTTTGGCTAATAATTTTTTTACAGGGAATAAGAGAAAATATTTCTTTGTCTTCCAAAATCCTTTCATCTGCTTTACTTTATTGACTAATAAAATTATTTTTTTCTTAAGTAAACAAAATAAATAATTCTGTCTTACTGGTAGAATAGTATTTAAAAAAAAAAATCATAAATATTACTTCAAGTTTTTATTGTAGGTCCAGGGTATTTTAGCTTTTTTTCATCATCTTTAGGGGAACTTTTCTTTGTGCTTCATCGCTCATTATGATTTTCGACCAAAAATCATCTTCTCCGTTATTTTTTGTTATTGGGCAGCTTAACGATACATGCTGTAGTATTTGTAGATACACACACACAAACAAACACACATACACACACACACACACACACATATACAAACTCATACAAACGTACTGTCTATTTTGTGATGGGAAAATCGAGAATGCTTATCTTATTAGAATGCGGCATATTTGTGGATACCAGAAACCAACTTCGGATGATTGTTGGCGAGGTACTCACCCCAGAGGGACTGGCGAACTCCATGTTGTTGGAAAAAGAGAAATGGCATGAATGCAGCGAGGTCATAGCACACATGATGACGCAAGTGCGAAAAGACGAGCAAGTAGCGAGGCGAGCAAACAATTAAATAGAGAAGTGGGTCAAACCCCTTTTCCTGCCCCGCGAAGTAAATCCTTCACTGGTAGTGCCGCGGAGATATACAGGACAGCGCTCGTAGGAGGTGGGTTTAGTCCGTAGGTGCATGGAGGCGAATCGGGCATGTGAGCAGTACGGTGGTACTCATATCTATGAAGATTCCCACCTACCTGGTCGAAACCAAATAAAAAAATAAAAAAAACACTCATACAAACTGAAGCAGTACTCATGAGTAGTCGGATATAGTCGAACAGCTGTGTATTAGATATGGTGGACACAACATTCTATCCAGCCCCTCGGCGTTTTTTTGGATCACAGGTTAAATTTTAGAGACCATGTAAAATACGCAAGTAAGAAAGCTGCGCGAGTGAGCGCCTGGCTAGCAAGGCTAATGCCAAACATTTGTGGCCCCAAACAGCCGATAAGGAACCTGGTAGCAACTGTTAGCCAATCTACGCTGATGTACGCTGCGCCAGTATGTTCGTCAGCTACCAACTACAAATCGTACATAAAAGACGCCCAGTGGTCTGCGCACAGGCTGAGTTCGCTCAGGGTTTGCTGTGCCTACCGGATCGTCTCCGCTGAAGCTTCTGGCGTAATAGCGGGCCGATGGCCTATTGATATCAAAGTAAATAAAGCCGCATCACAGCGTAACTTGCGTGAGGGAGATCGAGAACTCCTTGAAGCCGAATACCTAAAAAAGTGTAAGGATAGATGGAATACCAGTACAAAAGGCCGGTGGACTCACGTTCTTATACCGTACTTATCAACGTGGATAGGGAGGAAGCATGGGAATGTAAATTATCATCTGACACAGTTTCTAGGTGGGCATGGGTGATTCCGCCAATACTTATTTAAATACAAGCACGTAGAAGAACCATACTGTTTATTTTGCAACAACCAATACGAGCACGCGGAACACGTACTGATGGAATGTGTGAGATTCGAGAGCGCTAAGCATGAACTGGAACAGAACATGGTACAACCAATAACGCCCAGTGGTCTTATGCTGAGCTCAGAAGAGGCATGGAGTGATGCGAATACCATCTTGACGAATATAATGCAACAACTACGACGCGATGAGGAAGCTGTAAGAGCCACAGCGGCCTCAACAATGGATAATAGTTAAAAAACTAATTCCTGCCTTGCGAAGGAACAGAGTGGCTCAGGAGGTGGTTGTAGTACGTAGGTACACTGGAGTGTAAATCGTGCATGCTGAACAGCACGGGGCTGCCAGTATCTATGAAGATTTCACCTACCTTGTCGCACACAAAAAAAAGGCACTTCTTCATAGATGAGTGTATCAAGAGACTGTTAGTAACCGAAGGTGAAATGAAGCAGGAGTAATTCAGTAGAGAGAAAGAGCTGGTAAGTGTACATATATAAAATACCTGCACACGTTTCACTTTCTCACTGTGTAGCGGGTACACGTTTTAGAGATTTTCACCTAGTTTGCTATAGGTACAATAAACAGAAAATTACATATTTACATTTACATATTTTAACCAATTTTTTGAAATATATAAATCGACAACTTTGAAAGTCTGCCAGCTTGTGAATTTCGTGTATTAGTTTATTAGTTAATGTATAACGATGTAAAAGTGATGAGTGTAAACGGTGCGCCATGTGTTCTGGGAGTTCTAGCTAAAGAGTGTTTTGAAGGTTAAACTCCACGATAGTCGAAGGCGTTTATATTCTTTTTTTTTTCATTTACTATTGCGACTTTTGCCAGCAGCAATGTTGTGGCAGAATTGATTGACGAAGGGTGAAGTAACTGCATTGATGTTTTTTTTTTGATACTTTTCTTATTCACCATCTGACGAACGAATGATATATCGAATTCAAATATAACAGTGGCAAGCTTTTCTTAGATTTGCTAATGCCAGTCACGATGTAGTGGCTGCCGTGTAGAATATAATTTTTACTTGATTTTATTTTTTACTCTGACGATTTGTGATCCACAGCATCCGGTTTAGTATGTAGTCCGGCATACTACCAACTACGCCACGGCAGCCACGTGTTTCACGTTCGTAACTGTTAGTAACTGTCCTGGTTGTAATTGGAATTTCATAAAATGAGTATTATATATATCAAAAGAAAAACTAAGCAATATTGAATTTCACTGGGAACAATCAAACCAAAACTTTATATCATAAATATTTCATAATGTAACAAGCTTTACTAAAATTACAAAGAAAGAACAATTTCAAATAAAGCAAAACGTAAAATTTTTGATAAATAAATGTCTGACCTTATTAAAATTCGGTTTCAAAAAGAACACAAAAACAAAAGCCCCAACAAAAAAAAAAAAAAAAAAAAAAAAAGAGCTGAAAAAGGATAAAAACAATTTTGAAGTGAACTAATTTTGGAAGGTAGCAAGCAGTTTGTAATCAAAACCGAAAGTTTTAAACAGAACAAAAAAAAATAAAATAAAATAAAATAAAAGTGGAAAGTAAAACTTTTGGAAATAAAAGTAACCTACAAGAAAAACAATAAACAAACAAATATCATTGCGTTATTATTTTTTATTATTGTTGGCACAGGTGTAAGGAGAAATAGGGATGGTGGCAGGTGAAGATGGTAAAGATGGCAGGTGAATGCTGCAGGTGAATGCTAAACACAATACCTGGAACAAAAATATCAACAAAAAATAGTTTCATATAGTTTTCAGATGTTGTTTATTGTGTCTTAGATATATGTATGTACACACACACACACACACACACACACTCAGCTACATAACACACACATAGAAACTGACGAACATTATAAATGCCCTGTTATTACCGCTACACCTATGGACATATGCGTGTGTACATACCATTCATTCACGTGTGTGTGTGAGTGTGTGTAAAAAAAGTTTTTCAGTTGCAACGCAGCAAAGGTGTTTGTGCCAAAGTGTGATTCATATCAGCAACAGCCACTAAGCAACATGAAAAAACATAACATGAAAATTACGCGATACACACACACACACACACACAAAAACATTCATACTTATGGTACACGAAAACCACCTAAGGTTAACGAAGGTGATACTCTCGCTTGGACAAAGTTTTGCTTTTGTAGTTCTGAACATAACGCATAAACATCAAGAAAACAACGACAACAACGAAACAAAAACTATGGCAAGAGCAGCAGAAACGAGAAACAACAACAACTACACACACACACACACACTTGTCATGACTTACCTCCAATAAAAGCAAATAACAACAACCCGCAACCAGCGGACCTACCATAACAACAGCCGAAACTGGTTGGAATGCACTTGTGTAAGTGTGTGTGTGTTTGTGTGTGTGTATGTGTGTATGTGTGTATGTGTGTATGTGTGTATGTGTGTGTGTGTGTCTGTGTGTGTGTGTGTGCAATAGGTTCATATGAGGCCGCATAATAATGTTGTCGGTCGGACAGGCGGCAGAAGCAATGCGACAACTTCTTTTTAGTTGCTTACTCGCTGCTGTTCTGTTGATGCGGTTGCTTGATTTTTTTTTTGCTCTTCTTCTGATCTCCCTCCTTACGAGTGTATTCGCACTTTTTGCACGTGCAACAGAAAAGAGAAGAGAAAGAAAATAAGGACAACAGCAACAACAACGTCAAGAAGAAACAAAAACAATAACAAAAAAAAAAACATAACGACAACAAAATCTGTGACTCAAAGGAATATTCTCTTTACACGCATACACACATACGTACACATACATACCTTGATTTACACCTTAAATGATTATACAAACATGGTTTACAAATAAAAAAAATTAAAAGAAAAATATCATCAGTTTTGTGCAAACATTAGTGCTACCCTATAACATGGAGTGCAAAAGGAAAGAGAAAGACCGAAGTAAGGGATTGCCTTCAACTACTGATCAAGCTAGCATCACAAAACACAAAAGAGAGTCCATCTAATTTGGGTGACTGGACATAGTGATATTGTGGGCAATGAAATGGCTGACGACCTAGTCAGAAAAGAGGCCATGTTTGGACCAACACCATTCCGCGGCCCACCATGGAGTTTCGTAAAGCTCAATCTTAACACATGGCTGAACAGAAAGCTCCAGTCCGCCTGGGATGACACCTTAGGCAACAGACAAGCAAAATCATTCATGTTAAGTGTATCAAAGTTAAGAACAAAATAACTCTTGTTGTTAAACAGAAACGTAATCCGAGCTGTCACAGGATTTCTTACTGGACACTGCCCAGTTAGGAAACATCTTGCTAACATGGGAATAACTTAGGGACGAATTCTGTAGTTTTAGTGACGAAGACGAGGAAACAGCAGAGCTCATTCTATGCTACTGTGATAAGCTTGCAAGACTTAGGTTTCGACACCTTACTATTACATGCTCAACTACGGTTGAAGTGGGCAATATAACTCCCAGGGATATCTTAGCATTTTTAAATGCTACAAGCCTAGGAAGTATAACTTGGATATTCAATGGGATCTTCACAGTAGGCCTTTTGGGCCGCTGTGATTTGGTGCCTTGTGCGCAACCCCTATTTCAATCTAATCGAAAATCGAAAAACTTATTTTCATGTTGTTGTAACTGGGGCATAGAACTATTCATATAAATCTAAGGTAACACCAACAACTCAACGACACCTGAGTTGCTTCTGAACTATTTTGCCTTAAGCACGCGGGGGGAGGGGGGGGGGATAAGTAGTAGGACTAGGATGGGGTCTTTGCAAGGTATTTAAAACCATTAATAGCTTGCTGGATGAAGATGAGATCATGGATCATTTATCATGTGACTTCTCTTGAATAATTCTGAATTCGAGAGAAGGTATTCGATATTTTTCAGATTGACAATCCAAAATCCATTTAGATTTATTTCAATTTAATTAAATTCGCCGAATAGTGAAAATTAACACTTTATCCTTCACTTCACACTTGCTGTGTTCCAATTCGAACCTTGCTCTAACTTTCACCATGTTCGAGTTCAGAGAATTTATATTTCCAAACCAGATTATGTTCCAATTCAGAACATACTCCAATTGCCACCATGTTTCAACGCAGACCATGTTTCATTTTGACACATTTTTCTTTGAATGTTGATCATGTTCCAACTCTAGGCTTGATTTAACTCAGATCATATTCAGTTGTTGACTATGTTTCAGTTAATACCATGTTCCAACTCAAAGCATGCCTCAATTTAGATCGTCTTTCAATGCATATCGTGTTCAGACCAACTCAGACCATAATCTAACTCAGACCATTTTTCCAACTCAGACCATGTTTTCTATCAGCCCGTGTTCCATCTGTAGACTATGGGTAATTCAGAGTATTGTTCCATTTGAGGCATTATTCCAGTAATTCAGTTCAAACCATATTTTAAGTCATATCAGACGTCCCAATTCCAATTCAGTCTATTTTCTAACTTAGCTCATTTCTCAATTCAGAGAATGCTTCAACTCACACCATGCCCCAATTCAGACCATCGAACCATGTTCTAACTCGGATCATTCTTTAATTGAGACTATGCTCCTACTCAAACCATATTGCAACTCAAAACAAAAATCAGTTCAACCATTTTCCTATGACTATGTTTCAACTTTGACGATGTTATAATTCAGACCGCTCTTAAACTCAGATCATGTTTCAAGTTGGACCATGTCGTGAATCAAATCATGTTCCAATTCAGATTATGTTCAACTATGCTGATAGCTAGAAAATAAAGTATTGATGCAGAGATTGTCAAGTCTGAGTCAATTTCATCCAATTTCTTAATTTTTGACAGACATTTACTCACACAAAGTTTTCATTTCCACGTTTTGTCCTGGAGCATATGGTAAGTTACTGCTGTGCAAATCGAGGGTTGCGCGTCTTTCTTCGAATGTGTTTGTGAGTAAGCATCAAGCCATACAATAAATACAGGATATATTAAATAACATACGAACGGTCAACTTCCTTTTCCATGTTTTCGACATTATTATAATTATTTTTTTTTTATCTTTATTTTGCTGCTGTTGCTTTACAATTTTTTCTGGTGTCTTGTTGCTTTATTTTCTTTATTACTTGTAGCGTGGTTGTTGTTGTTGTTGTTGTTATTGTTGTTGATGCTATTTCTGCTGCCGTTGTTGCTGCTGCTGTGCGACAATGTTGGCGTGTGGCATTTCCGTTGCCAAACGGAAGTAAAACTATGCACAAGCAAAAGCAATACACACACATACACTCCATGGAGCGAGAAGCAGCAGTAACTTGGTGTGGGTAAATCGAGGAAGGGCCAAATACTATTGAAAATAGCATTGTTTGACGCCTCCTCCTACTTCTTCCGCCCTTAGCAGTATTTGTTTTTTTTGTTCCTGCCTTTTTCTTTTTCTTCTGCTTTTTTTTTTTTTTTTTTTGATTTTTTTTTATTGCTACTGATGATGATAATAATTTCTTATTTAGATGTTTACAATAGAGCAAATCATATTGTTGTTTGAACCTGCAGAGAAAAAGGAAAGTAGATACACTTGTATTATGCTACATTACACAGTACATATGTACATATGTGTGTATGTGTGCATGACATATGGTATGTATGTACGTACATATACGTACATATAAATAACAAAATGGGCATGGCAAATTTATAGTAGTTATTCTTTAGTTTTATATATTTTTTTTCTCATATATTTGCTGTTTACATTACACTTTTTTCGCAATATTGTGATTGTTACTTAGAGTAGAAACCTTCATATTTGTACATAGAAAAAGATCATATCGTATATATTTATTTTAAAATATATTGGAGCTATTGTGCGGAAATTTAAATGGAAGAGGAATCTACATCACTTGCAAAATGAGTTAATTTTCAGTTCAGCTGAGGAAGAGAACTGAGGAACATTTTCTCGTTTCGTTAAAACGAGAGAAAATTTCGCCCTTACAAGCTCAAGAAAAATATTCGTTTTTCACCTCGCTGTGGAGTAGTGGTAGTGCATTGACCTGCTACGCGGAGTGTCCGGGGTTCGAATCTCGGGACAGGCAAAATCAAAAAGTAAGAAAAAAAACAATTTTTCTTCACAGCACCACCTCTTGGAAGGCTAAGGTCCATTTTCCTTATCCTCCTCTATCCTTTTCGTTTGCTCTACATGCGGTCATAGTCGACATTGCTAAACTGAAGTTCATTGTGGCAAAGGCATAACACTTGCCAGAATGGCTGCCTATCTCTTTATCGGTGTCCTGTGTGATTGCATTCTCTCTCTCTCATTCTCCCTTCTTCTTCCTCCCATCTATCAATCTTCCTTCCATTCAAAACAATGCTCTGCATTCATATACCCTGTATTGTTGATGGTATCCACAGTATCGAAGGGAGCAGTTTCTTTCATCATTCCGGTCACTAGAGTCTATTAGGTACTCTTAGCTAATATTTTTTTTGTATAAATTAGCACAAATAACAGTTTATCATTCAGTGACAAAATTGTTTTGGTTTTTACTTATTTCTTATTTTTGGGTAATAGTATGGCGTATGCGCCACCATGACCCTTGCATTTTTACAACCTAACTGTGAAAAAGAAACTAAAATAGTTAAGGTTGTAACTTGCCGATAGAATGGGAAATAACTATTTTTAAAACATATTACATAAAAGTAATTCCATTAATTTTAAATCAAAATCTGCATAAAAGACAACGTTTAAATAAATATTTTTTTTATGTTTCTTGAAATTGTTATACATACTTATAATAATTTTATAAATTTTTATAAATAAATCACAAAAAGATTTCAAGCAATGATTTAGCATTGATTTTAATGTTATTTGCTGTTGCTAACATTTTCATATTCATATTAACATAATCATTATTGCTTAGACTGCAGAAGTGAGAGTAAAATTAACATTCATAGAACATGCGCAGGAGAGAAGAGTATTTGAAATCAAACTTTGCAGAAAGAATTTTAACAGTGAAATGTTGTAATTCTGTAAAGAATAACAGAACTTTTAATTTAAATGCCTATGGAGCTCTGCTCCAAGCAAATGCAGCGGCGCCGTAAAAAACGTTGTAAGCGACAACGGAGCCACCGTAAAATTACTTTGTTCGGTTTACAAATCAGAATTAAATAATATTAGAACAGCACAAGCAGGAATAAGCTCTGAATTTCGAAGGGGAACTTTTGAAAAACAAAAGTTTACAATATAAAAAATTTGTTTCATAATTTGTGGGTTTGTTTGTGAGATTCTCTCGGGTAAAAAAATCAGATGCAATAATAACAGACCTGCAGCTTCAGTCAAATTGTATGCAATAAAAGAATTTGTAGATACGGGAAAGTATGATGTCATCGGGAATGATCAGAGCCAATTGAAAATTAGCTGAGACATTCAAATTCAATTATAAGAAGAAAGAAATAAGTAGATGCTATCACAGGCAATCGGAAATTCAGTAACAGTAATAGACGAAGGCAATAGGAGGTTGTCAGAGGTAGTAGGAGACTTTCAGGCAATCCAAACCATTTAAATGAGAGCCAGAGCCGGATGTAACAATATTGTAGTGTAAGATAAAGATAGAAGTGTAAGAAAGCTGTTCAAGATGGAGACAGATGGAATAAAAATAAGATGTAGACAGACGGAATGATGTTAATTAGAGGAAGTATTTAGAACCAGAGAACAATACGCAACAGCTAGAGAAAAACAGTGGATAGTCAACAGCAAATGAAACAGAAGTGACCTGTAGAAATATGGTAAGATTCATGTACAAATATAACACGTTCAACATGAGTGGATGCGAAAAGCTCGTCCTAGGCCCTCCATGGGATGTTGGGCCATTAAAAGTAAAGTGAAAAGAAGGTCTGACACAATCAGAGGCAGTGACGGCAGTAATAGAAGACTAACTGAAACCTGGCTCTCAGAAGAATTAAAAGGTAGTCAGAGACTCTTTCTTTTGCTCATTTTTAAAAGGAAATACGCTGAAATCGTTTTTGAAATGACTTTCTTTATTCTTTATTAATAATTTCAAAAAATATGTCAGCATCTTTCCCTTCAAAAATGTGTTAAAAATTTGAATCAGAAACGTGAAGCGCTGAGGAAAAACAGTCACACCAACTGATTTTAAAGCTGAAAGTAAAATTTTTGTATCTCTTTTTCCGTTGTGTTTAAATAAGTAACCACAGTGTAATCCGTAGCAATAACAAGCAGTCGGAGATAGGTTAGGTAGCTAGAGGTTAACCTAAACAGTCTAATTCAATTCAAAAATAGTACTAGGACTCGGGAGTAGTTAAAGTAGAATGAAATTACAGCATATGAAAAGAAGTTACTAGTATTTAGTAGCAGATAAATGCAATTCAAGTTTGTCGAAAAGAAGAAACCAGTCTGTGGCAATAACAACAAAAAAATGAAAGACAGAAGAAATGAGATAGAGATAAAAACAATAACAGAGTTTCACATAAGCAATCAGAATCTATGGAGAGCAGAGGTTTTTTCTCTTCTCTTCTTGTAGGGAGCTAAAGACAACAACAAGGCACATTTTATGCTTAGTAACAGTTTCGTTAATCTGTGTTTTTTTTTTAAAGCAAACGGTCCTGCGTCACAGATGTCACTGATCATCGCACTCATCTTTCCGACAGCTAAATGTTTTTAGACTTCGAGCATAGAGCAGGCAAGATCAGTAAGCTTTAAGCTTTTCGTTTAGAGGCAATGGCCATAGCTGTACTGAGCCAATACTTAATATTACTAGAAGAAAAAAAAACACATTTTAAAATAGTTTTGGCCATTCCAGACCATTGACAAAATATGTACCTATGTACAAATTGATTAGTGCTTCTGAAGTCTTTTGCACATTTAATTTGGAAATATATGCGGATAAAGATTCAGAAACAATTGAACTGCTTGAATTCCACATCACTATGGCCATCACTGTTTTTTATATTAAAGATTGTTTTATTGTACTTGTAGCTCACGGTCATGAATCTCAGCAGTGATTTATTTTATTTTGACCATATCTGCATAGGGTGTAGAGATGCTGCCATGACCACTCGATGCTTGCTGCTTGTTTTGCAAACCACACAAATACAAATAATTTTTATCTCAGATATTATCAAGCCAATATTATCTGCATGGTTTTGTAAAACTTTTCCAATTTCATTTCTATAACAGAAGATAACACACAGTATTACAAGATTAAATTCCTATGGGCTTCTTTGTTCCCATTTTCGTTTTTATTTGTTTCTTTACAATTTCCAATTCAAACACTAACTGCTAACATCATCAATGGCGATGCGAGATTGCCTGGCAACATTGGTGTGTGTGTGTCTAGCAAATACCTACCCTGAAATTCTCAAGTTGGCAATACTGCACACATATTATTCTTTTTAATCTAATGACATTTTCGCCGTCAATGTTTTCGCTTTTAAAATTGCAGATTTTTCGTTACTCTAATAACACCAATTAATTAATTAACTTAATTAAGTACAATGAAGAGAAAAAGAAAACGTAATCTAGCAAGAGAAGGCAAAAAAAAACGGAAAAGCAGAAAATTCACTGAAAAACAAACAAGCAAAAAACCAAAAAAAAAAAAAAACAGTTCAATTTTGCACGCTTCAATTAAGAATATTTTATTTTACTTCATTATGGTACTTCCTTTGTGTGTGTGTGTGTTTTTATGTGTTTTTACTATCTATTTACCTACCTGAGTAGAGAGTTTTTCTCTCTATTGCTACTACAGGGAATATTACTAATTAGCAAACTTCATTTTCATGAGTTTCTTTCAACCAATGTGCTACTCTAATATTGGCATTGGTAAAATGAAATTTGCAGTAGAATCAGCGAAGGAACGAAGGAGCGGAGGAAAGTATTCGATGCTTGTGGTTTGGTTATTAAAGAGTTCATGATCTCTTTCTTTCTCTCTCACACTTTCTCGCTCTCAGCCTAGCAATTAAATATTGAAAATTCACATGTTATGCACTCGAAATTGTATGTATGCAATAACTGCTTAAATATACTTTTAGTATCATTGCCAAAAATGGAACACAATCACACCTACTCACACACACACACACACACACACACACACACAATTTTGTACATACTCAGAATTGACCTGTCTCAATTTGCATTTGTATTGATGTCGATTTGGAAGCCAAATTATTCCACACATAGAAACTTTCACATGTGATGAGCATTTCGAGTTGGTAGTAGTAGTGTTTTTGGTAGGTACAAGAAAAAGTTTTTACACTAAAAAAAAAAAATATAATAAATCATTACTGAGATCTGCAACTAATTTGTTGAGGGTCGCTGAGCATTGGAGAAATGGTAGGAAGTAGCTGGCGAAGCTGAAGCGCTTATGTATTCAAAATACATATTGCACCCTAACTACAAAACGGGCACAAATCACAAGTAACCCTGCTTCTACACACCTGCCAATGGTGGCATGCCAAAGAAGAATACGTATAAGCTGTCAAAAGACTGAAAAATTGTCTCTGTGACGTAGGCGTCCTGCCAATTATCATCAGCCAGTTCATTTCAAATAAAATGTCAGCCGTGCAAAGACAAACTTTTTCTCTCTCTTTGTTTCTTCCTCGCATTTGGCAGAAACGTCAAATCGCTAGTAGCTTCATTGCTGTCAAATATTGGCATGCCAGCCACTCTTCTGCCAATGAGAAAAATTTAAGTATATTAGTGAAAGAGAGTGAGTGCATTAGTGTTGGCATGCCAGCATTGGCAGGTGTAAACGCTGAGTAAAAGTATTTTCAGAAAACGAGAAAGAAATTTTATTGCTGCTTACCTCTTGATGCATTCCTATGTAAAATATTTTATGGAAAATAATAATAATATTTTTGTTTTGATATACATCTGTACAGAAGCAAAAAACTTTTTTTTAAAGTTTCTCATATAACTTTTTCAATTTTCAGTTGTGCCTCTTTCGTAGTTAGGATGCGCTATAGAAACCATAGAAGAAAATTGCTATTTGAATTTTCTGCATACTATTGGCTTTGCAACACAAACATATACAAACATACATATGTTTATATAAACACATACATGTGTATGTATGTATGTATGCACAATTGAACATATGAATGTATGCATGGTTTTTAAACACAATTAGGCTGCCAAAACTTTGGCACATTAATTTTAATGGAAATTGAAAATGCTCCAAAGTCAAATGTATACATAAATTTAAACATGCATTGGTTTATTCCATATTTGGGTAATTGTACATATGAATTGATACCACAAATTTACATACAAACATACACACATACATACATACATACATACATAAATATATATGTACATATGTTTAGAATTTATTGTAGAAGTGTGTGTTGGTTTGAGAATTCAAAACTCCCACACTTTTCCACTATCTGCATGGGGGAATTAGGTAGGCTTATTTCCAATTGATCCATAAACTAAGTATGTAGTTTATCGAGAAGACGACCACGGAATCGTTTTAAATGAAAGCCATAAGTAAAATATGTAAACTATTGGAAACCTGAAAAAGTATAACCTGGAAACTATTTATAAATCTGATCACTGAAAACGCTGAAAAAAAATTCAAACTTAATTCAGGCCAAAACTCAGATCGATCTTCAGACGAACAAAATTCTGTATAAATTCCGAAGAAAAATCTGATAACTAGCAACCTAAAAGCCAGAGCACAATTCAGACCATTCAAGAGAAATTCAGTTGAAAAATTTAAATTTAAATCAAATTCAGAGCAAACATCAGATCAAATGGAAAACAAACTCAAACCTAAATGGAAACGTAAAATTAGCCGAAATCTCAGTAAAATCCAGACCAAAATAATACCTACTAAAATTCAGAACAAAATTCTGAGAAAATTCAACCTAAAATTCAGGCCAAAACTAAGACCGATAAGGCTGAGAGAACCGAGTGGCTGGAAAGAAAGAACTTTCTTCTAACAAAACATAAATAAGTAATAGAACTAATTACATATGTTTTGTCTCAACTGTGACGTCCAATTAGAATTTCACGATAGCTACTTTTAGCCTCTCAGGAGGAATGAAACATTGTAAAGAAATTCGAAACCATGATATTCCCGGATGGTTCTAAGGATGGAATCATTCAACAGTCAGGGTGTGATTCACTATGAATACTGAGCATTGTGTTGATTGGAAGGAAGATGGAAGAATGAAAGGAAGAAGGAGGGAGAATGAGAGAGGGAATGCATTCACAAGACACCGATAAACAGGGAGGGTTGTACGCTATTTGAATCGAATCATTAAGAGGAAAATCACTATCTTGACGGACAGTCAATTAGGGCATTTAATTCGGCATTAGGAACTTCTAATCAAGTAAAACGGTATAGGGAGAATATTATGGCATGATATGGTATCAAAATGTTACCCTGATCTGGTTTGCGGGACAACAAAACATTGAGGGAAACGAAATGGCTGATGAGCTGGCCAGTAGAGGCTTTGCTTATAGCCTCCTGGCCTCCCTTCCTGAATTCGTATTCACTACACTTTTGCAATTCGGTAAAGAGTTATATCGATTAATGCGATATCTCCCGGAATAAAAATTGTAGATGGAGTAGGATAACAGCACGCAGGGTCAGTTGAGCGTTGTGGCTGAACTGCAGTCTTAGCCAAACAACCTCTCTAATAGAACTAATAGAACAGAAGGAATGTCTCGTAACTGACGCCAGTTATTACAGGCTACTGGTCTATAGGTGAAAATTTTGACCAAAAATCTGACTAGAAGTAGATACTCCATAAATTTATCTGCAAATTGGATTAATAATCAAACCAATCCCCCATCTTCCCCCTAGACAAAGACAACTCAGGCAAATATCCATGAGACTGCCAATATGGCGGGTGATCCCGACGAGGTAGTTCATGCAGAGAGCAGTAACACCAAACCGAGGCAATCATATGCAATTGTCGAAGCAGAGACTATCCAAAGCGATAGACAGGGGCTCTTCGCGCAGAGCCCGTACTTAAGGAGGCCATTTACTCTGGAACTAGATGCCGATATCGCTCAAACCGAGACTTCTTAGTCTATGACCGTTCAGGCAGAGGCTCTTCAGAAAGAAATAGTTCAAGTATCAAACGATTTTACTGAGATTATTCACACGAAGACTGTTAAAACCAGGATCTTTCACTCAAATTCTGATAGTTCAGGAAGAATATGAGAATTATCTTCAAGAAAAGACAAAATTTGACAGCCACAGCGACATTTGTTAAAATGAAAGATCTGTGCGCCTCCTTAATTCAGCAGGTGGAGACCAGGTACTTGCCATTAAGGAGGAATATACGCTATTTGGCTATTTGAATCGCAGCATACCTCTAAGAATAAGTTCGCTATCTTGTCTGACAGTCAAGCTACAATTAGGACATTAGAAACTTCTAACTAAGTAAAACTTTAAATGTGGGACAATGTCGTTTCGTCTAGAGCAGGTTTATAGCAGTTCTGGAAAACAAAATTCCACAGCTTGTGATACAGAATTAATTTATATGGTAAATCTAAACTTATGAAATACTATTCTTATGAAATATTAAGTATTAATGTAAATAAAAGACAATGTCGGCTAAACATCAGGAATACACTAGCACAGCACTTCAAGGCAGTTGGATTTGTTTTTGGTATTTGTGGTTGAGACCAGGCATATATGTTTATATTTAAGTGTTTGGTTGAAAGATACTCGTAAATAAACATTTTTATAATGATGTAAAACATGGTATGAAACATGATTACTAATTTAATTTATTGTTTGTTTGTTACTTACGCCTTTTTGACTGCTTTAGCAGCTGCTATTAAAATAACAAAATTACTTGTTTGCTTTGTGAGCAATTTTGTTAACAAACAAACAAACAACCAGACAAACCCACAAACACTCACCTATAAACACAAGAAGACTATGTGTTTATGTATGGATATATCTATGGATATATGTATGTATGTACGTGTGTGTGTGTATGATGTATGTATATGTAAATGTATGTAACTACCGTGTAGCAACAACATTTAAGCACATTAATTTGTCTGAGTGCACACACAAACATATGCAGCACACCTATACATGGACAGATGCTTATATACACACACACACACACACACTCTCATACACACACACACACGTATGCATATGTACATTGTTTACGATATCAATTTTTAATGGATTGTGGCCAATTTCTGGAAAACATGTTGTGAATTTTGCTATTTTCTACATAGAATTTAGTTTCAGGTCATTGCAACTCATTTTCCTAGTGTGTGATTTTTATTGATGAAGGTGTATTTTGGTTGTGTGTGTGTGTTTGTTTGAGTTGTTTTGCAGTTACTTTTGTTACTGCTGTTGTTGTTCTCTTTGCTGCTTTACATATGTTAATAGCATCTCTGTATAGTAACACCACAACAACAACAACAACAAAATAACAATAATAACAACAACAACAACAACAGCAACAAGAAGGAAGAAAATTGGATTTTTGTTATATGTATTATGGAAGCAAAATCCTTTTGCTTCGTTACTTACCTAATATCTATAAACACACATATGCACATACACGCACACACATACGCATTTGAATATATAAACACATACAAACACTTTTCTTAAGGTAATTTGTCTGCAATCTCATTTTGTACTTCTTATATTTAGAGGTGTTCAGAAACTGTAAATAAGTATGGTTGTGTTTATAAATATTCATGTGTGTGTTTACGTGTGTGAGTGTGTGTTTTGTGTGTTTGAGAATACATAATTTTACGATTAAGAGCATCATCGTCCCTTATAAATATTTGCCCAGCATTGCTTTGGAGCTTACATTACCTAACTGGCATTTTGTTGGTGTTGGCTTGGCTTAAGCAACTTAATGTTTTCACTCAAATTGGTTAAGTTAAATGTTTTTTAGTATTTTTGGATATTTGGTATTGAAGTTGAACGATAGAATCGACTCTTTTAAGGCGACCAAAGAGCTAATCAATCACACGCAATGTGAGTTGGTCTTGTTTTGCCATCTTTTATACACAAACGACATTCTAACTCCGTTGAGTAGATCTTGTTTAGGAGATGATAATGGAAGTCATGTTTCTTAAATTGAATGTACACTGACAGTGACATGCTATGGTATGGATTCTCCAAGATTATAGCCAAAAAATGGGTAGAAGACTAACCGAATCTGCTAAGAGTTTCAGTGCTAATGTCAATTGATTTTGAGTCAAGCCAAACACCAAAAGCACCAGCTCCTGACTGCACCTAAACCTCCTTCCAATTTAGCTCCATATGAATACCAAGTTAGAGAAGAAGATTTGCTCAAATATAAGCAAATTTTCCAATTAAAAATATTTCCATTCAAGATTTAATTAAAGCATTGGAACTATTGGAACTATTCAGTGAAAATGCACACGTCACCAATTTCCCGTTTAAGCTAGTGGGATGAAAGTTAGTCGCTGTGACGTAGTTGGCAATGCGTAGGCCCTGCTAAGCAGAGCGTTCGGGGTTCAAATCTCGGCATAGGTGCAACATCAAAAAGTAGAAAAAAAATAATTTCTACAAGCTACCACCGTTTTCCTTACATATAGCACATCTCATCCCAGAGAAAGTTAAAACTCTCCTGCAGGTCTCATCGTATTGTAGACATAGTATGTATATGACTTATGAGCGATTTTTTCAACTGTCGTTATTTATAATTTGGTCTTTAAAGAGCTCTGCAATGAATCGAAGTAAAACCTTTGGAAATTTAACAAATACTTGGATATATCGTTTCAACACAAGCATGAAGCTGTACGCAATCCGGATAGTTATATTGAGGAACTTGCTCGCAGCAACCATGTGATAACGGATATGATTTGATAATCTGTTTACCTCATATCAGCCGAAATATTTACAGTTTTTACTGCCTTGGCATCGATATGCTTAATAAACAAAGGATTGGGTTCGAGAATGGCTGCCTAGTCTTTAAAGTTATTGGAGGATAACAGTAACTGCTTTTCGTCCAAGAAAGTTCAATATATCAAACAAAGTGATAGAAAATAGTACTAGAAAAGTAGTAACTCAATGTGGAATAAATTTGATTTTTCAGAACGGTTATGCAAGGAGGTGAAATAGTAATGTCATAATGTGAATGTGTCATAATTTTTGGCAAAATTTCGTCAAATGTCATTGGAGTACATTTTTCATTTGATTTGTTTTGCAACTTACATAATCTTTAATCCGGATAAGTTTGTTACACGCACAACATGAGTGGATGAGAAAAGCTCGTCATAGACCCTCATGGAATGTTGTGTTACTAAAAGAAGAAAATGAAGAAGTTCGTAACTAACTCATTGTTGAGTAAATGTAACTCTTCAGAACTATTGCATGTTACTTGATTTTTGTTTTGAGAAGTAAACTTTAATATAAAAAAAGAGTTGATCTCATTTTTCGGAGGAGTACATTTAGATTTGACTTATTTCTCAACTTACAGTGAATCCGCTTTGGTTTGTTTTTAACTCTATGCGGAGTAAATGTTACTTTTTAAATTATTGTCGTTGCATTAGCACATTTTGCTAGGTTTTTGTTTTGAGGAGTAAACTTTACTATTTATTAAAAAATGTTGATCGAACAGTAGGGAACAGAGTTAGAAAATTCAAACAAACAAAAAAGAGCAAAATTAACACAGAAAAACTTTAATTGGATCTTTTTCGGTATAGTTTTCTATTTTTTTCTTACTAAAAAGGTTATATACTCATCAGAAAACTGAGATTTAAACCCCTTTCTTTTATTGTGTCTAGCCTGGCCTACTAGTATACGAGTATACATATGTAGTTTCAACTCAATACTTTGGCATATAATCCTGAGCCAACTGATTATAGTGGGGCAGGCATCTGGCCATAGAACTTTTCATCATACGAAAGCTTGGTCTCTTTAATCTTCTTCTGGTGGCCGCCCTGATCAATATCATGGACTTTCCGGTCAGCAGGTGATCCAGTTTTCTTACTGTACTGGCATAATTCTTATGCTTTCTCTTTTGCGAGAGGGCAGGTTATTCTAACAATGGACGGATTAAAAGCGCACTTTGAAGCTTTCGTTTCGGGCTGAAGTGATAGAAAATAATAATAAAGCAAAAATAAATTTTTTTATATACCTTAAAAATCACATTTAAAAAATTGATTTCGTATTTCTACAGAAATTCATCTCGCGTAAGAAAAAAGTATGCATACTTACCGTACGTATCTACTTTGACAGTGAAACTGCCTCCAAAACAATTTGAACTTCGGCACAAGTACTTTTATTTTGATTTTAGGAAAAATTTTTACATATTGTTTAATCAAAATCGAAGAAACATTTGAGTATTAACAATATTCCTTAAGACATACAGACAGACTCCTAAATGAAAATGCCTAGATATCATAGCTCCATCACGGTGCACTACGCAGATCTTGTATAGAAAAGGATAAGTAGTAAATACCTAGCAGTTTGGTCCAGCCCTAAGCTATGTGAGAATTTATATCAACTCGTTGGAACATACAAAATTCTTAATCCAGATCTTACACCAGGAAAGGGGAAAAATTCATAAAAATTTTCAATTCAAACTCAAAGCTAAGAAGTTAAGTTTTATTACTAATGGAAGTCTCCCAAGTAGACAAAGAGTAAAATAAAGCTATAAATCTACAATAAAAATAATACAATTTTTGATTTACCGTAAAGATATTAAAATATTTATGACAATAGATAATAATGTGAACAATGTAAGGAGACAATGATAGAAAGAAAGAAAAAAGAAAGAAAGAGAGAGAGAGAGAAAGCAGAATGGAGAGAGCAAGATAGAGCTAATATAATTTGGTTTGAAATTTAAGATTTTATACTTTAAATGCAAATAAAAGTTTACGTGTTTTTTCCCTCCCCCCTTGCATACTTTCATTTTATTTATACAACGGAGCGTATGAGTGACCTTTGCTACTTTGTAAGGCAATCACATTGCGGTACACTTACACTGTACTCATGCACAGTTAAAAGATAAGTATATGTATTTTCAGTGATAGTACGGGCATATACTCGCACTCGTATTTGTATAAAGATCTACAATGTATAAAAGGAGAAAAAATTTCATTATATCTTCAAGGTAAAATCACCGCATGAACTACGCAGGGAGAAAAAAATAATAATAAATCACCGCTCAATTCACACGTAAAACGCATTAAACAGACATAAAGCATACAAATTATTATCATATGTAATATTTTTATTTACGATAATGTGATCAAATTCGTGACACCCACTAATACATGCACACGTGTGCACTTGTACTTTATTGCCATTTATTTCATAGTGGTTTTTTATTTTTATTTATACGAGTATAACACATACTTACTATTATTAGTATTATTATTTATTTTTATATACACTCACATGAACATAAATATGTATGCAGTTGGTATTAAATATAACAAAACCTAATAGAAACATAAGAAGCTTCTTCATTTTTTTGACAAGTACACACATTAAATGACGCACATATGCCATTATTAATAAAAATATACAAAATTGTAGAGATGAGCATATGATTATATAATTAAGTAAGTATGTATTAGAAAATCACTGTTTATATGTATTTGCTAAATTTTATGTATGATTGTGTGCTTCTGTGTAATCAATGTTGAATTGAAGTGAATGCACGTGTTGCTACCCATCGGGAGAAAAGTAGCTCCAAAAGAACTTCGAAAATGTTGGCTGTAAGTTGTAAATACGGAATCTTTTAGATCTAGCATCTGCAGAAAGAACAAGCCGCTGAAAAACAAACTTTCCATCAGCTACTCTTGGGATTATTCTACGCTCTCTGTTTAATGCATTGAATAAATTCTTAAAATTATTTGGCATTTTGTATGTATACTTTGATTATACTTGTTGCGCTTATTGAATCTCCTCTGTAAGCAATAAAATGCGATCGATGCTTTGACTTTTTGTTTTCTTTTCACGAATGATTCACATTCCGGTTGGGAACACATTGTTCAAAGTGAAATTTATAGAAAAAAAACATCAATTGAATTATGTATTTCATGATTTATTTTTGTATTTATGAATCTTCTATCGTGACGCCTTTTCTAAGTTGTGAAATCAATAGAATAGATAAAATTATACAGAAATAGAATAGAAACGAAATTTTTTTTGTGACTTGAAGTACTTACCTTCAAGTGTATTCAAGTGCATAGAAGTGACTTCAAGTAACTTGACTTTGTAGGTTTGCATTCCCTTTACTTCAGAAATCGATTGTATTCCTCTGACACCAAAAAAGATTCTACAAGTAGTAAATGAAATTTCATTAATTTTTCGTTGCGGTTTGAATAATATTCCATAGCGACAATCACAAATAAATTCACTTACTGACTGACTTAAATAAGTGACAATTAAATGTAATGCAGGGTGTTCGATTATTTCGGTCATGACAAGAAGCTATGAAGATCAATTAAATTTTTCATATGTAATATTTCCGTGAATGAGTGTGGCTCGGAAACGTATTCAATTAACTAAATGTTTAGTGATAGTCTTAGGCTGTGGTTATATTCAAATTTTGCTCGGCCAACACCACATAATTGTTGTTGCCCGAACACGAAAAAAGAGCTTTAACTCACTCTCACAGCGAACACGATATGCTGGGTGAAATGTGCACCGAGCACGGCGAGCATTCAGGATGTCAAAGAGTTTATCTACAAAAAAGGAAATAAAAATTATGTAAAATAGACCTGTACATCACTATTTTCATATGCAGCAGAGCGAAGTTACGAACGTTTTTAGTTTTTAAAAGTGAATATTAAATATATAAAACTATCCATAAAGCTATTAAAGAAAAATCATAATATTTTCATAATTTTTCAATTATATTATTAATTACACTCTTACTTACTTTACTTTTAATGGAACAACAGCCCATGGAGGGCCTAGGCCGAGCTTTTCGCATCCACTCATGTGGTGCGTGTTACATTTGTACATGAATAGAAGGGACCTACAGTTTAATGCCGAATCCGAACGGCGAATTAATTACACTCTCCATATTGACAAAATCGTTTAATGGTTTTTGGTATACCATTTAGTGTTGCCGTTGCGCAAGAAATAGTATTACAAAAAAATCTTAATTTCGAATAACCAGCACCTTACTCACATTGGCACTAAAAGGAGTGGAGAGTGAAATCCTCTGTCTAATTTTTGTTTATCTATTATGAATTTCTATTTGATTGTTAATTTCTTTACAAATATTTTGTTTTTGTAAAACTGTCGAGTTTTATAAAGTATTAACGAGTCAGGTGTGAATTCCACTATTATTATTTTCCATTGTCAAAAGTTGCCAGCAACAAAATGCAGCTCGAGAAATTTTACTACCAATTTAGTGCAGGTAGAAGTTACCTCTCAATTCATGCTATAAAATCAAGCAATGCCCCGATCGAATAGTAAAAGTGGTCGAGAAACATTTTGAATTCCACTTCCAAAACAGTGAGTGCATCTCTTAACTTCTTTTCAATTTCTTCGGGTTCTTGTTGATTGTAGTCGGAAAGAAGCCCAGTCGCTCTATGATCTATGATATTAGTTCAACTGAGTGCATCCTTTTCTCATTATAAATTACTTAATTTCTACAGAACTAAACTCAAGGAACTGAATTTAAAGATTCACAAGTTTCACATTTTCATCGCTACATTCACAATAGTAGTTAGCTGTCAATATCAAAAGTCACAATAGTGCTATACTTACCATAGTCGATTAAGTTCCACAAAATGAAGAATGTGGTATTAAAACGGTGCTTTACACTAATTATGTTTTTCAGATGAAAACAACAACACAAACAACAACATCTTAGACTAGGTAAAAATATCCGAAAAATATCCCTTTATTACGCATACTAAAGTACAAAGACGTTTTTATTATTTTTTTTTTTCGCAAATTAAAGGAAAATTTCAGTTAGAAGTATTTAACTTAAAATTTATCCTAACCTTAAAGTGTTACACAAATGTCTACTCATATTTTGGAAATTTTTTTTATTGATTATTTTGCTTCAGGCAAGTTTCATAAATAAGAAAATTTGAAAATGTCAAAAGCTTTTGTGTTTACTTTATACGCATAAATATTTAGGTATTTACGTAGTATGTTTATTAAATAAATATGCTCAATGAAATTTATGCACTTCAATTTATTATACTGTTCACTGGAAAGTCATTTTCCTTTTGCCGTTATTTGTTGTTGTGTGTTTTTGATTTTAATAGCGACAGGAAATTAAATTTATTAAGTGTACAAAAAGTAGGTAGGTTAATTTTCGTTATTCATTTTTCCACAAAACTTTTCCATATACAACATTTTATTACCATACATTTAGCTATTTAAATAAAAAAAAATGAATGAGTGAAATTTCTATCGTTGTTTTGAACAAAAAGGCAAATTTCCAATTCCATTTATTGTGGATGTTATTTTATAAGTTAAATGTGAAAAGGTCGTGCTATATACGAAACACACATACACTCACATATGTACATTCATAAGTATACCTATATCCGAGTATGTGTGTGTATGTGTAAAATATCATTTGGCCATAAAGTGCTTTTTCAAAGAAGTTAAAGAGTCATCAATCAAGTCAAGTGAATATGTATATGCCATAAGCCGTTGTGTGCGTCTGTGTGTGTGTGTGTGTGTGAGTATGTGCGTGTTAGTGTTTGCTTTAACTTTCTTGGTTATTATTTGTTCTGCATGAACTAATTGGGAAATTTACAAATGAATGAATTAATATGTTAACCTTCATTTAAAATTTATAGTGCATATGAATGTAGGCTTTCACGGATCTAGAAATAATTAATGGGGCGTGAGGAAGGGGGACGGGGGAGCAGGGAGGATTGCGGAGGGTGGTGAAGATTCAAAGGAAAAACTCTTAGATACCCTAATCTTACACATTTTCCTTCATGTAAATTTAGTCCAAAAAATCGTAAACTCATCTGAAAAATGCCATTTTTATCAATGACAATTTTTCTCCAAATAGCAGAGCCATTCAAAAGCTTAAATTTTAGTATTTAGTTGTGTAGATTAGGATTTAGTTGTGACCTCCTTGGAGATTCGAAAGATTTTTAACTCAATTTTTTTTTTCCATATAGTTTTACAGCCTCTCCTAAAACTCTTCATAAATAGTCTGTGAAGAAACAATATCTTTAGTACAAATTTTATTAAAAATTTTATACGTATGTAGATTTAAGATTTAAGATTTGTAGATTTAAGTTACAGGGTAATATCGTCAGGGTAGAGTCGCAGTCAGGGTTAAGCCAGCGAGTTACTACTTAGCTCCACCTGTGTGTGTGTACTACAATGGGAGTTACCGTCAGCGTTGAGCCAAACAAAAATTGTCAGGGTTGTGTCACCTTGATTGTACAGATTGTGGCGGATTTTTTGAACTCTGAACCGGTTTGCTTGGTTTGAAAACGCAAATATTGTTTATTTAAAGAAATAAATTTCAAAAGCATTTTCGCGTGAATCTTGATATTTCGGGAGCATATCTCTCAGCCCACATTCCCGTATTAACTTTTGTTACTTACTTACTTAGCTGGCAATAGAACCGATGATCGTTTTTGGCCGCCTCGATAAAGCTTCGCCAGCCGCCTGTGCTATGGACGCGCTGGCGCCAGTTAATAAGGCCAAGTTCAGTCAGGTCGTTCTGTATCTGGTCTTTCCAACGGGGATACAGACGTCTTCTTCTGCTAGTTCCTGCATCGTGGTTCGAATAAAACACCCTTCTAGCCGGAGCGCCTTCTTCCATTCGCTTAACATGACCCATCCAACTGACACAGCTCCTGGTTCCATCTTATTCTATACACGTCGTTCACGCATATTGGGTCTTCCTCTCGAACGCTCCTAATAGCCTATCATCATTAGTGGTCACAATTTTTGTTAAACTCAATAAAATTAAATAAAAAGGTTTTAATTTCACAACGAGGTCACTTTTAATAATTTTAGCATATACTCGTATTTATTCCGTCGATTTTTAGTGGTGGCTCAAACCAGACACCATTTTTCTTTCTCATAAGGCCTATAAAGTTTTCATTTTTCACCCAATCCATTCGCAATGTTTATAACAATTATTTCTTTTTCTTAGGCCTTTCCAGTGATACCCATGAAATATAGCCTTACAAGTTATGGAGACACATCAAAAGGTGGCTCACGCCTGACCACACTCCAGTATTTACTGTAAATTTATTTAAGTAAATTTTTTATTTTTAATTTATTAAATTCTTTTTTTCAAAAACAAAGTAATTGTTAATACCAAAATATTTTAGATTTTTTAAAAAATGTTGCCCTCTTCTCGCTTGCTTCTTTCACTCGCTCAGTAGACTTGTTTCGCATTTTCTAGGTTGCATGCAACATACTAGAATCACTTGAAATGAAAATCAATTGATTTTATTTCCACAAACAAGCGTGTGGAATTTGCATTTACATAATTGGAAATGCCGCAGGGAAAAACTAATACTGTGTATCTAAAGAAAAAGTTTTCATCTGAAGTGAGCGCTGAATTTGAAAGTGGCAACATTTAAGTAATTAAAATTACAGGGTACTGCATATACTGCATTTTATTTATGCCCAGATTTTAAAAACTATTTGATTTTTAATGTGATATAATTTTTACATAGAGGTAGTTTCATAAATTTCTAGGTCACAATTTCCAGGTCACTCTTTCCACGTCACAATTACCAGTCAGTTTATTTTTAATGGTTTTTTTATGTAAGTAATTGAAAGACGCGAGTTCAATGATATCGAAATGTTGCGGGACAGGAACGAGGTCCGAAAATTCTTTGAAAGAATAAGACGCCTGACTCTTGGTTTGAAGACCGGGGCCTCTTCCTGCAAGGATGAAGATTGAAATCTGGTGACAGATATCCAGGGCATAATGAGATTATGGAGGGAGCACTTTTCGCAGCTGCTTAATGGCGAAGACGGCAATAATCCCGCCACTGCGGAACCCACTCCGGAAACCCCAATCACTGACGGCGTTGAAGTACCGCCGCCTGACTATGAGGAGGTCTTAACAGCCATTGCTCGGCTGAAAAACAATAAGGCTGCAGGTGCAGATGGCCTGCCTGCTGAGTTGTTTAAGACCGGAGGCGAAGAGCTCAAAAAACGCATGCATGAGCTTCTATGCAGAATATGGTCAGATGAAAGCATGCCAAGTGATTGGAATCTCAGCGTACTCTGCCCAATCCATAAGAAGGGTGATTCCACGATCTGCGCCAACTACCGTGGGATCAGCCTTCTTAATATTGCATATAAGGTTCTATCGAGCGTACTGTGCGAAAGACTGAAGCCCATCGTCAACAAACTGATTGGACCTTATCAGTGTGGCTTCAGGCCTGGTAAATCCACTATCGACCAGATATTCACACTACGCCAAATCCTGGAAAAGACCCGAGAAAAACAGACACCCATCATCTATTTGTCGATTATAAAGCCGCCTTCGACAGCACGATTAGGGATCACTTGTACGCCGCAATGTCTGATTTTGGTATCCCTGCAAAGCTCATTCGTCTTTGCAAAATGACACTGACCAACACCACCAGCGCAGTGAAAATTGGGACAGACCTCTCCGCACCATTTGATACCAAAAGAGGTTTCAGACAAGGTGACTCCCTATCGTGCGACTTCTTTAACCTTATGCTGGAGAAAATAATTCGAGCTGCGAACATCGACATCTCTGGCACTATCTTCTACAAGAGTGTCATGCTGCTAGCATACGCTGATGATATTGACATCATTGGCAAAAACGCTCGAGCAGTCAGTGCAGCATTCTCCAACCTGGAAAGGGAGTCTCGTCGTGTGGGTCTAGTGGTGAACGAGGACAAAACGAAATACCTTGTGTCAACAAACAAAGAGTCACGGCGTCTTGGACAAAATGTCACTGTTGACAACTACACTTTTGAAGTCGTCAAGGATTTCGTTTATCTAGGATCCAGCATAAACACCAACAATAATGTCAGCCTTGAGATCAAGCGGAGACTAACTCTTGCCAACAGGTGTTACTACGGGCTCAGTAGGCAATTGAGAAGTAGAGCCCTCTCTCGACCGACGAAAATAACGCTCTATAAGTCCCTCATCCTTCCCGTCCTAATGTATGGCGCATAGACGTGGACATTGACCATCAATGATGAGAGACTGTTAGGAGCGTTCGAGAGGAAGATACTCCGTAAGATCTACGGTCCAGTATGCGTGGACGACGTGTATCGAATAAGATGGAACGATGAGCTGTATGAGCTGTACGCCGACACTGACATAGTCAAGCGTATAAAACTCCAGCGGCTTCGCTGGCTGGGTCATGTTGAGCGAATGGAAGAAAGCGCTCCGGCTAGAAAGGTGTTTTATTCGAACCACGGTGGAGGATCACGCAGAAGGGGACGTCCTAATCTCCGTTGGAAAGACCAGGTGCAGGGCAACCTGACTGCACTTGGCCTTATCAACTGGCGTCAGCGCGCGCATAGCAGAAGTGACTGGCGAAGCTTTGTGGAGGCGGCCAAGACCGATCATCGGTTGTAGCGCCAGCTAAGTAAGTAAGTAAGTAGTAATTGAAACTTCTTAAGCGAGGTTGTGAATTGAAATTTTTTTAAAATGGAAACAGTTTAATTTCGTGCCGCAGGGAGTGATGGTATTTGTTCTACTACATTTCTGGTACTATTTTCTGCTTCCATTTTCTGCTACTAGTTTCTACTACTATTTTCACCTACTACTTTCTTCTACTGTTTTCTACTACTATTTGCTACTACTATTTTCTCCACTACTTTTCTACTACTATTTTCTTTAACTTTTTACTACCACTATTTTCTTTAATTATTTTCTACTACTATTTTCTACTACTAATTTTCCACAACTATTTTCTACTACTATTTTCGACTACTAATTTCTACTACTATTTTATATTACTACTTTCTACTACTGTTTTCTACTACTATATTTTTCTACTATTTTGTACTACTATTTTCTACTACTATTTCTACTACTACTTTTCTGCTACTACTTTTCTGTTACTATTTGCTACTACTATGTTCTACAACTATTTTATACTACTTTTCTACTACTATTTTCTGTTGCTCTTCTACTGCTTTACTACTATTTTTCTACTTCTATTTTTATTTCTACTATTATTTCTACTACAATTATTACTACTTTTTCAACTACTGTTGGCTACTACTGTTTTAACTACCTTTTCTAATACTATTTTCTACTACTTTTCTACTACTTTTCTACTACTATTTTATTTAAAGAATCCTTAAAATATGCTGAGCTTTTCGATAAAAATCTTCATGAAATGTATCGTCGTTACGTAGCTTAGTATAAAAGTTTTCATAGGCAATAATTCAAGTTGCTCTAACAATTTGACAATGTAAACAATATTTTTGAATTAAAATTTTAAATTGTCAAAATGATGTTATCATACATCATGTGACGAGTGCAGAAGCGACTCATTATAGTTTTTTATTTCATTTTAATTTTAGTATAAATTCTTGAAAATAAATACATATACATATAAGTACATATGTAACATACACACTTACAATGGTGGTCATACAGTGGTGGTCATATCATATGCAACTGAATCTTGTTTTTTCTAAAAGTGTTTGAAATAAACAAAATTTGAAATTCTTTTAAACTGATAAATTAAATAAAGACAACTTTTTTATATAGGGTAGATATGCATCTCTTCTTTGATCACAGACAAGTGAGCAATGATTTTAGAGCGGCCACTCGCAGCCACTTCGATAAGCTCCAACTCCAAAAAGAGCTAAAAAAAATAGCGATTGTTAATTAAGATTCTTTTGAAATTAAGCAACCGTATTACCGTTTTTCAGAATTTTCCACAATATCAAAGTATTCCATGCAAGAAAACCTATAAATTATTTGATTTTCATATTTTCAATAATATTTTTTTTTTTGCTACATGAGTGCATGCATGCAGTTGCAGAAAATCAATAAATTTTCATAAATGTACATACCCAGTAAGGAAAAATTAAAGAAGAGTTGCCCGACTTTTAAAAAATTCGACTTTGCATTGAATGCTAGGTGGGCGTGGTTATATTTGATTTCGATAGTTCTTTGCATTCATGATTCATGTCCTTTGCCTAATCTTATACTTATAAACTGCATTTTCTTGTATTTGTATCGATTGATTTTCTTTGATATTGCCTTTTGAAGATTTCGCATGCAAGGAATGTAGGCATGATTACTACCTAATGTTCGAAACACTTAAAATAGCTATTCTAGGGTCAATTTCAGACAGAAAGTAATACCGACCACGATCACGGAAGACAAATTTAGATCAAAATTAAATATAAAAGTGAGAAAGAAAAGTTAGGCCGAATTCAGATCAACAAACCGTATCGATTTTCTGTCTTAAACTTGGACCAAAATTCAAACCAAAACCAAAACAAAATCAGAATTCAAAGCAAATTTGGACCAAAACTTAAACCAAAATTTAAACAAATTTGATTGTGAACAGAAAAAAAAGTCAGATCAAAACTCAGAACCCAGAAATCCCGAAAGCAAAGTTCTTGTTCGCGTTAAACTTTCTCATCAGTTGTTTTTGACGATATTTATGCCGAATTCGGATTCATTGGCTTTACTTTTCTCTTTGATATTGATTAATATATAACTTTTTTTTTTTTTTTTTTTTTTTTTCTTTTTTGATGCATGAACTCTACTCTATTCATGAGACCCCATTCGGAGATTGATTGGAGATCTTTATTGAGTGAGTCATTCATAACGTGCCTTTTCCTCTCAATCTCCAAAGAGTTAGGGCGTTTTAAAAAGTTGTATGAATGAGAAATAGTGCTGTCATCTGCAAACGAGTAAATGGGATAAGGAAAAGGGTATGAGAAGGGGACCGAACCCTGCGGCACTCCCGCATTAATGGCAAGATCTTCCGAAACAATACCGTCTATCACAACACGGATAGAACGGCCGCTTAGAAAGTTCGTGATCCATTGTGTGAAGTTACTTCCGACCCAATGCGCAATCAGTTTTGACACCAGTGCTTTATGCCACACTCTGTCAAAAGCCTTTGAAATATCCAGAGTAACCGCCTTGCTCTCACCGAAGCCATGGACACTATGGTGCCAGTGCTCGGTGCTGACCGCCATGAGATCGCCCGTAGAGCGATTTCGATGGAAACCGAATTGGCGGTCGTTAAGCAATTCGCGCCTCCTAGTATGAGAAGTTTCTAGAACATAACCTCTTGGCCAGAGGCGGCCATGATCGATCAGCGGTTGTAGTGCCAGCTAAGTTAGTAAGTAAGTATCCTCTTGGCCAGATGCAGATTTGAGAAGTGTTTAGATTTATTTGGGGTCGCTGATTACGAATATGAAAGTATTTTTGCAGCTCTTCGAATTTTCGAAATATCGTTAATATTTACATATGGGAAATATTATATATCTAAAATAGTAAATACTTATTTTAGATATAAAATGATGAGTTTCTGAGAGAAAGTTATTCGTTATGAAAGTTCAAACATTTTTTAACCTTAGGGGGTGGTTCCAGGTCAAAGAGAAGCTGAAATTTAATAGGGCTGTTTCTTTGTATATCTGAAATTAATGTTGAGTATAACAAGTATGCCAAGTTTTTCCAAGAAATGTAACATTTTCAGATTAGTATATCAGATGAAGCTTTTACTTAAGTACTTGGGAGGTAACTGCGATGTTGCTTGTTGTGGTAAATTTTCATAATTCTTCCATATGAGTATAAAACTATATAGAACTTATGGTAAAAATAAATTCCTAATTGACTGTTTACCATATTTCATACTGGGATATGTAAATTAATAACAACCAATACCTTTACCAACCTGCTATACTCTACTGCACCCGGCGAGTATGTAGCCATGAGATGAAGATGAGCCTCTGCTTCAACATAACGTGCATATTTAATGCTGATAAATTGCTCGTTATTCGATGATATAGTGAAACTTAAAATGTAAAACGCTTCTGCAGTGCTCATTTTAACATATTTCTGGTTGCGTTTGTTGTAGCGTTTATCAATTTCCTTTCTTTCGATCTTTCATGCTTCTCCTGTTTGTGTTTTTTTTTGTTGCTGTTTTTTTGTTTATTCTTCTCCTTGTAATTCCATGCTGGCAGTGCTTTTTTTCCTTTAATAAAACATCAATATTGTGTGCAAAAAAAAAACATATCGAAAAAGAAAACCTTGTCTAAAGAAAACGAAAAGCGAAGAAGCGAAAGAACAACAAAAAATGAAAACGAGAAAATCTTGGTTTCGCAGATTTTACTGCACACATGTTGTTGTTACTGCTGATTTCGCAGGTCGCTGCTACTATTCAACTCGATACAGTAGACAGTAGGCAACGGTAGAGTATCCTAGCAGACACACACATACAAAGACACACACGCAGACTTAAACATGGTGTGTGTGTATATGAAAGTGAGTGTGTTTCTGTTTTATATTGAAAATATTTTTTAATTCTTTATGGCGCATTTCCGCTGTAATCATAGAATTTCGAATCCTACTTTGCATACTTTTCGGCGCAGAGTCGAGTACCCTTGTTTTGCTATGTTTCGATTACTCTCTCTTTTTTTTTTTTTTTGTTCTATCATCTTTTTTCCTCTGAGTGTTTGATTTTGTTGTTGCTATTGTTAATATGCCGCCGCTTTGCTTGCAACATTCGTTTGCTCACACGCTGCCATTGGTGATGATGATGAGGGTGCTGCTGCTGCTCGTTTATTCGCTGGTGTGTTCAATTTATTACAAAATATTGTAATTCTTTTAAAAAGTTGCTATAAAATATTATTTCTTTATTATATTTTTACCCTAGTGCTTTTGTGGAACTTTACACAAGCAAACACAAACAGAAACACACATACACACACTTATACACACATGTGCGCAGCGCTTATATCTATTTTTTTTTTGTCTGTGTGCGTGCATGTTTTCACTCCATTTTCATGTTGAAAACTTTTAGTTTTTCCAGAGATTTTTGTTTGTTTGATGTGTGTGAAAAACTTATGTACGCTATTGAAAATTTCGGAAATTGAATTTTGAGCTGATTTCATTTTTATAGTCCAACATTGCTGCACATGTATGTAAGTAAGTATGCACGAGTATGTGTAAGTAGTTGGTTGTTGTATTGGAAAGTTTTTTCTCGTCTTTTTTTTTGTTGTTGAATTTTACCCTTGTGAAATTTTCAACTATAATCGTAAATCTAGAAAGATATACCATACAAGTAAAAATGAAAAATAACTGAGTACATATATTTGATAATACATTTACAAATGTTTGTATGTGTATGTGGTGAGTGTGTGAGTGTGTGAGTGTGTGTGTGTGTGTGTGTGTGTGTGTGTGTGTGTGTGTGTGTGTGTGTGTGTGTGTGTGTGTGTGCTTTACTTTAAGCGCCTTTGTGCATTCACAGTAATTGGCGTAGCGCTTTTGCGCTATGAAGGAATCGACCAAAAATAGTTTCTCTTCACCGATGTCGTCATCTGTAATTTTTATAAATTTTTCAAATACGCTGCATGTAAATCAAAAGCTAATCTTGCTTTAAAGATCTTTTATTTCTGCTTTTAAGTGCTTTGAAGTTACCAAAAATTCATTCGGTCTAATATTTCTTTTAATTTGAAGAACCAAAAAAAACATTTATTTATTTAAAATTCTAGCAATTTATAAGAATTTCCTTGGCATATACAGAAATTGTTATCGGCTTATAGAAATTTTGAAGAGATTACGTGCTGGGAATAAACCGCCCTGGTTCAATGAAAGGCTATTAAATCTAAAAAAATTATTAATAAAATTCAAGAAGTCTAAACTTGATATTGATCGTAGAAACTTGGAACGCTTGCGTGACGACTTTAATTATCTCCATACTTTCTCACACAATAACTAAATTTCCATAATTGCAAATGACTTAAAATTTATTTTGAATAAAATGTTGACCAGTTTTCAAACTATGTAAATTCTAAGCATGGCGCAATTGGTTTGCTTTAAAGATCCTAACTTTACTTTATTTTTAATGGCACAACAGCCCATGGAGGGCCTAAGCCGAGCTTTTCGCATTCATTCATGTTGTGCGTGTTATATTTGTACATGAGTGGAAGGGACCTACTGTTTAATGCCGAATCCGTACGGCGAAGTGAAAAGCTTTTCATAGCAATTTTTACTCTTGTAGGTTTGCCATTGCCTGCCAAGAGGTGGTGCAGTGTTGAAAAATAATTTTTTCTACTTTTTTTGATTTTGCCTGTGCCGGACCACTATCTGTGCCGAGATAGTGGTCCAATGCATTACCACTACGCCACAGCGACCACTTTAAAGATCCCCAGACCCTTAATTCCCTTTATATAGCCTTTGTACCGACATGTAGAATCCATATTATAAGGTACACTCGAACCGGTTAGAAAGGATACAAAAGAATTTTACCAGATAAACTATCCGGAAACTGTGTTGGACGTCAGATTTCTCTTCTTATTTGGGTATACGCAAATTACTTGGCTTGCAAAATCTACAACATCTTAACTGGCCATATTTAATGCACAGAAATTTCCATTTATTCAATATTATAATTCCAATTAAACCGGTATTTTTTAAGAAAATAATCGTTTATTTAAGAAAAATGGTTATACATTCAATCTTCAAAGTAATGGCCATTGCTAGCTACACATTTTCCCCATCTCTCTGGCAATTTGTGAATGCCTCGCCAAAAAAACTGTTCGTTTTTTGAGTCACACCAGTCATCGAGCCATTTTTTCACATTTTCGTGCGAATCGAAGTGCTGCGCAGCAAGTGCGTGCCCTATTGATGAAAACAAGTGGTAGTCAAGTCAGATGGAGCCAAGTCTGGTGAATAAACCGCATGGGGGAGGACTTCCCACTTGTACGAATGTACCAATTACCGAGTCCGTTTTGTGATGGTGCATTGTCATCAAGAAAAATTACTTTGTGTTGCCTAGCTTGATATTCTGGACGTTTTTGGCGCAAAGCACGTTTTTGGTTCAAATCGGCCAATTGTTGTTGGTAGCGTTGACCAGTAACTGTTTCACCTGGTTTCAGAAGGTCAAACCCGATAACACCTCGCTGATCCCAGAAAACACTGAGCATTGTCTTCTTTCCGAAGCGATTTAGCTTTGCTGTCGATTTGGCCGGTATACCGGGCTTAACATATGATCGTTTACGTTTGGGATTCTTGAAGCAGATCCATGCTTCATCGCCAGTAACAATTCGATGAAGATATGACTTTCTTTTGTACCTGGCGAGCAACATTTCACAGGTGGTTCTTCGATTTTCTTGTCAAGTCAATTCATGCAGCACCCATCTTCCCATCTTCAATCCAATCAATCCAATGGCTTTTAAACGTTGAGAAATTCGTTATTGGGTCACATTTAATTATTCTGCAAGTTGTTCTTACATTTGACCATCATCCTCATCGACTAAAGCTTGCAATTCGGCATCCCTGCAACAAATTTTCCCAATTATTATGACCCTTGCAAGTTCAAAGCTAACGCTCATAACTACTTCTACCGCCTTCTTCCTGCCACCTATCGATCTTCCTTCCAATCAACACAATGCTCTGTATTTATGGAGGTACACCCTGTGTGTTAATTATATTTAAAAAAGAGTCTTGAAACTTTTGCGATGGTCTTCCACATTCTTCGTTTCTCACATCAAAATCGCCACTTTTAAACTTATTGAACTACTCGTGGCACTGTGTGGCCTAGAGCGTGCTGGCCGAAAGCTTCCACAAGCATTCGATGAGTTTCCAAAGCAGATTTCTTTAATTGGAAACAGAAAATCAATGATGTCCGCATATCGTAGTTTGCCGGCACAAAATTCAACATTTTACCGAGCGAAAAAAAAAATGTTGTTCTATGAAACTTGATTGTTTATGAACTGAATATTATTGACAGAACTAAATGCAAAGAAATGGCGCGAATAATTTGGTTTTATAGAGTGTACCCGTTACATACTTGTACACCTGGTGTATGGCAATAAGAAAAAGAAAAATATTAAAATGGCAAATGAGAAATCGCACGCTCACATCCATAATCATTTTTTTCATAAACTTAAAATATAAATTAATATTTAAGATGGACCAAAACTTTATGTAGACGTGCGCTGGAGTTTATGTAGTGCAAAGTGAAGCTATACCAACAATGCATGTCACCGAGTGTATATGTACATAGTTGTCGACATGTATTTACATATGTACATATGTATATCCACAGTTATTTTCCTATCTATCCATCCACCGGGACTCAGCTGCTCCACATTGCTGAAGACACCCGACACGAATAGAATTTAAATTAAGTTTTCTGGACAAGTGAATAACATGAAAACATTTTCTTGTTGATATTTCTTTCTCTTTCTCTATTTTTTATTTGGTTTGTATCGTGTTATCTTTTTTTTTTTTTAATTTTCTGTTTGTTTTTTGTTTAAGTAAGGTACAACATGAAGAAGAAGAGGAGTGTGGATGCTAGGTGAGCAAATGGAAAACTTTCAATGAAAATAAAATTCAATATCAATCACTGAGGGAATATGCATGGAAATGAATGTTTGTATGTTGTATTTTTGTATGGAGGAATGAATCAAATACAATACAGCATCATTACAAATCACAGACAGACAGACACAAATAGGGAGGGAGAGAGAACGATACTCTCGCCCATCGCATTCATAAACACACACACACACACACACACACACACATATAAAGGATGCCCCAAAATGAGTGCACAATTTGATTTCAAAATAAAATGCATATTTTATTTTGCATTGTAAAGTGGACATGTGCCGATTAAGTATGGAATAGAATATCCGGTCTGATCACAAACCCTTACTCTTTGAATGAAATTTGCGAGATGGCATTTTGAAAAAAGATGTTACTCAATTTCCCCGTTGACGCGTTGGATCTCGGCCTTAAAGTCAGGAATTATTTGTGATTTATTCGCATAGGCCTGGTATTTTTCAAAACTCCAAAGAAAGAAATCGCAAGACGTTAAATCGCACCAATTTGGTAGCCAGTTGACATCGCAAGAGATTGGGGAGATGATTAAATCGGGAAATCGATTGATTTATACGTGGTGTGACAGGAGCCATTCGACGTCCTGCTGAAGCCGCTTGTCTGTCAGACCCATATTGTCTAGTTGAGGCCTCAAGAACTCCATTATCATGTTTCTGGAACGAAAGTCATTCACTGCTTTTCCGGCTTCATTTTCGTTGTTTCTTTGTGCAGCACTCCATTGTCAATAATCTAAACAATAATAGACAAGAGCTGTTAAATTTCAGTGCTGCAACATGCAAAAAACCAAAAAAAAACAAAAATATTCCAACAAAATTTAAATTGTGTATTATTTTTGGGACACCCTATACCTACAATACACCTGCATATACAGTTGCAAATAGAGCTAAACTTAATTTAAAACATGGTCGAATTTTAAAATATAAAATGAGTGCGCATATGGTTCGCAGACACAAACACACACACACACGGACGCACAAGCACACACATACATCCATTCATATAAACATTTAAGTTACATATGTATGTATGTATAGTGTTAACAAAATGTCAAATTAAATTTGCAAACAACGATTTTGTACAATATTTATTTGAATGCGCACAGGGACCCAGTAGCAAAAAGTATCATTCATTGAAGAATCGTTGAGAAGAATTCAAATACGATTCTCATTTACATAGATAGATTGTCTCAAAGAAGGGGTTAGCTTTAATTGCTATAAAAAATGGGTCAACTTTATTCTATGATCTGCAAAACCTGCAGGGCGGCCAGAGGAAGTTTTTCATTATTTTAGAGATTTTCATTATTTTTAATATTTACAGTAACAGTAAATATTCGGTTTAAGCCACCATAAACCCATACACTCAAACATTGAAATATTCATATTTACCATATTTGTATTAGCGAAGAAGCTCGGCCTAGGTGCTGTTGTGCCACTTTCTTTTGTAAAGTAATCAAAACTTTATCAACTGGGCGACTAGTTGAAAATTGTTAAATATGTAATATTGAAGGCAAAAATGTTGAGACTGATGACTTCATTGTGCACACATACATACATACATACATACATACATACATACATACATACATACATACATACAAACATATATATATTAATGAATGGTTGGTCATATACCATACACCTACATTTGTATGCATGTGTGCACTTGTGTGTGTGTATATATGTGTATATATATGCATTTGTATATAGTACACATAGGTATATTTTTCGGTAAGTACCTAAATGATTTAGTCCAATTGTAATATATTTTGTGCAAATGTGGTTTTCTTTCTACTTCACTTCCGAGAAGTTTAAAGTGTTGCAATATTTTATTCTATTCCCAATGCTCTTAATAACATTCTTAAGTGTTTTTAATTTCATTATCTAGAAAGTGAAATATATGAAATATATGAAATATATGAAATATATGAAATATAATAATGTATGTAGGTATTCATATTGATATTTATTAAAGCATCCATTTGAATGGAAACTTATTTAGGTGCTGGAGTAAAGTCAATTTTTCTAGCTACACAGATACAACCTTTCGCACGCTTACCCCGAGCAGACGTTTGTGATTGGTCAGTTGAAATGAAAAGTAAGGAACATTTACAGATTTTCTTATTTAATTTACAGATTTTTTTTTTATAAAAAACAAATACTGTAATTTAAAGAAGCGCCCAGCATGAGAGATGAACAAAAAATTATATAGAACAGCAGTTTTGATCACTAGATGCCCTCAAATTGTTCATACTTACTTTAGCCTTCTTAGCTGTCATTCATTTTGGGGAGGCCTTACTGAAGTATAGAAACACAACTAAAATAAAAGGTTTGTGTTTAGAACTTCAAACATATTTCAATTTACATACCAGTACCAGTACCAGTACCAGTACCAGTACCAGTACCAGTACCAGTACCAGTACCAGTACCAGTACCAGTACCAGTACCAGTACCAGTACCAGTACCAGTACCAGTACCAGTACCAGTACCAGTACCAGTACCAGTACCAGTACCAGTACCAGTACCAGTACCAGTACCAGTACCAGTACCAGTACCAGTACCAGTACCAGTACCAGTACCAGTACCAGTACCAGTACCAGTACCAGTACCAGTACCAGTACCAGTACCAGTACCAGTACCAGTACCAGTACCAGTACCAGTACCAGTACCAGTACCAGTACCAGTACCAGTACCAGTACCAGTACCAGTACCAGTACCAGTACCAGTACCAGTACCAGTACCAGTACCAGTACCAGTACCAGTACCAGTACCAGTACCAGTACCAGTACCAGTACCAGTACCAGTACCAGTACCAGTACCAGTACCAGTACCAGTACCAGTACCAGTACCAGTACCAGTACCAGTACCAGTACCAGTACCAGTACCAGTACCAGTACCAGTACCAGTACCAGTACCAGTACCAGTACCAGTACCAGTACCAGTACCAGTACCAGTACCAGTACCAGTACCAGTACCAGTACCAGTACCAGTACCAGTACCAGTACCAGTACCAGTACCAGTACCAGTACCAGTACCAGTACCAGTACCAGTACCAGTACCAGTACCAGTACCAGTACCAGTACCAGTACCAGTACCAGTACCAGTACCAGTACCAGTACCAGTACCAGTACCAGTACCAGTACCAGTACCAGTACCAGTACCAGTACCAGTACCAGTACCAGTACCAGTACCAGTACCAGTACCAGTACCAGTACCAGTACCAGTACCAGTACCAGTACCAGTACCAGTACCAGTACCAGTACCAGTACCAGTACCAGTACCAGTACCAGTACCAGTACCAGTACCAGTACCAGTACCAGTACCAGTACCAGTACCAGTACCAGTACCAGTACCAGTACCAGTACCAGTACCAGTACCAGTACCAGTACCAGTACCAGTACCAGTACCAGTACCAGTACCAGTACCAGTACCAGTACCAGTACCAGTACCAGTACCAGTACCAGTACCAGTACCAGTACCAGTACCAGTACCAGTACCAGTACCAGTACCAGTACCAGTACCAGTACCAGTACCAGTACCAGTACCAGTACCAGTACCAGTACCAGTACCAGTACCAGTACCAGTACCAGTACCAGTACCAGTACCAGTACCAGTACCAGTACCAGTACCAGTACCAGTACCAGTACCAGTACCAGTACCAGTACCAGTACCAGTACCAGTACCAGTACCAGTACCAGTACCAGTACCAGTACCAGTACCAGTACCAGTACCAGTACCAGTACCAGTACCAGTACCAGTACCAGTACCAGTACCAGTACCAGTACCAGTACCAGTACCAGTACCAGTACCAGTACCAGTACCAGTACCAGTACCAGTACCAGTACCAGTACCAGTACCAGTACCAGTACCAGTACCAGTACCAGTACCAGTACCAGTACCAGTACCAGTACCAGTACCAGTACCAGTACCAGTACCAGTACCAGTACCAGTACCAGTACCAGTACCAGTACCAGTACCAGTACCAGTACCAGTACCAGTACCAGTACCAGTACCAGTACCAGTACCAGTACCAGTACCAGTACCAGTACCAGTACCAGTACCAGTACCAGTACCAGTACCAGTACCAGTACCAGTACCAGTACCAGTACCAGTACCAGTACCAGTACCAGTACCAGTACCAGTACCAGTACCAGTACCAGTACCAGTACCAGTACCAGTACCAGTACCAGTACCAGTACCAGTACCAGTACCAGTACCAGTACCAGTACCAGTACCAGTACCAGTACCAGTACCAGTACCAGTACCAGTACCAGTACCAGTACCAGTACCAGTACCAGTACCAGTACCAGTACCAGTACCAGTACCAGTACCAGTACCAGTACCAGTACCAGTACCAGTACCAGTACCAGTACCAGTACCAGTACCAGTACCAGTACCAGTACCAGTACCAGTACCAGTACCAGTACCAGTACCAGTACCAGTACCAGTACCAGTACCAGTACCAGTACCAGTACCAGTACCAGTACCAGTACCAGTACCAGTACCAGTACCAGTACCAGTACCAGTACCAGTACCAGTACCAGTACCAGTACCAGTACCAGTACCAGTACCAGTACCAGTACCAGTACCAGTACCAGTACCAGTACCAGTACCAGTACCAGTACCAGTACCAGTACCAGTACCAGTACCAGTACCAGTACCAGTACCAGTACCAGTACCAGTACCAGTACCAGTACCAGTACCAGTACCAGTACCAGTACCAGTACCAGTACCAGTACCAGTACCAGTACCAGTACCAGTACCAGTACCAGTACCAGTACCAGTACCAGTACCAGTACCAGTACCAGTACCAGTACCAGTACCAGTACCAGTACCAGTACCAGTACCAGTACCAGTACCAGTACCAGTACCAGTACCAGTACCAGTACCAGTACCAGTACCAGTACCAGTACCAGTACCAGTACCAGTACCAGTACCAGTACCAGTACCAGTACCAGTACCAGTACCAGTACCAGTACCAGTACCAGTACCAGTACCAGTACCAGTACCAGTACCAGTACCAGTACCAGTACCAGTACCAGTACCAGTACCAGTACCAGTACCAGTACCAGTACCAGTACCAGTACCAGTACCAGTACCAGTACCAGTACCAGTACCAGTACCAGTACCAGTACCAGTACCAGTACCAGTACCAGTACCAGTACCAGTACCAGTACCAGTACCAGTACCAGTACCAGTACCAGTACCAGTACCAGTACCAGTACCAGTACCAGTACCAGTACCAGTACCAGTACCAGTACCAGTACCAGTACCAGTACCAGTACCAGTACCAGTACCAGTACCAGTACCAGTACCAGTACCAGTACCAGTACCAGTACCAGTACCAGTACCAGTACCAGTACCAGTACCAGTACCAGTACCAGTACCAGTACCAGTACCAGTACCAGTACCAGTACCAGTACCAGTACCAGTACCAGTACCAGTACCAGTACCAGTACCAGTACCAGTACCAGTACCAGTACCAGTACCAGTACCAGTACCAGTACCAGTACCAGTACCAGTACCAGTACCAGTACCAGTACCAGTACCAGTACCAGTACCAGTACCAGTACCAGTACCAGTACCAGTACCAGTACCAGTACCAGTACCAGTACCAGTACCAGTACCAGTACCAGTACCAGTACCAGTACCAGTACCAGTACCAGTACCAGTACCAGTACCAGTACCAGTACCAGTACCAGTACCAGTACCAGTACCAGTACCAGTACCAGTACCAGTACCAGTACCAGTAGTACCAGTACCAGGGAAAGGGAAAGGGGGTTAGATCATTTTGTTTCTTTTTTGAATAAATTCTGGTGTAAGGGAGCAAAACAATTTAAAGAGAAATTTGGCTTCAGTTTGAAGTAGAAATGTAAAATTTCTGTTGCAATTAAATGTGAAAAGCATTTAAGTAGCAGTTAATTTACCAAAAATTATTACCATAATTTATCCAATTCTTAAGTTTCTGTATTTGTATAAGAAATACAACAATAAGAATAAATTTAAAAATATTCCACCCGCATGTCAGGAAGTATGTATGTACCATAAATCAAACGCGTCACCGGCTTCAACTTAAAGTATCTTTCGAATTCCATTTATACTAACTATGGTACTCATCTAAAAGTAAGTAGTTAATTAGAAAGTGCTTACTTTGTTACTATGTATAATTAAAAAAAATTGGTTATTGCATACCTATCAATAATCTTGAATATTTGTAAACATCAAATATCAATAGAGTCAATGAATATTTTTATACACACTTAGTTAATTAAAGTTTAAATGACAGAAATTTCGATTGGGATGTGAAATTTTTAGTTTTCTGCTTTGCAACTAGTACACGTGTTTATACCCAACGGTGGAGAGATATGCATCAACATCACTAGCTTGGTCAATGATCGGCTTTAGAAATTAAATTCTTCCAATTCTGATAAGTACGTATCCTAGGCTTCTTTTTTCTTTTTTTAATGGCACAACAGCCCATGGAGGGCCGAGGCAGAGCTTTTCGCATCCACTCATGTTGAGCGTGTTATATTTGTACTAAAATTTTATCCGAACGGCTAAGTGGAAAGCTTTTTCATATGTAATTTTTACTCTTGTAGGTTTTCCATTGCCAAGAGGAGATGGTGCCGCGTAGAAAAATTGTTTAAGGTTGGTATACTGATACCAGATCACAGTGTTTAACTAGGGCTTGTTTTTGTATCCCCTGAGAAAACAAGTTATTTTCTACTTCAGTTCGTTTCTAGTCATTAAATTAACTCAAATCCAAAAAATTATAAGCTATGCAACCTTAAATCAACTGACTTTCTATTAACACATAATTCATAGAAAATTGTCTTAGTTCAGTTGTTGTGCTGCTCTTTATTAAACAAGTACAATATATGTGCTAAGGAAACGAGAATGAATTTCGTTCATTGGTGAATGTCGAATCCAATCCGCTGCCATAAGTAGTGCATCAGATGCATATTTATTCTCAATCGTATATGATTTTCACATGTGAATGCAAGAATTTAGGTATTTCCAATCAACCAAGCGGCAGCAACTATATATTTGCATTGACTTAATCACATTACAACGAAACACATTATCAAGTGTTGATAATGTTATGTATGTAGTATATCAACAACACATACGAATGCATCTGTACACTCACACGCACACACGCACACACCTCTATTGTATTGTGCAGCAGCACATAGGTGCAGAAACAGATCAAAAGTAAATTCGTTGTAATTAAATGTAATTATGTTTGGAATTTAAAGGAAGTTATTTATGTTGAAAGGCAGTGGCAGAGGCAGAGGCAGAGGCAGAGGCAGAGGCAGAGTAAAGCAGAGAGTCGAGCAGAGTAGAGAAGTTTAGTCAACTAAAATAATTGCAAATGTAATGCTAAAAGTTGCAAAGCTGACATACCTACTTACTTGTTGTTTTACTTGTTGTTGGTTGGTTCTTACCAACGATACCAACGATAAAGTGTAAAAGAGCGAGAGAGAGGGAGTGAGAAATAGTATAAATATGAAAGAGAAGTAGTAAAAGTTTGTACATTTTCTAACAAATCATTTAAAGTCAATTATTTTAATTGAATATTTACAAATTTTACATTCCTTTATACATACAGACATACTCGTACAAGCACACACTTATACAGAGAGATATGCATGCACACACACACACACACACACACACATACATACACACACACTTACGCGTATATTTACATACTCGTTGGTATATCGATATTTTCACATTAGAGCAATACAAATTTTTAATTACAATTTTCAGTGATGAATATTCTGTTTTATTTTGCAATTGAATTAAAACTACAATTTGTCAATATTCATAGTTAGAAATTGTTTGAAACAAATTTAGCAAATACAATGCTATTTAATTTTCAACTCTTCGCCAAAGTCATGATAAAATTGTCTTCTCCTCATAGTGATTTTTCCTCCGCATTATCTCATTGAACTATACCAAATTTCATTGCTGGTATCTGGTTTTCAAACTGGCATTCGCTTAACGCTATTGATCGAACCTGGCCACACGAGAGCAATTATGCTGCGTTAAAGCGAATTTCTTAGGCGAGAGAAGGAAATGTGTGTGCAATATTTTATGCCAGGCAGAGTGACTTGATGCAAAGAGACTAAGAAATACTTAATTTACATGTGCAATTTTTCTCGTGTGGCCAGGCTCATGTCAGTGACTGATGTTTAATGTTTGTGTTTAACTCTCGGGTTAGCTGTAATGAATGTAGATATCAATGTAGGTGCTTGGTTTTCGGTTTGGCGTTTGCTGGCAACGACTCACGTCTCAATGCTGATATCTGCTTTTCAGATTGACGTTAGGTACCGTTCCTTGACAGTATGTCAGTGAAAATTCGCGTTGACTTTGTTTTGCCTGGAGCTGATCTTCTGTTGCATCCTACATAGTGTCATACTCTGCCCAATTCCAGTTTGTTTGGTTAACTTTAGTAGTTCAACCTGTCATCGGTGATTTCTATAACGTTTTCTGTGTTAGACTCCTTGGTTTTATTTGATTATTTCACGTAATCTGCAAAGATCATCACTTTCCCTTGAGTGACTGTGTGTTTAATGATTTTTTTGATAGGAATAATGTCATTTGAAAAAGTTTGATCCCTCTTTTTTTGTAAGAAAAACGACAAAAATTTAAATTGCTAGCCAAAGATGACATCATAGGACAAAAAGATTTTTCCAACGATAAGCATATTAAACTTGACAAGCGGATATCAAATAACCAAGTGATGACAAAAATACTGATTTAGCCGTTTTTCAAGACCCAGTCGACGAATTTTTTTTGTTGCCCTGAAACACTCTCGGAGTATACAGTGAAGGTATACCATCTACCACACTCTTTTTTTTGACCCGTCCTAGTGTGCATACCTTTAAGCCATGCAAAGCTAACTCTCTCTCTCTCTCTCTCTCTCTCTCTGTCCCTCTCTCTTCCTGCAATTAACCCCCACCGTAAGGCTAATGAAATCCAATTCTTATATTCTTCAATTGCTGCTTGCACTGAGGTTTTAAAAGTTCGAACATCGGGTTGACTTCGAATTTATTGTTTCTGTTATCAAGACCATACATTTTCTCATTGCAATCAGCAATTGGTGGGAGTATTGTCAGAGAGTATAATGCAGCGAAAAAAGAGAGTAAATTACGAGTGCATTAATTCTATGATGAATTCAGGTTTAAAAAAGATATTTCTTTAGTAAATTCAAATAATTACAATTGCACAAATTATCTACCTACATAATAGGTAATACGAGTAGTATATTTTATAATGACTCTCTTTGCTCATTTTATGTTTTCTATGGTATTTTAGTACCTTTTTTTTTTTAAATAGTATTTTTTTTTTTTAAATTTCCGTCGAGTACTTTTTTAGGTTTTGCACCATATACTTGAAAAAATATTCAAGTTCTTTACAATGTCACAATTCATTTGTTTGTCAGCGCCTGCAGTCGTGTACTTTTCAAATCGTTATTCAAAACTTTTTAATGCTCATTCAAATATATAGTTACGTTTACATTTTTTCTTTCTTTGTATACCAAAACTTTTCAAAGAAAGAATGAAGCAAATAGGAAAAATTATAGCAAGTTTGGTTTTCATTTCTTCTTTGGTGTAGTAACAGCAGGAGCGCATCTTTTGCAGATGAATGGTACAACAAAAATAAAAGAAAAAAAAAATTATACATAGTGATAGTGGCAAACTGGAAACCATTTTTTCTTTTGTGGCTAAGCAGCAAACACATTCCCAATAGAAAATTGTAGAAAACGAGCTTTGAAAATGTTTACTTTTCATGTATTTTAACATTGTTATTTTGATCAAGAGTTGCATATAAAAGCGCAGCGTTTACAAAATTTTAAAGTTGGTATCGTTGGTAAGAACCAACCAACAACAAGTAAGTAGGTATGTCAGTATTTGTTTTTTGTTTTCTTTTTTGAACAGGAAGAGAGGAAATCGGACAGTGTCTTCACTCTGATTTTCCACGCTACTTGACAAGCTGCTATTCGATCTCCGGTTTATTGCGGGAGGTCGTAGTGGGACAATTCTAAGTTATAGCATCTTCCCTTTACAATTTTCCTTTTGGTTTTCTCTCGAGTTTTTAGTTGTCAACCTTGCAGCAGGCAGCTTGTAAGATAATAAGTAGTATATAAATTTATACTATGGTAAGCTCTGTGTTCTTTTTATGGTTTTTGCTTTTGTAAACTATGTAGTTTTTGTGAAAGTTCTGAAATTCTGAAAATGTTCAACTTTTTAGCAAAAGAAATTAATCATTTGTTGTGCACCGTAGTCATATTTTTGCATATGACATTACACCAAGAGAAGTAAAAAAAAAAAAATTCAAATATTTTAAGTGACATTTAAAATTAGAAAAAAAAAATTGGAATTTATTTACATCATAGAAGGGAAATAGTATTTTTTTTTGCAAATAATATGTTTTTTCGAATACACTGTATTCACTGCATTCAGTCGCATCAGGATCTTCAAAAAAAAACTAGGTATTAAACAAAATTTTAGTTAGGGCCTTCTGTCCACAGACTTTTTTAACCTCCCATTTCTGGGCTAGTGGTTGTGGCTTCTGGACCTAGTAACATCGGGATGAAACTATATGTGAACGGCTCCACTGTAATGTAAAAGTTGTCTCCGTCCCGTTCAAAGCCTGGCGGTGTAGGTTTGGCTACGACTTACGCCCATTTAGCATCGTTCTAGTTCTGAGGGCTTGTTCTTACAAGATCTCGTAGCAAACCTCCAATGGCCTACCTACTTTTCTGATTCGGATAGTTGTTATGACTCAAATCATGAATTTATCATCAACTAACGCCAAAAAAAAAATCCAAGACCAACCGAAAAGGGAGCCGATTGGTGACACAATTGTCTGCCAATAAATGTACACCTTCTGTAAGCATTATTTCTTTTATGTCAGTATTATGTCACCTTATCTATGATTCCACCTCGGTGGTATAGTGAATGTGTGCTATTCTGAACACTTTTCAAGGCAAAGTATAATATACTACATTCTGCTATCGTGAATGTTTCCTTGGAATTTTGCATTTTTTTCTCTCATTTTCGAACATATGAACAATGGGAGAAGGGAACTAAAATAGTTACTGTGAATGCCAGGGAATGCCAAGGAAAAGGAACAAAAATTTCGTACGCCTGCATTTTCTTGGATAAAAATAAAAATGTTTGTTAGAATATCGAAAATATGAGTGGTTTTAATCAAAAAATTAATTATTGTAATTAATGAATAATAAATAAAAAATAATAAAATTAACTCAGGCTCAGGCTCAGACTACAGAAAAAGAAGGAAAGCCAAAATAAAAGTGAGTACGGTATAATAAAATCTAAAACGATTGACATTGTGTAAATATGAGGGAATAAATTGCAATTCCTGAATTTGCAATTTTGGAAGTGCAAGTTCCAATTAGTGCCAACACCAAACAACAAAGAATGCGGTAATTCTCCATTGGATTGGAACAATCTCTCAGATTTGTTCTTTGGCCGAGCTTACAACTGCAAACAAATTAGAGTAAGTTTCTCTCAGAAAGTATTTTTGTTTTTGTTTACGATGATACTTAAGTATACTCTCAAATAAAAACAAAAGCCTTGTATGAAAGAAGCTCGCTACAATGTTCTAGCAGATATAAATTCCCGCTTATACTTTGCTGCTTCACTTTACGTGCTTACTCTTCGTCATCTTCTTCTTCTGCCAATTGCATAACCAATATGGTAAGAAATAACTATAATATCGTGCTACTTATCTTTGTTGATTTTTATCTTTATTTTTTTCAAATATGTTTTTATTATTTAATGAAAATTAATTTTACTCCAAATTCTCATTCATTTTTGGAACTCTCCATTTATTCACGACATGAGCACATCGCTTTAGGGAAGAGAAAAGGAAGAAGAGTGCAGGGAAAGGGGCAACTTTCACGATTGGGATGTACAAATTCATTATCCATCCAAGTTGAGTTTTATTTAAATAACTATTGATTGGTTAAATTTAATGAAAAGTAATCGTACATTAGTGAACAATATAAGATTTAAACCCCAATCCTACCTAAACAACATCACACGAACTTAATTTACGTGGCAGTTTGTTTAGTGCCCTAACCAGCCAGGCTTCGTTGGACTAGGTGTGCCACTAAACAGTGTTGGCAATTCTGGGTAACCATTTTTGAGTTCTAATTCATTGGGGAGTCACAAATGCGCACTCTCTCATTCTATTAGATTTCAACCGATTCAAATTCAATGTTACTCATACGTCGTCATAACGTAAAATAATGTAAATTCGAAACATTTTCTACATTTTGCATTCCTTTCCCCAAGAAAATATCTTATTAAATAAAAATTGTAAATGCCAGAAAAAAACAAGTTTAGTGCTGCAAAAACAAACAAAAATAACAAACAATTTGCATTAGAAAAATGGGAAAGAATACAAAAATACAAAACAAAAAAAAAAAGAAAAGTGAAAAACTAAAATACATTTGTTATACACAATAATGTCAAAAACATGCTAAAGCAACCAAAGTGCGACAGCAATAGAACAAAAAAAATCAAAAAGCAACAGCAAAACAGGAGAAAAAGAATATAACAAAAGTGTTGGCAAAACAAATGAGCTAACATTTGTTAGCAACAAGACAACAGAAAGCAAAAAAATAAAAAACAAACAACGAACAAATGAAGAAAAAAGTTAAAACTGATTGAGCACAAAAATTACTGCAATGGCGATGGCGCAAGAGTAGCGGCGGCATCGACGCAGTAGTAGCAACACAGACAATAACATCAAGAGCAAACAACTGTAAACTTACTCCAATGACAGCATAACTGGTAAAGCGTACGAGATTGAGAGGGGAATCGTGAAGAAAACTAGTAACGGAAAAAATGCAAGTGCAAAAGTCAAAAGTGCGCGCTCTCTCTTCACACTCTCTCTCACTCACGTTCATTCTGTTGGTAAGTGTTTAAATTAATAATAATAATAATAATAAAATTTATATACATATATTTTTGTTTGGGAATTTCTTTCTTTTCGCCCTTTTCTACCACTTAATTGCTTACTTACTGCTTTTCATTCAGATATTAAATTACTCTTACACGTTGAGCAGCAGAAATAAACAGCAAAAAATACAGAAGTAGTAGAAGAAAAAGGAAGTTTTGACAAACAAAAATCTCCAAGGAGATTAGAAGAAAGCATAATTATGAGAAAATTCTCATTTATTTTGCGATGAATTAATTACAAGTTCACTTGTGCACGAAATTTCCATAAAAATGGCATTTTAATTGCGCTTCAAAAATATTTCGTTTGTATATGTGTGTGTTTGTGTGTCTATGAATTTGTGTCGCGCGTGAAAATTAAATGAGAAATCAAGGCGCCTACTTCAACATTTTCACCTACTGCCTTTTAGTTTCTCTTCTTCTTCTCCTACCCACTGTACTACCATGCGAGTCTGTTTTTATACAAGAAAATATGCGCTTTCTCCTACTCTCTTTCGCTCTTTCGCTCTACAAAGAGAGTGACTATATACAGGGTGTCCCACCGTATTAAGAGAACAATCCGTCGTCAGTCGATTCCTTGGGTCGAGAAACGAAAAAAATTGTATGAGGAGTGAGGAGGGAGGGGGGGGCGTTGGTAGGAAGAAGTCTCGTTGATCGAGAAAATCGTGAATAATGCCAAATACCAAATTAGCAAACAAAAAATTAATGGCTTCCCCCAAAATTTAACTGTTTCTTAACTTGCGTTTAAAATTTGTTATCTCACTCACGCATTATTCAGCATTTTTAATTTCTGAACTTGTTGCATTGTAATTTATGCAGTTGTTGCAAATAATTTACACCACTTGGTTATCCGTTGGTTGGATATGAAAATGTTGTATGGGAGTTTTGTAGAGAATTGTTAGAAAAACAAAACTGCATCCCCCATTAAAAAAAATAACAACGCAACTTTTCGAGATAATCATGCTTGAACACAAAAGTTGACTTATAAAACAAACAAATTTTCATTTTAAGAGGCTATAACTTCTTTATGGTGGATGCAATCGATTCACTGTATCTTGCTCGTTAAATTTACTTTTACTTAAATGTGAATCTTACTTTCTTAGATTTAATAGTTTGGAAGTTATACTGTAAAACGTGATGTTACCTTTGAATGCAATTTTTTAGCATTCTTTAAGGTATAGCTCCTTACTGGGTCATTTCCGACCCCCCACCCATACGATTTTTTCGTTTCTCGACCCAAGGAATTGACTGGCGACGGATTGTCCTCTTAATACGGGACACCCTGTATAAATACTTATTTGGAAAAAATATACTTAAAATTTAATGAATAATTCGCTTGAAAAAATGCAATGCATATAATTTTCAAACTTGTGTGTTTTTGTGTTTTTGTTGTGTGCCTGTGAGTGTGAGAATAGTGAGAGCAAAACAATTGAAGGCTTAAGAATATGTAAAAGAAAAAATGTAGCAAAATAAAAAGTGTAAGTAGAGCAAAATTAATTTGTTGTAAATATTTAAAGAAAATTGTGAAAAAAATGATTAAACAAACAAAAATATTACTACAATTTACCAGCTAGAGAATTTGTTTGTGCTTTCTTCTTTGAAATTGAAAGTGCCCACGTCTAAATTTTAATTAATATTTTACACTGACTGAATAATTTTCTTTCGAAGTTGATGGCCAAAGCCTGAATGGAGTAAACAATAAAAGCAGATGTTGATGAGGGAGTAAATTCAGGGAAGATTCAACTTAACTTGATATATACATTTGCGAAAAATAATTCAGCTATAGTGAAAATATTAAAAGCTCAAGTATGAGCAAAGATGTCTTCAGTTCACTTTTCTTCAATTCTATCCATAGCCTCCTTACCAAATAGTTCATTTCCACTTTTGCCAATACGTCGTTTAACTTCTCTTCCTGCCACTCACTGCTTATGGTTGCTTTGAAAGGGGTCAGGAAGTAGACACGTTTCCCTTTTTTGTACCTATTGTGGCCTTAACATTATTTTTTTAATTTAAAACTTTCAGCACGCCAATCGCATCGAATAATAATTATTTATTGTTAAGGTAATATAATATGTCAAAAGTGATTAAAAATGGATGTTTTTGGATTAAAAATCAAAATCAAATTGCGAAGTTTAATGAGACTAGTCTCACCACTGCATGAAACTTCAAAAAAAAAGATGTCAAAAAGTTACATGAGACTGATGCCATCGTTTAAAAGCGGACAAATGTACTTGCGAAATTTCTCTTAGTCTCATTTCTTTATCAGCTCTTTTCTTATATATCTCTTCAAATTTCTCTTCTACACTTTTCCACATCTCTGTATTTCCTTCCATTCTACAACCGTCTTCCTCCATCTATATCTCAGATCAACTCTGAGGTTCTTCCTCTCTCTCTCTCTCTCTCTCGTTTATCTACGACTCTTCTCTCCTCCTCCCTCTCTTGTTCGGCTCACTGTCGTCTTCTCTCATTCTAGCCAGTGCTTTTTTGAAAATTTTAAGGGGTAGAATTTTTTCGAGTCAGCGGAGGATTTTACTTTACAAAGAAGGAATTTTACAAAATTGTAGAAAATTATTCGGTTAATAAATACCAGGTTTAATGAAAGTAAGGAAAGAGACGAAAATGCTACGTGGTCCTTCATCTTAATCAGAATATCTTTGTTTTCGTAGAAAACTCTATTGGTGGTCCACTTTCTTCGATAGTTTTATCAGAAATGTGAACAAATGCAACATATTTTAACAATTTGTTCAAAGTAACAGAAGCCCAGCGGAAAAATACGCCTAAATAAACCTAAACATTATAGAATATAAAAATGAGAAGAAATTTTCCGACTGGAGAGGAGGGGAGCACAGGTGGATTGAGATTTAAGTGGAGTAGAAATACTCCAATCGGAGTACTTTCCACAGCACCACTTCTAGTCCAGTGTTATTGCAGGTGTTCCCGAAAATATTTAGCATTCCTTAGGGAGCTACTACCTACTTCTACCTTTCAAGGCTTGCATGTCAATTATTTAGTTTGTTGGAGAGAATGGTAGACAAAACAGATGCCGGACGCAAATGAGTGACTAAAGGCATACGTTTTGTAACGTTACGTTGATGTCCCGTATCAATCTGTGATATGAGCAGTGCATACAAGTGATTACCGAACAGATGCCGGACGCAAATGAGTGACTAAAGGCATACGTTTTGTAACGTTACTGTGATATGAGCAGTGCATACAAGTGATTACCGAAATCGTAACCGCAGCGTAGAGTTCCATCTTTAATATTAGTAGATTGTTTACGTTACGGTAGGTTAAGTTGCTCTACGTATTTATAATCAAGCATTAATACCTACTTTTAAAAGTGTAAGTTCTCTAAGCTGTTTGCCTGTCACTGATTGAACACTGCTTGGTATGCACTTTCTGCTGCCAGGATAGAGGCTAAGCTAAGGAGTACGAATTAAAGTGATCGTCTGTACAACAACAGCACTATGTGTTTATGCCTTCTATACCACTTTAACTAATTTTTCAAAACTTTGAAACTGGCTCTAATATGTTAATACTTATATTTAAGATAAAATTTCCTCTCACTTCACACATCAAAATTTGATAATAGTGTGTTAAATAAGAAATTTTTGTTGTTGATAAATTTCTTAGTTTTTTCAAGTGTTGTTGACTGTAAATTTTAGAATTCATTTTTCTAATACATATTTGCACTATAGTATGGTATTTTACACCACAATATCATTGGATTTAAATTGTTTCTTTTGTATTGTGAAAAAAATGCATACCAAAATCAGTTGGAAAAAATTTTATTTATTTATTTTTTATATAAAATGAAAACAAAGGAAATGAATTGGTTTTACTGAGTTTTTGTAGTGTTGCTTTGCTGCTGTTATTATTATGTACATATATTTATATTGGTAGCGGTCGATTTGCTGTCAATCACATACTACATTTTGGCATGCAGGCCAACATTTTCACACATAAGTAGAAGCACACACTTACAAATTTATTTATAAATATTACATAAACTCCTGGCACAATAATAATCATTTATCAATATTGACAAAAACATTATTTTATATGAATATGTTGTTTCTAATGATGAGTGTTGGCATGTGGAACAACCACAATTGGGAAATACATATGTGTACAATTAAACACACACACACACACACACACACACGCATACCCACACACATACACACGCATGTACATATGATATGCATATTTATGCATACATTTTTGCATATGCAATTTAAGTTTAAGTATTGTCAAATTCATAAGTATTGACACTGCTGCATGGTGAGTGAGCGAGTGATATATATTATTATTATGTTGTTGTTGTTGTTAATTTTAGCACTAACTAATAAAGTATGTTCACACATACATACATTTGTACATAGATTATATGTATATATGTATTTAATCCAATTCAAACGTTATTTGTACGATTCGTTATTCGTTTGAAAATTCGGTAAAAATACATTTATAAACTTTATCCAAATGTTATCACTGTTTAATATTTCAACATATGCTCGCCTTAAAACTGCATTTACCGAACTGAAAATTATTAGCCTCTACCTAAGTCAAAGGTCAGGTAAACAGATACGGTTTTTTTTTGAAAGGTAGTGTAGCTTAGAAAATAATTAAAAATTACTAATATTAATTATTTTGCATCTAAAATGTGAAATTCATCTAGACAAAATATCAGGCTTGATGTCGAAATTATAACCTCGGCGGTCTCCATATATTTTTCACAGACTAAAGTTGACCACTAGAAATGTGGAAATATAGTCAACATTTAACAAAAATTTAAATTTTATTTTTTTTTTTGCATTTCGCTGATTTTTACTTTCAATATCTAACTTTATTAGCCTATTAGAACCATCGAGTCAAGAATTCGGCAATTTTGATTTGTTCCCACATACCATATTTAGTTTTAACCATTACTTCTTCTTACTTCTAATGGCACAACAACCCATGGAGGGCCTAGGCCGAGCTTTTCGCATTCACTCATGTTGTGCGTGTTAAATTTGTACATGAATGGAAGGGACCTACAGTTTAATGCCGAATCCGAACGGCGAAGTGAAAAGCTTTTCATAGCAATTTTTACTCTTGTAGGTTTGCCGTTGCCTGCCAAGAGGTGGTGGTGTGTGCCGTGTAGAAAATTTATTTTTTCTTCTATTTTTGATTTTGCCTGTGCCGAGATTCGAACCCCGGACACTCTGCTTAGCAGTCCAACGCACTACCACTACACCACAGCGACCAGTTACACCACAGCGACCACTTTTAACCATTAACCATGGAAATAGTACTCGATTTTTTTGAAAGGCTTTAAAAAGTTATCATTTCTAAATCCCATCAGTGCAATTAAGCAACATTTTCTTATTCGTTGTGAAAATTGATATGATTTTCAAATGTACTTTTCGTAGTTCAAGCCGAAATCATTTCCATGGATAAATCACTTCAAGAGCAGCCATAGTTGATATTTCAATATGAACATCATTGATGTCATGTGAATGTAAGTATATGTGTTCTTAACCCATTTTGAACCGGTACAAGAAGTCGTGATATGATATTTTGAATTTAGATTCCATACGTTCCCAGTTCAAATATAAACCAAATTCAGATTAAGGCGCAGATTCAACAACCGAGTCCCGACTACAGTCAGTGTCAGATTAAGAAGTTTTTCAGGTCAACGCATTTCCTAGTTACGCTTTTCCATATTAGAATATATTCACACTCAAGCGGTACGAGATTAGCTGTACGTATACAGAAACATAGGCGGATGATGAATCCTTACTCAGAGATTTCAGTTCAGAGTCTGATACAAATTCAGGCACAAAATGAATTCAAAAGCAGGGTCGGAATGAGATTTCGATTTAAAACTGTGTTCAAGTTCAGGCTCAAGGAACCGGAGGTATAGATTCAAAGGTCGAGCCAATGCAAGATTCAAGATAAAACCAATTTATTATTCAGACGCAGGCTCACATACAGTATCAGAGTTACAGTCAGTGCCTCAGATTCGGAAGTTGTTCAGGAGTCATCGCACTTGGTTTTTCGTTTCTGTTAGGTGCTTTGACTCATGGGCGTTGAGTTTTTGAGTTTTAAAATATTTTTCCTTAATACTTATATGCAAATATTGTATGGAGAAATAAAAATGTATTAATTAATTAATTGAATTTGATGAAAAAAGACACAATTTTTAATATTAATGAAAATTAATACAAAAATCCATAGGAAAAATATTGATATAAAACAAACAAGAAAAAAAAAACTGATAAATATTCATCGAGGAAAACAGAAAACAAGCACACATAATCACTCATTGCACAGTTACAAAGAGTGGCACGAGAGAGAGAGAGAGAGAGAGAGAGAGAGAGAGAGAGAGAGAGAGAGAGAGAGTTAGTGCTGTGGTGTAAAATCCCAGAAGGATTTAACATTCACCCTTTTCCCATTCCGTCAAACCAACAACAATAACCGCATCACGTTTACGAAAAGTGTTAATTTAAATTGCGATACGTGCATAGAATGAAAACGTTTCGAACATTCGCGCGCCACTGCGTACAATTTTATGCACGTCGTCGTTCACACATACAAACATAGTCCAGCTGCGTGCGTCTCGTGAAGTGTGCGGGTAAAAAAGCTTGTGGTGGATATATTGTAGAAATCGGATTTGTTATGGGGGGAAAGGGAAACTAATTTTACACAACAGAAGTTGCTGACGCACTGAGTTGCGAAAACCGATTTTGTTTAAAATCAGTTTACGGTTATAACCGAAACTCAGTGACGGCCAATGGCGAACCCTTCTACTGCTCTTAATTCAAACTAATATTCACATTACAAGCAGACACAAAAAATCAGACCTCAATTGAGACGGATCAAATATCAGCATAAAATATTATTAATATTATTAATTGATTTTGATTAAAACTCAGAGAATTAATTTCAGAAGAAAGGTACACAAAATTCAGAGCGAAACCAGATCGATATTAAGATCAAAACTCGGACCATACGCGGAATTAAAATCAGAAAAAATATCTCAACAAAACTCTGATTTAAGATTAATCAAAATTTTTGGCCAAAGTAGGACAAAATTTTTACCAAAAATTCGTCCATATCAGGCTGTGTATAACTCCTTTTTTAAATAGAACAAATAATATTTGTTACTATAAAAGTGCCTTAATTTTTTAAATAATAAGTATCAGTATTAAAACAGTACTCAAATCAGGCCGCAAATCACACCGAAACACAGATCCGAAGGCCAAATCGTAAACACAAAACTCAGACCAAAAATCAGACTAATATTCAGAAGAAAACTAAGATCAAAATTTAAATCCCACATTAAAACTAAAAATTTAGACAAAAAAATATTTTGTTTGCCTAGATTTTATGTGTATAGAATTTTAAAAAATGTTGGCAAGTTGCTGCACCACCACTGGTACCGGCACATACACACACACACACACACACACACACACACACACACACACACACACACACACACACACACACACACACACACACACATAAATCTCATAAATACATTGGAATCTATACAAATTGATCTCTTGCCCTCTTTGCCCCTTGTATGCTTCTTAGCATTGCACACGCTGCAAAATCGATTAGTTTTCATTTTGCTAGCAGCTTTTACATTTTTGCGGTGATTAGAAACGTTGAGCGGATTAAAAAATATTTTAACAATTTTATCCATTTTCTGTTGTTGTTGTATTGGGTGATTGAGGGCAGATTTTATTCAACAGCAACAGCAGCAACAACAACAACAACAGCAACAATAAAGAACGTTATTTCAATTTATTCGTTAACAATTTTATTTTGCTGTTTGCAGCTTGGTTCTGTGGCTGTTGTTGTTTGTATGCAAAATGTATTTTCCTCATTCGAACCAATTTTTAACAATATTGATATGACGTGAACACACATACACACACAGTTAGCAGTTTTGGTGTCCCGGGATACATACAAAGGATTATCTCAAATTACTTTGAAGATAAAGTGCTGCTGTATGACACTGATGATGGTGTAAAGCGCTACATCGTTTCCCGAGGTGTACCACAGGGTTCCGTTCTTGGGCCTACACTGTGGAACGTAATGTATAATGGCGTCCTAAAGATTGTGCTTCCCATAGGTGGCACATTGGTCGGTTATGCTGATGACATTGCACTGGTGGTGGTAGCAAAGCATATTAATATGCTAGAGATGATATGCAGTGACGCGGTGTCAAGGATAATGAGATGGCTACGCAGTGTACATCTCGAGTTGGCAGCGCAGAAAACGGAAACTGTTCTCTTTAATTCCAAGAAAGTACGCGAGGTCATTAAATATAGAGTGGAGGAGCATGCGATTATTTCTCAACCGTACCTGCGATATCTTGGTGTGCTAATCGATGCCAGAATGACATATAAGAAGCATTTACTGGCAGTCAGTGAAAAGGCTTCAAAGGTCAATGGTGCAGTCTCCCGGATAATGTCAAATATTGGAGGGCCGCGGTCCAGCAGACGAAAACTACTGGCACGCGTTACAGGCTCTATAATGTTATATGCTGCGCCAGTATGGGCTGATGCAACGCAAACACCATCGTACATTGCCGGAATCCGGGCGACCTATCGCTGCAGCGCACTAAGAGTTGCAAGTGCATTCCGCACAGTGTCGGATGAAGCACTCAGTGTTATCTCAGGCATGATACCCATAGACATACTAGCAAATGAATGCAGAAACATTTATGCAGGAGGCCCAAATGCATCAAAGGCAGAGGAGCGACAATACAGCATAAAAAAGTGGCAGCTACGCTGGGAAAGGGCGAACAAAAGCAGATGGACATTTGCACTTATCCCGGATATTGAAAGTTGGATTACGCGTCAACATGGTGAAATAGATTTTCACATGACGCAGCTACTTAGTGGACATGGTTGCTTCAAATACTATTTGCATCGCTTCAAATACGAGGAAGAGCCATTCTGCCCGATCTGCCCTAACGATATCGAGGACGCACGACATATACTCTCTTATTGCCCGCGTTTCGATACCGAAAGAACCGATATAAGGGAAGCCTTTGGGGAGGGGTCCCCCCACATTGGCTAATATTGTTAATAACATGTGCCACACACTACATAAGTGGCAAGCAGTCCAGACAGCGGCAGCTAAAATAATGACAGCACTTCGCCTCATTGAACGTGATCGTAATATGGAGCGCACCCGTCTGCGCAACGTAGGCCTGAATGCCATTAATTCAGGCAACCCTTAAGACAGTTAACTTGACTTACCAAGAACTGACGCTTGAGCAGTAATGCTCTGACGGCCTCCCGACGAAATACTTAACGGTGGTTCTGGGAGGACCTACCGGCCGGACATGAGAGGTTGTTTTAGTGGGTGGGGGTCTCACACTGACTGAGGCTTTCCTCCAATACAAAAAAAGAAACAAAAACAAAAAAAAAACCTCGCACACATACACATACACACACACACACACACACACACACGCACACACACGCACACACACACAAAACATACACACATCAGTGCATCAGAAAAAGAGCAGAGACTTTCAGAGTTCAGTGCAGACGATAAAAATTTTACTCCGAAGGTTTTATCGGAAAAACTACGTTAAAATTGTTGAAACTCAACAAAACGGTGCCGAAAAGTGTGTGCGAAGGTGCGAAGTGACGGTCAACAGTGCATCACCTGCTATCCTGGACACTACAGTGAAGAAAACAAGAAAATTCTGTATTGTATATGCATACAAGATTGGAAAAAAAAGAAATTAAAAACAAAAACAAAATAAAATAAAAATTCCGTTCGTGGCGCGACAGAACCAGCTGACAGTGAGCAAGTCAGCTGATAATAATACCAGGAAGATAAGCGGATAAGTATTAAGTAAGCTCTTTAAAAATAATATTAGCTTTTATATTTTCTTGAACCTTTTTTCTGCATAGAGCTTTCAGGTATTATCAGCGGAGACACGAACCGTAGAATTTTATTTTATAGCTTTGTTAGATAAATAAGAGGTGTTAGCGCACCAATATGGGGGGTGGGGGGAGTTGAAAGAAAATGCGGTCTTTTTATCCCCAAGAACAGCGAATCCCTTTAGTCGTAGTTTCAACACCATGCGCTCTCCACCGATGTCTGATGCCACCAACAAGGCTACACCAGAGAGTGTGGGAGAAAACTGCAGCTTGTCGAAAAGGGCTCTAGGCCATAAGATAGTACGCTCTCCCAAAAAAATCCGATCGCTTTCGAACTTAATAGTGGTCAGGAAATTGAAAAATTTGGAACATATGATGCGGCTACTTGCGACAACAATGAAGACAGCTCAATGGAAAAGCTGGGTGGAAAAATTAAGGAGTTGGTAATGATGATGGGAGGGGGCAGACGGTCTATACATCAGCCAATGAGGGACTTGGTAGACCATATAGCGGACCTACACGAGCTAGCAATGCGACAGGGAAATTCCTACAAGCCCGCATCGTAAAAAGGAAAGGATCAGTGTGTCCAGACCTCACCCGATGCAAAAATGATGACTGCTTTAGCAGAACAAAAGGGAAAGGACCAGTGTGTACAGATCTCACCTTATACAAAAAGGGCAAGCGCGGCAACTGGGACACACAAACAAGCAGCAAAAAAGGGAGCAGGAATAGCGAACGCGGTACACACCGCAATAGAAGCAAAAACTGGGAATAATAGATCCATGGCAGAGGTCCCATCCCAGAAGTGGACATACGTCGGAAAGGGCAAGAAGACAAAGGAGTTAACTGAAAAGGAGGCTAAATGGAGCAAGACTGTGCGGAAGGCAGGACGACCAGATGCAATTGTCATAGCAAAAACTGACAATACATCCTATGCTGATATGCTGAAACAAATGTAACAGCAACCCGAATTGAAAGAGCTTGGTGACAAACAGCATTAAGAAGTGTTTACCCGATATCTTCTATCTTATATACTTGTGCGCAAAGATGTTAGCTACAACTTTGCTGAAGACAGTAAGTAGAAACTCCTTACCCTTTATAAGATATGGGCCAAAAACCGAAAAAGTCGCTCTTAATTAGACTCTAGATAGAAAAACAGCATTAAGAAGTGTTTACCCGATATCTTCTATCTTATATACTTGTGCGCAAAGATGTTAGCTACAACTATGCTGAAGACAGTAAGTAGAAATTCCTTACCCTTTATAAAATATGGGCCAAAAACCGAAAAAGTCGCACTTGATTCGACTCTAGATAGAAAAACAGTATTAAGAAGTGTTTACTCGATATCTTCTATCTTATATACTTATGCACAAAGATATTAGCTACAACTATGCTGAAGACAGTAAGTAGAAATTCCTTGCCCTTTATAAGATATGGACCAAAAACCGAAAAAATCGCACTGAATTCGACTCCAGAAACAAAAACTGGGGGTGTTTTTGTTTTCGACTCTAGAAACAAGAACACCCTCATGAGGAGTTTACCCGATATCTTCTATCTTATATACTTGTGCGCAAAGATATTAGTTACAACTATGCTGAAGACAGTAAGTAGAAATTGCTTACCCTTTATAAGATATGGGCCAAAAACCGAAAAAGTCGCACTTAATTCGACTCCAGAAACAAAACCACCTTCAAGAGGAGTTTACTCGATATCTTCTATCTTATATACTTGTGCACAAAGATATTAGCTACAACTAGGCTGAAGACTGTAAATAGAAACTCCTTACCTTTGTTAGTTATAGGCCAAAAACGGAGAATAATTTTATATTTGTTTTTATTTTAAGAGGGTGGTCCAGGGCGTTTATAGTTTAGTCACATTCTGGTTATTTTTGAAGCGGATCTTGAGAAACTGAACAATTTTCTAGTAGTTTTCATCATTTTTTTATTTGAAATGTTTGTGTGCAAGAAAAAAAATGCGGTTAGCACAAACTATAGCGAAGATATGCCAAAAATTCCATAAGGGGTACAAATTTTGATTCACCGGTTCTTGTGGAAAGGAATCGATGGATTCCAAATACATTTCTGATCCCATTGTTGTTTTCCTAGGAAAATATGACAAGAGTGGTGATGGGGAGAGGGAGTGAGGGGAAGATAAACAGTGAGAGAGAGTCTTAACCATCCCAGAAGGCTGCAAAGAGGCTAACTCTGTATATCCTGACAGTATCTTGTATTTGGTAAGAAAAACCCAGACTGAAATATCTGTTGCCACCTCAAGAGTATTTCCTTTTGTTCCTATTTATATACTCAACATGGTTTTTGTTTTTCTTTGGAGTCCAAAAAATAAAGTTTGAAGAGGGTCTTTCTGTAAGATCTTAAGAAATTACAGTAGAACCTGCAACCAGGAAAGAAATACTTATAAATTTTATCGAATGAAGTTTCAGGCTCAACTTCTGGAGAATATTTTATTTAAGTCTTGGAATTATAGGCTAAAGAGAGTTTACCTGTTACCTGTAAATCACTAAGAAAAATTCAGTAGAGGTTTTTTCAGAAAAGGAAAATTTATGGATTTCAATGACTTAAGTTTGCATTTCCACCATAGGATGACTTAATTCGAGTAGTCCAAAAATTTCGGTCTATAATTACTAAACAAAAATTTCAGTAGAACCTTATGTTGGCAATTTGGTCTAAAGACGGCCTGTCTATATGTAACTACAAAAGAAAACTTACAGAAAATGCTGGTAAAAGCATGAAGTTTTATCACCTCCTGAAGAGTTTTTTTCAGAAGGTTAAAATTTATGCTCTGAAGAATGAAGAATCTACAGAACCACTTACAACTAAAAGGAAAGAAAAACTGATGGATTATATCGAATGAGCTTTCTCTCTCCACCTAGAGAGGATCTAACATGTAAGCCCTAAAGAAAGTGTGTTAGTAGATCGCAGTAGTAGCTAAGAAAAACATATGAATCCTGCGAATCGACTCAAGTTTTCCTCAAATTCAATGAGATTGTACTTCAGGAAAATTAGTCTTTGTAAATATTAAACTAAGTATCAAAATTTTTCTCTCGTTCTTCAAAATGAAATGTGAAAAACACAACTTGTCGTGACTTAAAGAAGTATCTATAATACATATACTTACTATCGGATATATGCCCGAAATTCGTAATTAGGTTGGACTGTGCAGACTCATAATCGGACCAGAAAACTTAACCACCTAAACATCAGGGTGGTTGAAAAAAAATGATGAAAAAGTTCACCATAGTTTTCTGGAGCGGGGAACGGATTTCATTGTAGAAATCAACAGAAATGGATGGAGAGTGTGTGGAGGTAGATTTTACTCAAACCCTTTACTCAAACGCGAGTATCTCAAACCCCAGTTGGTAATGTTGTAGTATATCCCCTCGGTGCTGGTCGGGTTGCTGCTTCTGCGATTGCTTTGATGTTCCCAACTGTTCTAGTTGTTTACGATTCATACTCATGCGATCTGGAGCATTTGGCTTCATTTCCTACGTGCTTTGGATTTCAACCATTTTATTTGTAAGTAATTTGATTTTATTTTCTGTAGCAGCATAGAATTTCTACATTAATTTTCTATTCTGTGTTCAGATTTTGTTAAAACTAATTTCTTGGGAATATCTTAATTAGTTGAATAAAGTGTAAAAACTTTGCAAGCAATTTTATGCAAGTGGTAGATGCTATGTACTCTACATAACTCTGAGCTAAGTACGCATAAATAAAATTAAAACTCTTTAAACTTTTCACACTCAATTTTTTATATTAAAATCTGCTAGCCAAATATTTTGCTCTTTAGTTAATTTCTTTCTCGTTTGGTTCATAGTTTTTAATGTTGTTCTTTTTTTTCGTTGTTTCTTTCATTGGTTAATTCGCTACCTGCAGCATTACAATTGCGCTCACAATATGAGCTTAATAAGCTTTCTTTACACTTAAGCGCAAATTGGCAAAACACACACGCATACACACGAAAACATTTGCACATACACCCAAAAAACAAAGAATTCTTTTTTTTTTGGAGTTGAACTCTTTGAGCATACGAGTATAGAAATTAAGGAACATTTACCACAAACATACGTGGAAATTTGAGAATTGCAAGAAATGTAGAGTAAAAGGTGAAAAACAAAGTAGGTAAACGTAAACGTAAACGTAAACGTAAACGTGAAATGCACAAACATGAAAAAATGCTGGAAATGTGTGTTTTTATTGTGCCTCGACTTACTCGACTTACATACAAAGCAGGGCGTTGTGTGGGTGAAAGTACACATATGTGTGTGTGTATGTTCCCAGTAGGAAAGATATGATTTGTATGAAAGATTTTTAGTAGTTCTTGTGTATGCTTGAAACATTTTAGATTTTTACCTGCAAGTCTGCGGTTCGTCAATGGATTCTGTGCTGAAATTTGAAAGTGCAATCAGATTATCTTTAAAAACTGAAACTTTAACAATGCCTTTATATGAGTGCTGAATTTATATTTGCTGATATTACATTTCAGTAAAGATTCAATACCAGGAACTTGCAATTTTCCTTCTTTTAAGTGCTGCATTTTACTCTTAAGTATTTTTCACTACTGAGTTCAAGAATTCTCGGAATTCATGAGCTTGCCGATTGAGACCTGACTTTTCTATTAATTTTAGTGAAGAGTTCAGTTTTGAAATTTCAGTACAGAGGACAAAATTTAAGAATTCAAGGCTGGAAATTAACCGAATTTTCTGGTTTCTAATTATGTAAAATGCTGAATTCTGCTGTGTGATCCCAGCATCCTGTTCAAGATATAATTTAGCACCAAATTTGTGAATCTGAGAGTTAAGAAAACTTGAATTTTCTTCTTACTCAACTCTGCACTAAATTCAGCCTCAAACTCGAACTCTGCATGTAAACTTCACTAGACACTGAATTTAAGACCGAATTTTATCAAAATCTCTTGAGCCTGCTCGTTGGAACATGAATTTTGTCAGATTGCTGTTTTTTTTTGTTGTTCAATTTCAATACTGATTTTGATAAATTAATTTTCTGAGGTTGTGAAGTGAAATTGGACTTGAATTTTGCCCTAACTTAATTCTGCTCTGAGTTCAGCACCAAATTATTCTTGGAGATTTTAGTAACTACAGAATTTAGTCAGGAATTTTATAACAGAATTAGTGAATCTGAAAATTGCGACTTGAATTTCGTGATTGATTTCTGATCTTTTTCTTCCTATTTTGATATTTAGTTTAGAATATTCTTTTCTGAATTTTTGGTACTTGTAACAGGCCGGATTTTGATTATCGAATTATGGGAAGTCCGAGAGCTGAAAGTAGAACTTTCTTATAATTTGAATTTTGCTATGGGATTTCAGTACTGAATTTAAACCTGAATTTAATCGCAAAATTCATGAGTCAGAGCACTAAGAGTTCTGAGACAGTCTAAGAGTTCATCTGTCTTAAAAATGAGAAATGGATTTTCTTCTATAATACTTTATGGATTTTCGTCTATAATATTTTATTTGAGTTCAGCATATGGTCCAGAATTTTGTTAATTTTTCAACAATGAATATGATTTTGAATTCAGTTTAAGCTATGACCCCAGGATATGAGAGAAACCTCAAGAAATCAAGTGATTTGTATTAGCACTGAATTCAGGTCTTATCGAGTTTTCTACTGGGTATACAGACACATATGTAGATATATTTGTGTGTGCTTTTGTATATGAGCGTGTGTGTTTGAATTGCAACTGTAAAAGCGAAAATTCATTGCAGCTAACTCGAGAGAGTTCATGCGGTTTTATGGTGCAAAAATATTCAAGGTATACTTTTAGGAGTTGGTTTGAAAATTTTCTTGTTTTTGCTTGTGGTTTCTCCACAGTAACATCGCTAATGTCTTCTTTTTCTTCAGGCTTTTTCTTCTTCTCCTTTTCTTTTGTTGTTTTTGTTGTTGTTGTATTATTACGTGAATTGGTACACACATACGACTACATGCATACTAAGTATATGTATGAGAAGAGCAAAAGAGAGGAAGGAAGAGAGTGGGAGTTGCCACATTAACTTTTTAGTCGAACTTTTTCATGGAGCATAGGTTTGATTGTCGAGTTGTTGTTGTTGTTGATGATTTTGTTTCAGTCTTATATTTCTGTTTGCGAGACACTTGAATTTTTTTTATTCTATTTCTTGTTTTTTCTTTCGTTGTGCTTTTTTATTGTTTTTTTTTTTTTTTTTTTGATGAATTCGGCTGTTTTTAGTTACTGTAAGAAATAAGTTGTTGCCCTTCTGACCTTTCACCCATGCCCTATCTCCCACTCTCTGCTTTTCACTCACGTTCCCTCAAGCACTAAAGTTCTAGTAGCGCAAACTTTGACGACAATGTGGTCATCAGCGTGCAGTAGCATATTGTATATATTTGTTGGTAACTTCAAGCTCACTTGGGTTATTTTTGCTACTTTTCTACTGCTTTTTTCAGGACGTTCTTAGCAGATACTTTTTGGCTGGCTTTTTCTTAGTGTTTCCGTCGTAGAACTTTGTATATGAATCATATATACTAGATGAGTACACGTATACTATTTATATTCTACAAGAAAAAAAAAAAAAAAATGTGCCAAGTGATTTGTATCACGGGTACAAGTGAATTATCGTTGCTGTATGTTGTTTTTTTTAGTGTTGTTGTTGTTGTTGTTGTTTTTGTTAAAGATGATGATGCTGATGTTCTTCTTGAATGTTGCAAGTGTACGTGCAGTTATCTACTCAAACCAAAAAAAAAAAAAAATAAGTAAAAAAAAGGCTGAAAAATATATTTGAGTGTGTAGAAAATAGCAACAGCAGCATTTCATATATGGTGGCAGCACACCAAAAATACAAACTTCGGGGGTGAGTGCAGTAAAAGAGAAAAAGAAAGAGAGAACGAAAAAAGAAAAATTTAAAATAAAAACTGGTGAAATTAGTTTAGATCCTGAGGCGGTAATTGGTTTCTGGAAAGTTGTTTACTAGTGTGTAATTTCCAGAAGATTAAAAGTTTTTTAGTAAATTGTTTTATAAGCGTAACACGTTCATATTTAAATGGAGTGGTCGGTGCGAGCTGCTTGCTTTTTTCTCCCTTTATATTTTTTCTTTATATTTCGTGTGTTGCCTCCCACTCTTCCTCCCTCGGACCCACTTTCTCTCTCTCTCTCTCTCTCTTAATGAGTATGTTGAATGTATATGTGCAAGTAGCGCGTAAGTTTTCCTTTTTATGAAATATTTTGTGTTTTTATTTTATTGCAGTGGTTGCAAAGAGATGAAAAAGAAAATATTACAGTCGTAAAACATAATTAAGAATTGATGCAACCATTTAAAGTAAAATACAGTAAAAACTAAGCTAAGGAATATTTAAATTGAAATTGCATGTAATTTTCATAATGAAAAGAAAATGGAATTTAGTACACATATTGAATATAGAATGGAAGAAAGTTCTAGCAAAATTGATAATAGTTTTGAGTGTTTTTTTTTGCACGTTCAATCATTTGTTGGAAAAAATTTTTCGTGTTTTTTAGGCGAGAGCAGAAAATAGCAATACTTCTTCTTGCTCTATTTTCCCCTCTCACTAAAAATTTCATCGAATTAATTTCAAGAAAAAGGAGTAATAAATTAAATTGAGAGAACACAATAACATGGTATAACAACAAATATATTAAGAAATCTGCTCCAAGAACAACAACAACACCACTAGATTTAACAGTAAATTTCTCTTGATAACTCGGCTACTCATAATGATGAGAACTTTTGTGTTTCGTTCATACACACGTGCGCCTCAATCACGGATGTTAGCCAAATATTTTCAAGTTCCCCGAATTGAAACAAAAAATTCCCTTATTTCTCTTCGAATTCCCCAACTCACATCAAATTATTCTCCACTGATTTTGGGAGTCGATTCCTTACAAAATTCTAAAACTCTCTTGTGGATTATTCAAAAAAATCAATATTAACAAAGTTATTCAAGGTTGAAGAGAGCCAAGCAGAGAGGGCTTTTGAACAGATTTCAACCGCCAGTTTTTATTGTGGCGGTTTGTTAGATATGTTATTTTCTTTTTTTTAAGTTTTTCTTGTTCTAATTTGTTTATTCATTTTTTAGCTATTAAAGGGTTATTTTAAAGGGTGTTTTTTTAAAAGGGTGGTTTTCAATTTGGCAATTCTTTTTTCGGAGTTGGTCTTTTTGACAGCTGTCACTTGACTTAGGCTCAGTTTGGTTTGCCATTTCATAATGAATAGACTTACTCCTGAACAACGTTTGCAAATCGTTCGGTGAATGGGGCCCAAAATGAGATGGCCACCGATCCCGATTTTCACAAGAAAATTTTGTTCAGCGATGAAGGTCACTTTTGGTTGAATGGGTAGGTTAATAAGAAAAAATGTTGCATTTGGAGTGATCATAATCCACAAGCCATTGTTGAGACGCCGTTACATACTCAAAAAGTCACTGTTTGGTGTGTGATCTATGGGCAGAGGGAATCATTGGTCCATATTTCTTCAAAGATGAAGCCGGTCATAATGTTACAGTCAATGGGGAATGCTATAGAGGCATGATTAAAGACATTTTCGTGTCTGAATTGGAGGATGTTGATGTTGATGTGGACGACCTTTGCTTCTAACTAGACGGCGCTACATGCCATACAGCCTACAGCCAACGAAACAATCAATTTATTGCCAATTTATTGAAGCAAACTTTTGATGAGCGCATTATCTCGCGTCGTGGGCCTGTGGCGTGGCCTCCAAGATCGAGCGATTTAATACCGCTGGACTATTTTTTGTGGGGTTATGTGAAGTCGCTTGTCTACGCAGATAAGCCCGCAACGATTGACGCCTTGGAAGAGAATATTCGGCGCGTTATTACTCACATACGGCCTCAATTGGTGCAAAAAGTGGTCGAAAATTGCGCCTCTCGGCTGGAATTTATTCGAACCAGCTGCGTCGCGGCTGGCAACTTGCCCGAAATCGTTTTTAAAACATAATGGCAAATCCTTTCCTTTATAATAAAGCTAAATTCTTGGCCATAACATTAAATTATATGCGCTTTATTTCTTCTTGAAAACCACATTTCTAAAAAAAAAACACCCGTTATAACAAGTTTAAATTTAAAATTAAAATATCTTTATTTAGCTCAGGGTTAGCGTAGCTTTGAGCCTAGAACAAACTAGATCAGAGCCAAAGCCAAAGCAAAGCTTATGACATTCCTTTACCACCAAAGCAGCGGACTCACGGTACCGAGCTATGGTAAGATCTGTGGTAGAGGCCTTTCGAATTCTTTTACAAATCCTTGAGTACCCGATCCTGATGGTCTGCTGTTTTGAGCATTCAGGAAGCTAAGTTCATATAATCTGGTTTGCCAAATGCTCCTCGGAAGTATCCAACGAAAGCATAAATTGAAACGGGAGATCGCTAGGTATACGAAGTTCATACTAACGTAGGGCCATTCACCCCATAGGTAGGTCACGCCTTGTCTTACTGATACTTACGACTTACGGCACACCTGCCTTACGGCAACCCCTTGACTTACCGGTTTTATATCGATCGGTTTTCTCCTCTAGATCCGCCATATTTAGTAGAAACAGGGACACCTCGTGCAGGATATAGTTGTAACAACTACGTATGGACGGTCTAAGGGGACGGTTTAATGGGACGGTTTAAGGGGACGGTTTAAGGGGGACGGTCGACAATCCCCGAGATCCCTCTGAATCCAAAAGATAAGATTTTATGATAAGATATCATAAAAATAAATTTTATTCAAATTTGAGTTAATCAAAGAAGAATATTATTGCGTCAATGTGTAAAGCAGAGCATGAATTATCTGTTTTATAATTTAAAAAATTGATTAAGTCAATGTGCACATAAGCTGCACACAGAAACCCTCAATATTCTCAGTACAGTATGGTAAATAAATACAAAATATTCGTTCTTAAACGAAATCTATAAAAGAAATATTGTGCATATTTTCCACGAATTCAACAGTAACCTGGCATCTTCTGCAACTGGAAAATTGTTAATATCCTTTTGCATTTACGATTACGATGCTCATGCGATAGCTGTGGCGCGGGCAATGGCAATGGCGGAGCCGATTTCCGTGTTTTCCCCCGTTTCGCGCCCGTTCAGTGTGCAATGAAATGAAATGCAGTTGCGGCGGAGCGATATGGTAGAATTTTTCTCGCATGCTACTTTTTTTGTTGCTCTTCTTTTTGGGTGTTGCCATGTGTACAAGTAAAAGTATAAAATGAACATATGTATGTGCTTAAAGCGTTATAACAATATGTGTGTTGCAGTTGGTGATGGCAAAAAATGGGTAAAAGGGGGAAGGGAGAAAACGCAAAATAGGGAAACCGCTTGGTAAATGCATTCATGCAAGTCTAAAGAAGTGAAATTTTATTATGCTCGAAATGTATAGCATACAAGAAACAATTATACTATAAGTACTACAACATGAATGATGAAATTAATGAATACACGCTGTTACAAGTGAAGCTTCTATGGGTAAGATGAGAAAACCGAAAAGTTTTACATGAGTGTACTTATTTCTGTTTATCAATACAATCCGTTAGCTTCAGCCTTTTTAGCCTTTTTAGCCTTTTCAGCGCTTTGAGGTTTCTGTTTTTCTTCACAGATTCATAAAGTTATTAATAATTTCAACGAAAATATCTAAGTACTCGTAGGTATGCGGTAAGTAGGATTAAATCATATATTTAATTACCCACAAGCGAAATGAATTCCTCGTTACTTACGTGAATAATTTCTGATTTTCTTTTGCTTTTTGTTCATATCTTTTTTTTAAACTTAATTTTACTTTGATTACTTTTGCCTTTTACGCAAATTACCTTTATTGCCGCAATGCATTTTTTACATTACACCAGAACCAGAACCAGAACCATCGCAAGCAGTAACAACAAGAACGAGAAACAAAAGAAAAAAAAGGAAACGACAACGAAAACAACTACAATGAGAGGTAAGTAAGTGTATAAGAGCAACAGCAACAAGAACAAAATAAAAAGAAAAAGAAAAAGGGTTCAACTAACAACATAAGGCACCAGCGAGCAGCAACATCAGTTATATGCCATTCCTTGGTTTTTTTTTTCTTTTTTTTGCTATTTTTTCTTGGCATCCTTCTGTAAACTTGTATGTGGCAGTAGCAGCAACAACAACTTTCATCATTAGGCCTCTGGGAAATTTTCCGGACACTTAAGTTTTTCCGCTTGTTTTGCAGTTTTTATTCTATTATTCTATACTATTCTGTGGGCACGGGGTCTTTGACTCATTCCTTTAGCCTCTCTCTCTCTCTCTTTCTCTCTCTCGCATTCTCTCTTGTTTCGCTCCGTACTCATCTTTGCAGTATTTATATTTTTTCTTGCCTGTCGCTTTTAACTTCCCTTGGCCATTTAGTATCACCGGCTCCGGCAGTGGCAACAACATCACGGGCAGTGGCACCGTTCCCTACCATCATTGTCTTTGCTTTCGCCTTCGTTTCCGTCACCTCCAGAACCTTCGCCAGCACCACCGCCACCACAATTGTGTCCTCTTTGTTCAAATGCAATTTTCTTTCTTTCAACCAAGTTCAGGGCAACTTCGCGGCTAAATAACAAACAAATTTATTTTGTGCGTCCTAGACCAAAGAAGCAAATAGAAGAAGAGAAAAGAAAATGAAAAGGGATGTTATTAATACATATACATATAATTTTTTCTTCGCTTTGGTTTCCGGCCGGAAATTGCTGCAATTTATTTTATTGCATTTCAAGTATATTGTTTAAGTTTGTTTTAGTTTAAAAAGAGTTTGGTGTTTAAATTTAGCTGTTTTTTTTTTTTTTTTTTTTCATTTATTTTGTAATTTTGTGTTAAACAGTTTTCTTTTCAAGTTTTAAGTGGAAGTTTTTCGATTTACTTTCGATCTAAAAATAAAACAGGTACACGCATCTTTTCCTTTCTAGCACAGAAGTGAACAGATTGCCTCAATGAAAACACAACAATTTGCTAGTAGCGAACGTTCAGGCAACTTCTTTATTCCTGAAGGTATAATAAACTCAATTGCCTAATTTCGACATGTCGACAAACAGTTATTATTCCATTTCTATACACACCTACATATGGTATTTCTTAAAACTTTTAAATTATAATTGCATAGAAACGTTATCATTATAAAAAAACGTTTATTTAACCTTTGGAAGGCGTTTGGGTAGTTATTGCGACCGATTGTGAATCGACATCATTAGATGCTGCTTGATGTGGAGATTCACAATCAAAACACGCCTAAATAAAACATTTCAATGTAGGTTTTTTTTTATCAGAACTTTGTTCTCTTTACATGATTTGCGATATTCATTGATTCGTTTCTATTCGCTGCACCTTCATCACCATAATCCCACTTCCCTGATACCATTCCCTGAAATCATTGATTATGTCGAGGCATAGCATATGTCGGTCTCAAGTCATACCTTCGCGGACTTAACAGCCACCTTGTTTGATATTCTCTAGCCCACTACTCACTAAAAACAGTATTGACTGTTGGTCTTTCACTAGTTATCAATAGTTATTGACTGATTGATGAAACCTCTAATCCATTTGCAGTGAGGAAAACCAAAGAATATACAAAGCATTTTGCTGATTGTTTTTCTAGTCGACATGTCAGGATGTATCGCTATGAATGCAGAGCAATGTGTTGAATGGAAGGAAGATTGATAGGTGGGAGGAAGAAGGAGACAGTGTGAGAGAGGGAATGCAATCACACAGGACACCGATAAAGAGGTGCTAAAGGTGCTTGGACCGGTTGCCATATCAGCTTTGTTGAATTTTCACTCACAAGTCTCTTGACAATTACTTTGTTTTGCGACATTACAAGTAGCTTGAAGAAGCTATAATAGCTGCTTGGCTATTCGAGCAAATAAAAACGGAAGCTTAGCTTTGTTTTGGTTACATAATTGCATAAATTACAGCTTAAAACATCAAGGTGTAGGTGGTACATAATGCAAGTAGATGAATCTACATCAATGAAGCAAAGATAGAGGTGCCAGTTCCAGAATCCATTGCAGCTTGAATGAAAATCAATTTATCCTTAAGAATCCCATTCTTTCCTACCATATATTATGCATTGAATAGTAGATTGAGAGGAGAAAGGAGGCAAAATACAAGTTTTATAGGTATAAAGGGAGGCGTTGAAAAATCGGGAGGAGCTAGAGAGAAGTGTGACTGATAAGTGAGCATTAAAGGGTGGACAGAGAGGGGAAAGGAAGCAAAATAAAGCATTTAAAACTAAAGAGATGTGTTGAAAAATAGGCTGGAATTAGAGAGAAGTGTGATTAATAAGAAGTGAGAATGAAATATAGTGGAGGGAAATGAACAGAACAATGGTGGTAGAGAGAAGAAAGAGGAAAAATGTGAGTGTAATGTTTTTAATAGAGACGGTTCGAGATCGCAAGGTGAGTTGTACGAAAAAGAAAGAAATCGGAAAAAAGTAGAAGAAAATAGAATGGAGAGGGAAATATCGAAAGAGAAATGTGAAGTTGAAGAAATGTGTATGTATAAGTAGAGGGGGAGGAGAAAGACTCGAAATTAAGATGAGTGAGATAGTAACAGAAGAAATAGATTGAAGAAAAGGTGGAGGTTGGTACATAGAGAGGTGAAAAAATAATGGAAAAGCGGTGATAAAGAGATGCAATTTTAGTCAAATAATTTTCTTTAGTTTTTTAATTAAATTTTGTATAGAGAAGGTTCGGGGATCGATAGGGAGACAGAAATTGGGTGCGTGAGAAAGAAATAGAAAATACCTACCTAGTGTAAGAAATCGGAAGAATGAGAAAAACATCGTGAGGGAAGGGGAAAGAAAATTAAAGAGATTAAGAAATGTAAAGAAAAAGTTTCAGAAGTGAAGATGAGTGAGGGAAGGAAACAGGAAATCAGCAGAGAGAACGGAAGTTGATGGTCAGGGGGGAGAGGTGGAGAATAGGTATAATTTAAACTTAGAATTGTGGTTTGTAAATCCAACTCAAGTGCCCAAGTTTGACGGCACGCATCGCCTTCAGTATATTTTCTATAGGAAACCGAAATGTTTGTAGTTTGTGTTTGTGAAAATTGAAGGAAATGGGACTTAGGTGGTATGGGCTTTCATTAGTTCCTACTAATTATTGATGGTGAATATTTTTCTCGAAAACCGCACTATTAGTTTAACTATCGTTTTTTTTAGTATGATCACGTATTAAGTAGTGAGTTTATTTAACTCCCCCCAAAGAGGACTTAAGGGGAGGTATGGCGGATAGTGGTTGCTGTGGCGTAGTTGGTGTTGCGTTGGCCTGGTACGCAGACTGTTCGGGGTTCAAATTCGGGGCACAAGGAAAATGAATATAGTTAAAGTCTTATGAATGAAAAATAATAAAATTAAAATAATAAGTGATACCATAAATCGGGATTCTATAGCGGGAATCTCTGGCGTGACTGATGAGTTAGAAAAAATATTTTTACTATTAGGTCGGAATACCTAAAGAGTTTTTTATTCGGTTGTCGATTTTCTAAGGTGTCAAATTTTTGCACTATGTTATTTAAAATTCTTGAAGTTACCATCAAAAATTTGTGGTAAACCTGCGACATACAGAATTTGATAGTACATAGGTTTGAGTGATCAGGCCCTTAAGTTGACCCAAAAACTTTGAATTATTTAAACCAAAATAAACCAAGATCTTATATTTAAAAATAGATTTTAAGATTGTTTTCCTATAGGGAAAATTTAAAAATGAAAAAAACGCAAAAACATAAAAGTAATAATAATAGCAAAGTATTGTGGTATCAATTAAATTATTTCTTGGAATTTTACTTAAATATCTTAAGAAACTTTACAACATTTCCGCCTTGTTCCACTTCACCGTTCACCAGTTCGCCAATTTGTGATAGTTGCAGTGCAATCATACACGCCACTCAATCGCATTATACTCTTTGCAAATACATACAAATGAATGTATGCATGTAAGTATGTGTGTTTAGTGTATTTATGTGTGCTTATGTGTGTGTAGTACTAGCAGTAGTAGTAGTAGACAGCTAGTCTATATGCATACATAAATAATAGTTAGAAGTGAAAAAGCAAAGAATCGAAATAAATCTTTCAATTTCACGAATGATTGAAAAACATTTAAAATTATTGAGACGCACAAATACACGACGATATACGAGTAAGTGCATTGTGAATGATGCGCGCAAACATGCTACATACATACATACATACAATGCACACTGAAATATCTACCTACTAGTACATAGGGGAAAGATGCATACTCCCTCAGGCTGATCCTGGTTGCCATACATGAGAGTTAAAGTTTTGGAGAAATTAAAAATTCAAAAAAAATTTTCTTGTAAAATTTGTTCAGATCGCTGTCATTACAATGAGATAAATTCAATTTTTTTAAAGGTGTTTTATAATGTGTATAATGTTATTTCCCTCTTAGAAAGAATTGCTGGCCAGTGTAAACAATTCAGCGATTGAACGGAACAATGTTCAGCAGTTTAAACGGTTCGCCTAAGCCGAATGAATGAAAAAAAAATATATATAAATATTCACTCATTGCCAATTCATCCTTTCTCACTTTCTCTTTAACCCAATTTTCACATTAACCGCTCCCCTTGACTGCACCTCTTTTCTTATCATTCACTCATCGCGATTGCATGCTTGGAAATATTTCTCTGTTCCCCTTTTTTCATTTAGCTCTTTTCTTTCTTTTTTCCTCTAGTATACATACCATTTCTACTCCACCCTCATTTTTTGTAACTCCTTACCTACTTAGCTGGCACTACAACAGAGAGTCTTGGCCGGCTCGATAAAGCTTCGTCAATCTGCTGTGCGACTTCTTTGAATCCTTCCCAATTTTTATTTTATTTACCCAATTTCTCCCCTCCCTAGTGAGCTCTAACCTTCTCTAGCATCAATTTATCCCCTTAAATTCTTCTTCTTTCTCTTTACCCCCATCTTTCGACCATCACTCACTCCTAACAACCATCTTCAGTTCTTCCCCCTATTTATTTTCTCCTTCACCTTATTTTCTGGGTCTTTTCTTCTCTTCTATATATCAACGTTTCGTTCTGATATTTTTCTTTATCGGTTTCGTTATTTCGTAGCCAATTTCTTCCCTCCAATCCAGCATGAATTTTTGCTAAGTACGAAGAACCTCTTATACATATATAATTTTTATCGTCTCTCTATGCCCCTTCTTCCATTTAATTCTTACAACTATCTCTCTCCCATTTACTAAATCACCCTTGCGTCTATCTTCTGCTTTCATTCAATGTATCCTTTTTCTTTTCTCTGTGACCGTTCCTCCATTTTTTTCGCACCACCAACTCTCTCTTTCCCATTTACTAAATCTCCCTATCTTCTCTCTACCTCCTTCCTGTTTCTCACCACCCTCTCTTCATTCTGTGAACCTTTCCTTCCCCCTCTTCTATTCTTCTCATTCCTTCCTCCTCACTCAACCAATTTTTTCTTCTTCTTTCTATCACCTGATCTCACTCAGCTATCTCTCTCTTCCTTTCATACTCGCTTTTGATTTGTTCCCATCTATCATTTGCTTTCTTTCTAATCTCTTTCGCAGCTTTCTCTCTGACAGTAGTCTCTTTTTTCTATTCGAATACTGGAAGTATTAAAAAAAGTTGTATGGCAACTCTGCAAATATGCATACAATGCAATAAATTTTTCAAAAATGATACGAAATGCGTACAAATGCAGCTCAAGACATTTGAAGCACAAAACAAAAAAAAAACAGAAAACTAAAACGAAGAGAAATATAGACTAGGAAAATGTTGAATAAGATGAAGTAAGAAGAAGAACAAGAAAATATAGAAAAAGAAGACATGCACTAAGTAGAAAAAAAAATCAAAAGTTCCCATTTGAATTGGCATTTCAATTTCACGTATTATTGATATTTGGATTGCAATAACAAAACGAAATATAAATAAAAAAAAAAACATAAAACATAAAACATCATTAAAACAATCTCGACAAAATGCAAACCGGAAACGGAAACGTAACTAAAGTAAACGTGTGCACAAATATATAAATACAATAAATAGAAGAATATATGCACGCTAAAATTGGAAGCACTCGTAAATATGTAATGCGCGTGATTTTGCATAAAACTGAACAGATCACAGAAAATTCCATATCAATCTTAATTTTATTTAATGGATTATCGTGGGGAGTTTCCTGTTTTGCCCCCATTTTTATACTCGAATATATATGTATAAATTTTTTTTTCAAATTTGACAATGTTCAACAAATTGTTGCAGCAATTAAAAATACACTCTCGTTTATTCATTTGAAGAGACAAATTTATTTATTTATTTTTGGGAATTTTTTTTTAATAACCAAAAAAAAAAGAAATTTTAAAAATTATGCTAGATAATTTTTTTTATTTTATTTTTGGTTGTTTAGTTGACGATTTATTTATAAAATATATGTACATAAATGAAAAAAGTGGAAATAAAATTGCACATACCAAATTGCTGTCATTTTGCACGAATTGCTCGTTACCATTTACACGCACACCCACTTGCATACGTACTTACATGTGTCTGTATTTGCATTCACACTGACACTCTACATCCCGCACTATGTAAAAACGTTCACTTATTTTCTGCTGCTCCTCATGTGCATCTCTCACATCCCCCACCAAGGAAATTGTGCTACGCAGTGTGCAGAATGTGCATAGCAATGAAATTTGTTGAAGCATCAGCTAGTGGCAGCACCAATAGAGCGGCAGCAGTGGCAGCAGCAGCAGCAGTGGCAGCAGCAGCAGCAATGTAGGCAGCAGCAGCAGCAGCAACAACAATAGCACACAAATTAAAACGCTTTTAAGCAAAAACACAGATTTTTTTTAGCCTACTTTTTCACACTTATTGCGCAATTTATTTTTGGTTTGATTGGTTTTTTTTTTACACACATATACATACGAGTATGCATACACAAATAGTAATATGTGAGTGTTTGTGTGCCCGTACAACATTTGCACCATGACCTGCCTGCCTGCCGCGGCTGTTGCTGCACATACATATTTAAATTGTTGCTATGTGTTACACTTAGTGGCTATTGCCATGTGTACCTGCCTAATAAGTGAACGAAGGCAACAGTTAAGCGTGTCATCCCCTCTCTATCTCTCACTCCCTCTCCACCGTTTTCCGTTAAACGCTAGTTCTCTCACGTACTTTAATAAATTATTGAAATGAAAATGCTCTGGTAGTCAATACATATAAGTATAATTTAGTTTTTGGAATTTTTAGTGGATATTTTATATCATTTATTTTGTAAAAAGAAAAATTCTAGTTCTAGTTTATGTAAATTTCTGCGATAAATTGGAAATTTTTCACCTTGAATATGAAAATATTTCTTGTATGATCTTCATCCTATTTCTCTCTGTCAGTGATGTCAATTACAGCTTTAAAGCTTAAAGCTTTTCGTTCACAATTTTTCACTTCTTCTAGTTAGATGCTGATTATACTGGTGTTCGCTGTTCGACGAACACATCATATTGGGTGTAGTGGTTACATTGGTGTTCGTTACACAGTGGCTTTTTGTCGAAATTCAGTTTTGTTTTTGTAATACTATATTGTTTGCAACGGCAACACTAAATGGTATAAAAAAAACCATAAAAACTTAAAACAATTTTATCAATGCAATTAATAATATAATTGAAAAATTATGAAAAAATATGATTTTTATTCAATAGTTTTATGAATAATATATTTAATATTCACTTTTAAAAACTAAAAACATTCGAAACTTCGCTTTTCTGCATATGAAAATAATGATGTACATACGTTTACATATTTTCCTTAAATTTTACATACATTTTTGTTCCTTTTTTGTAGAATAACTCATTGCTAACCCTGAATACTCGGCGTGCTCGGTGTACATTTCACCCAGCATATCGTGTTCGGTGTCAGTGTGAGTAAAAGCTCTTTTTTCGTGTTCGGGCAACAAGAATTGCATGGTGTTCGCCGCGTAAAATTTGAATATAACCACAGCCTTAGTGAGCATTATATGGTAGTATATATTTCATTCGATGAGCTTTGAACATAACATTTCTGTACTTTACACTGGATATTTCAGGTGATCTAGTTAATCAGATGTGGGGATATAAGGAAAATAGAAACACAGAAAATCAGCGTTGTTTTCTTTTCTTTTTTTTTTATACATTTTGATCCATTTCTTTATTATAAAATCTATTTGGTATTTTAAATGTTGCTTTGTTTTAATGTCTGCATTTTTGTGCGACATGAGTCTGACTTTCTAATTGAATTTTTGATCTGCTTTTAGTCTAAGTTTTTGTGTTAATTTAGATCTGTGTTCTGATAAAATTTTTGATAGAGTGTTAGTCTAAGTTTTGGTTTGAGGTATGATCTGGTTTGGTCTAAATTTTTGGTATAATTTTCAGTCATGTTTTATACCTATAAGTTTTACTAATGTATTTTTGGTCTAAGATTGACTTTGGTTATGTTTTTAGGCATGAGTTAAAGTTAAGTCTAAATTTTTAGTATAATTTTTAACCATTGTTTTTTATACTTATACATTTTGGCTAACGTATTTTTGGTCTAAGATTTGATATGACTTTGGTTATGTTTTTGGACATGAGTTATTGTCCGGTTTGGTCTAAATTTTTGGTATAACTTTTAGTAATTTTTGTTTATACCTATAAATTTTGTCTAATGTATTTTTGGTCTAAGATTTGATATGAGTTTGGTTCTGTTTTCAGGCATGAGTTAAAGTTTGGTCTAATTTTTGGTATAATGTTTAATCATTTTTTTTATACTTCTTAATTTTGGCTAATGTGTTTTTGGTCTAAGATTTGATAGGACTTTGGTTATGTTTTTGGACATGAGTTATTGTCCGGTATGGTATAATTTTTAGTCATTTTTGTGTATACCTATAAATTTTGGCTAATGTATTTTTAGTGTAAGAAAATTTGACCAAAGATTTGAGTTTTATCCTTTTTTTAGGCATGAGTTTCGGTTTGATTTTTGGTATAAATTTTTACTTTATATTCTTGTCTGATTATAAGTTTGGTTGCATTTTGGTTGTGGTCGCTGTGGCGTAGTGGTAATGCGTTGGACGGCTATGCAGATTGTCCGGGGTTCGAATCTCGGCACAGACAAAATCAAAAAAAAAAAAAAAAACAGTGGAAAAAATAATTTTTCTACACGCCAGACAATGGCAAACCTACAAGAGTAAAAATTGCTATGAAAAGCTTTTAACTTCGCCGTTCGGATTCGGCATTAAACTGTAGGTCCCTTTCATTCATGTACAAATACAACACGCACAACATGAGTGGATGCGCAAAACTCGGCCTACGCCCTCCATGGCCTGTTGTGCCATTAAAAGTAAGTAAGTGAAGTAAATGTCCCTTATAAGGAGAGCAAAGCTTAATTTAAATTTGAAATAATTTGTCTAAATTTCATTGAACTCCTGCATACCACAACCCGACTACCTGCCTCTTCAATTAGAGCTTCTTAACTTTTAAATTTTCTTCACACTTGATGGGATTTGTATAATAAAATCACATAACAACAAAAATATTTTTTTAAATTACTTATATATTTCGTAAATTTTCAGGTTATCCTTAAATAAGCTTAATCTCTGTCTGCTTTTCTTAACTTGTCATGTCGGCGAACAATACTTTTTCTAAATCAATTATGTAAAAAGTTTTAAGAAATAAATAAAATCAAAATCAAAATAATAACGGAATAAAAAACAAACAAATAAGTTAACATCAATGCTAATTGCATACGTTGACGTTAATTTACGCTTCATCAAATGAAATGAGCCTATTAACTTAACAAGTGCACGTAACGCCTCCCCACATTCATAACGACAAATATGTTGATTTATTTGTGCGCGTTAAAAGCCAAAGCATACGTGAAGGCGCTTTTCTTCACCCAGCGCACCACCACGCGTGCCCGCACCCTGAAAAGCTTACATATTATTTGTCTCTTCTGCCACTCACTCTCTACTTCATCATCGTTTTTCTACACTCTCAAACACTTAAGTATAATGTGCGGCATTTATTTAATCATTTAATCATTCGTGTGTATGTATGGGTTCCTTCTGCTCATTTACTCTGGAGGAACAACTTGAGGTTTATATATTTATTATTTTTCTTTCTCTTTTTGGGTACTTTGGTTTTTTGTTTTTGCTTGCAGTACAATGCCTTCTTTTTTAATTTTCTACTTTTAGCTAAAATGTGCAAAGGGAATTGATGAAGTACTGCGCCACGTACTACGAGTAGGCACGCCATTCTCTTGTGGGTAAATTTATATGGTATGTGCTTTTTTCACATGACTTCTCTGGAGACGATGCCACCGCGGTCGTAACATATGAACATGCGAGTTATTGCACTCAATGAAAAATGTTTGCATTGACACTGTGTCCTACAGAGAAGCTCAGTTATTCTTAACTTGTGAAAGCCCTCTTTTCCACGTTTGGAAATTTTCTGGAAAGCAATTTGAGTTTATTGGCGATAGAAGGAAGACGAGATGCGACATGTACAGACTTGCTCGTACCGGCAAGTTTTCTTTTGTTCTGTTTATTCTTTGACATGTCCAGACAAAGTAAAAGCAGAATTGGAAACTTGCTTTCAAGAAAACTTGTGGTGTGTAAAAGGGAGGGCAAACAAAAATGTTGTAACAAAATTCTATATACCCTCAACATAATAGGAAGAGAGTAGTCCTCTCTCTACAGAAGTACTTATGTATGTATGTACAGAATAGCTGTTACGATGCAATGGCGAGATGCAGAGAGAAAGTAGAAATAAGAAATCAGACTATAAAAACAAGAGACATTTCTCTTTTCTAGTGTCCAGCCGCTGTACGCTTTAGTATTTTGAGATAAACTGAGTACATGGATAATTGCGAAGAGATTCTTCATTGTGGGAGTGTCACAGATTTTCTACATAATGCAACCTCGTTCTAAACATTCCGAAGGTATCCCTATACCTGCTTGCAGTACTACGCAATCACTGCCATCTATGGAATAATAGATTTCACCATCACTCCAGAATTGAAATTTGAAAGTCTGTTTTAGGCATGGCGCGTTTTGAGAAATTTATTTCAATGATTTTTGTTATTCTCGTTTGCATCACTGTTTTGTCAATGATCCCGATATTAAACCTGTCAATTTTGACTGAAAGCCCTTAGTTTATATTTGTCTCATTGGGACCGATATTAAATACGGTGATTTTGACTCAATACTTTTATATTTTAATTGTAAGTTTTCTTCTTTATATTATTGTTTCATTTTCTTTTAATGGCACAGCCTCTTTCTCGAGAGGCATGAGGTTAATATTTCTTTTGCCTCTTTACCGAGATTGAGATTAATAAAATGCAAACATTTTAAGAGAGAAACGTTGAAAAATGGTCGTAAAATCGTCTACCTTGCTCTTCTTGAGTTTGCTCAAAGGAGAAAAGCAAAACTTCACCACTAAATATTGAAAGGTGTAAATGCGGAGTTACAGTTATAAAATCCTCTCTCAATAAGCGCACATTATTAATATGAACTCAGCTGAATTTAATTAATGTCTCGTTTTCGTGCACTGCGTCTCTCCCCTCTTCCACCTGCCGTGTGACCTTCTCAATGATCAATTCATCGTTATTTTTCATCATGAAAATAAATTAGCTATAATTGATTTTATGTAGCATCGCAAAACTTTTTATATTGAGTGTGTATTATTTATAAGAAACTTTCTTTATGCTTTTGTTTTCATGTATTTTTCAATTTGAATAACGAGAATTTAGCGGGCCTCGTTTTCTTTTTCTTGTATTAGTATAGAATTGCTTGTGTGTTTGTGTTTGTGTTTGTTCTCGCATGATTTCAACGAGATATTTAGATGGAGCAACGTATCATCCCAATGAGAAGGGAATTGCTTCAAATGGTTATCTCCCTACTACACTGAAGAGCTCCCCTGTCAGCAGTACGCGATTTCTCTTTATACTAAGTACAACTCATATTACTTTTTACATTGCATGTTATTGGATTGGAGTGCTGACATCAAGCGTTCCGGTAGTGCTACTTAAAATATCGCTCCTAAAGAGCAGAAAAAGAGCGCTTATAATCAGAGCAAAGAGAGCATGGCCAGTGGGAGAGCACAGAAAGTAAACTCTCATCTTACTCATAGCTTTGTCAAAACGGATCAATTTTTGGAAACAAAATATTGCTCAGTCTCTGAAAATTATTAAGTATTTGGAAAAGCACAAGGTAAGCGCTCCCAAAGTTTATCTTAGGGAGGGATTTAACATTTTCCCGCTGGGATACGATTTCCTTAAGTTTTGCTGGAGCACCAGAGCAAACACTCAAGCAAAAAATGTTGAGATAAGAGAGTGAAATAAATAAGCAACTGCCATCACACATACTACTCAAAATCCTGCGTTTGAATGTATTAATATTTTAAGTGTGGTGTATCTATGTGATGTCGGTATATGTCGGTGTATGTGTGAAGCGCGCTTAACTTCAAAAGATAAATTACTTTGAGATTTTAAATTTTGTTAAGATTCAACTTTCGTTTTCTTTGGCGTGCTGTTTTATTATGCGTACATATTTTTTTATCTTTATTTCATTCATTCGTTCTTTCTTTCTTACTTGATTTCTTTCGTTTTTGCTTGTAGTTTGTTTCCCCCCCCCGTCCCCTCCTCTAAATAAAAGCAATTGTCGGGGGACTTCTTCCGCTTATTTATATGCGAATTTGTATGAATGGGGATATGTGTGTGTGTGGGTTTGTGTGTGTGTGTGTGTGTGTGTGTGTATGTGACTATGTTTGTATGTATATGTTAGTGTAGTAATCTCTGGTTTTGTCATTTTTGTTCTTGTTTTGTGATAGTATTTGCATTTGCAACTTAATGCCGATAATGTGGGTGTTGTTGTTGTAGTTGTTTTAGCTATGCATAAAAGCTTCTTTTATAATTAAATTTGCCTTTTGTCATACACGCATACATACACAAGTGTATGTATGCATATGTATGCGTGTATGCGTTTATCTATAGTTGTTTACGAGTACATTTCATACCCATACTTAGTAAAATTTTGCTTTGATTTATTTTATACACACTTAGAAATGCATACACGGGTGCGATTCTACTTGTGTACGTGTGTGTATTTGAAATAAATTAGTAGCATAATGTAAGTGATTCTGTTAGCATAAATTAAGGCGCATATACTCTGATTTGTATAAACTGTGCGTGTCAAAAGCCACAATTGTAAATTTAATAAAATTAAGTAGGTATTTTGTTATTTACGTGATGAATTTTATTTTATTTATTTATTTCTTTTTATTTTATTATTTATTTACATAAACGTATGGTGTCAATTTTTGAGAAATTACATAGCGTCAATTATTCTATTTGAACTTTTGAACTCTCAGCTAAACACATATAATGCGTTTTATATTTCGTTAATAAAGAAGAAACGTAAGCACAAACGTAAGCGCTCCCAAAGTTTATCTGAGGGAGGGATTTAACATTTTCCAGTTAGGATACGATATCATCAAACATATGGTATTATGATGATATTTCCAGAACAACATCATTCGCAAGCATGCATAAAGAAAAGTTCACATACTCGTATTTAAAGGGTGATTTTTTGCCACTTGGTTTTTGCTGCTTATATTTCTGACAGTTCACGCGTGATTCCTGACATGTGTCAAAGTAAAAATATGCTTAATCTGGTTTATAGCAGGCTATTCAGCTAGCTCATTGTTGCCAAATTTCGTATCAGTTTAACTTTATTATTTTTTCCTTTTCTTTAAGTATGCACTTCTCCAAAATATTCAGCAGATAATTTTAACATAAAAAAGCATTGATGTGAAAATGTTCAATGTAAAGTAAATGCAAAAACTGTTAAATCAACGGATAGAATTTCGCAACAACAGTGAAATCGCAGCTTTTCGTTACCTCTTCAAATACCAATTTTATACTGATGAAATTAATGAAGCAAAGCAGAAGTAAACAATATTTCCTACCTTCGTCAACATTGTTATCTACCTTAAAAATACATAAATTCTCACATCGGTAGACATTTGTGAAACATACACAAAATGTAGGACATCAAATTTATATTCATAACTCATTCAAAAATTGTCTACATTTTCAATAAAATATACTCACAAATTTGGGGAAGCAACAACAGCAGCGAAAGCAAAAGGGACGCGAATATCAATTTAAATATTGGTGCATTGAATTTCAATAATATTCAATTTGAAATTCAAGTTAAAATTCAACTTTTGGCATTTCAATGAACGAGCGAGTGAATGAAATATTCTAATGTTGCTGACAGCAGCAGCAGCAGCAGCAGGAGAAGCAACACAACTCCACGAACAGCAACAGCAATCAACTGTGACAACTCAGCAACAAAAAGGCAACAGATAACAACAGCAACGGGAAGACAGCAGCGGCAGCTAATTAATATCGCCAACATTTGCACGAAAGCAATTTTTAATTGCAAAACGTGCGCAAGACAAAATAATGAGGTGACGGCGAGAGGAAAGGGGAATATAAAAATAAATCTACAGTTGATAATATTTTTGACAATTGCTGCTGCTTTCTAATGCTGTTGCAGAACTTGCGCTCAAGTAATTCCGAAAATTCACAGGCACACGGAAATATCAGCAGCAAAATAAATTGCAAGCAATGGAGAAGAAAAGGCCAATATAGCAGAAGACGAGGACGACGATGATGATGATGATGATGATGATAATGATGATGATGATGATGATGATGATGATGATGATGATGATGATGATGATGATGATGATGATGATGATGATGATGATGATGATGATGATGATGACGATGATGATGATGATGATGATAGCGAATGATGAAGAAGAAAAGATTTTTTTTTTTAATTTTAATATTTATCAAAAGCGAAGAATGGAAAGAAAGAGAAGCGTACAAATTGTTTTCTCCGTGATATTATCATTTTCAAACAAATACTTAGCTTGGAAGCAGCAACAGAAAAAATAGTAGCAGCAACAACAAGAATAATATCATAACATCAGGAGCAAGCAACAGCGACAGCAGTAGCAAGAAAACGCAATTGTTATTACTTATGAGAATTTTGTTGATAATTTGTAGCTGACTTAACATCAGAATATGAAAATTAATTATTATTCCAATTGTGACTTGGTGCAGCACACAATACATTGGGCGGTAAATTGCATGGGCGTGGCGTTTGATATTTGCCGTTTTGAAGAAAGGGGTCAAGGGGTTACATAAGAGGGAATTAAAAGCAAGAGATGCGACATCCGAAATCATTAGATGTGAAGCCAAAGATCGAAAAAGTCGAAAAAAAACTTATACCAGAAACAAGAAAGTTCAAGAAAAAATGCCAAAAACTAGATAACAAGGATCAGAAGCCCAAATTTAAAGACTAGTAAATAGAAATTGAATGCTTCACAAAAAAAAAAAAAAACAAAAAAAAATACCTCTAACTAAAGACCAGCAACTAAAAGCCAGAAACCAAGGATAAAAATTTTGAAACCAAAGACCTAAAACTAGAAAAACTTGACACCAAAACTTGAGTACAAAAATCGAACAACGAATCTTAGAAGCTTACAACTAATAAAGGACAACAAAAAAATCCAAAGACCGGCAATCATAAACCACTAACCAGAATTCGGGGACCAGAACCAAAGACCAGAACCAATGACCAGAACCGAAAATCACAATCAAAGACCAGAACCAAAGACCAGAACCAAACACCAGAACCAAAGACCAACAGCCAAAGCCAGAATTAGAAAGGAAAAAAAAAAATCAGAAACTATGGTAAACGAAAAAATCAGAGAATAGAAATCAAAGAAGATACCATATATAAAATCCAGAGACAAAGTGTAAATGAAATGAGAAAAAAATTAAAACCTAAATAATAGAACCAATGACGGGAAGCCAAAAACCTGAAACTATAACGGAGAAGCGAAATATCATAAACTGAAGAAAAGATTCAATAAACCATTAACAAAAAGGAGGGTAGCAAGGTCCCGAAATCATAGAAAAAAAGTTATGAAAGTGCATAAACCGAAGAACAGAAAAGAAATGTAATAGGCCAGAAACCAAAAACTTTTTCTTCTTTTTTTATGGCACAAGAACCTATGGGGGCCTAGGCCAAGCTTTTTGCATCCACTCATGGAGTGCGAGGAACCAAAAATTAGTAACCGAAAACCAGAAGTCGAAAATCATAAACTAAAAATATGAAAGTAAAGGTCAAGGTAGCAATCAAAAACAAAACAAAAAAAATCAAATACTAGAACCAATACTAGAACTGGAAACTTAAAATTAAAGTATGAAACCTCAAACTAAAGGCGCAAAACGAAGGTTCTAAAAGACCAGAAATAAAAGATAGAGATAAGAGAGGACCATAGACTAGCGAATGGTAATAAATAAACTTCAAGCTAACATTAATAGGATAGTTTTAGTTTTGGACGATCTCGATAGTTGAGTGGCTAGAGCTCTGTAGTTTCACCCGGAAGGTTGGAGGTTCGAATTCCTGCTAGATCTGGTGGTAAATTCTCATAAACTTCTTATATTTCTTCCGATATAAAGTGAATGAGAATTATAAGACAGTGTACAATTACACCACTCGATAGGCGATGGCAAAGCCTTCAAGTGATAAAAATTTAACATCTCGACATTTGGAACCGGCGTCAGCGTTAAAACTATAGCTTCAACCTTGTGGTATCACATTGGGCCATTCGGTCCTTATAGTTCGCTTTTCAACCCAAGCATATAGAGACATTAAATTGGGCCTATTTAGCCCCCAAAACAAAAACAAAATCAAAGACTAGAACCAAAATTCTGGGAACTGGAAAGTTATAATTAAAGTCTGAAACCTCAAACTAAAGTTTCAAAATGAAGGTTTATAAAAAACCAGAAATAGAAGATAGTAATAAGAGATCTAAGAGGCGGCCAAGACCGATAACTGGTTGTAGTGCCAGCTATGGTAAGCAAGTAAGTAGGAGAGCTAAGAAATGGATGCTCAGATCTTTCCGAGGCTCATCATCAGAATTTGAGCACTTCGCAACTATTTCTATCTTCTTGCTCCCTTCTAGTGCCGCCTATGTCCTTTAATTTCTGTGCACGTTTCAACAAAGGCGACACAACAAAAGTAGAAAAAAGTGTTTGCTTGAAGTTGGTATTACCATTTTACTCCAAGGATGAAGTGTTAAATGCAGCAACCAGCACACATTCGCAAACTCACACATACACTCAGACGCACACACACACACACATTAAAATATGTTGTCAACGCAATGGAAGAAAATCATTATTTATGAGAAATTTATCATAATTTTCCTGTTCTAGTTCGTGTTGTTGTTGTTGTTGTGCAGAAATATTTGGTAGCTAAATTCTAAAATGTTCTATGCTAATTGCTTATTTGTAAATGAATAATTTCAATGTGAATGTGTTGGACTAATTAGGGGCAGAAGGACGTGGGCGCAAGTAACATCTGGATGAATTTTTAATTGACTTCATTACTAAGAATGTGTTTTTTTTTTCTTTTTTGTGGCAAGAAAGAGTGTGTTTACTTAAATATTTTACAATTCTCTACCAGCAAATGCTAGAAACTATTTACTAAGCTTCAAATAGAATTTAAAACATTTTATCTAGAAATTATTATTTTTTTTTTTTTTTTTTGTTTTTGAGGAATACAACTAAATTAATTCTTCTGCAAGTTTTTACGATTTTATTACAAAATTCCTCTGCCATCCAATTCGATCGCTTTCAGGGGCATCATAATAAATCAACCCGCTCAAAATCTTTTCATCAATAAAATACACAGCATAACTCAAAATACTTACTTAATTTTATGTAATTTCAGTGCATGCATATTTGACTACAACATGAGTTTTAATATTAAATTAAAAATTACTTTAAAGGATTGAAGTCGGCACGTTCCTTAGCAGCCGAGCAGGCACCTTCTCATTTTACATAACACACAATATTGACCCAACGTAATAAAATGTAAACTTATTTCTTTTGCTGAAATTCAATAGAAAATCAAATAGGCACCATATAAAAGAACAACAACAAAATTTGAAATCATGTTATTGTATGTTGCAAATTTCCTTCGTTCTTTTTGTATTTTTTGTTTTGTTTTTCAAGCATCTGGTTGACACTTGTAAAAGTGCTACAAATCACAGTTAACACTTTGGCTATACAAAATTGCACTCAAGACATTTTGTGCAGAAAATCAAATCAAAAATTCGAATCATGTACGCAGTACGACACGAACGACGCTGTACCTACTCTGGCAGAAATACGCCAGGAGGAAAATGTTTGTTTGGGTAAACTTAGTAGGCCTCACAGTGGTCTCAATGAATATTTGATCAACTTACACTGGCGCTGGCTCCTTGAAAACTATACTTAGAATAGTTATGCTATCGAATTTGAATTCATTGTATTTTTCGGCCTTATCTCTTTTCAAAGGCTAAACAAAGTGTTCTCAATCTTTGCCCCAGGCCCCCCTATGCGAAATATTTCACTATCATATTTATGGTTAATTTCGATCCAAACTTTCATTTTGTTTAAATTTTGAATTGAATATTATGTATTTGAAATAATAACAGAAAACACATACAACATTTACATATATATATTTACATATTTTGATTAAGATAAGATTTTTTATTGAGTGTAAGAGTGAACTCTTTCGAAAAACGAACAAGAACGTGATGTGTTGTTTTTATGTGCACCAAAAATAAACACACATACACACAAACATATGTACTTGCATAGATATTCTGATCTGATGACAGTAGCATTTGAGATGCGCATACATGCATAGAAGTAATAGCATGCATGTGTGTGTATGCGTGCGTGTATCCTCTTGTATGTATTTGCAAAGAGATCACGATGCTCGAGCAATACTCAAAGTATTGAGTAAAATGTTTCGCATAAATTCGATGTGCGTGCGTGTTCCACTAGAAAAAGCCGAAAGCCAAAAGTAGCAGAAAATCAAACTAGTGAAAAAGGCAAAATACGAAAAACGAATGAAAATTGAAAGAAAGAGAACAAATAAAAAATAGTAGAAAGAATAGAAGAATTATTCAGACATTCTACACACACACACACACATTCTTGCAAACACTTTTCAGTGCACAAGCATTTTCCATTTTGTGTTCAATAAAGTTTCGCCTTTCACACACATTCAAATAAAATTTCACATTTCACGAATCGCCCACAAATGTAATTGACATTTTTTTGAATCTGCCAGCCGGTTTGTTTCTCTGTGTGCAGAGTCATGTTTCTTTCTCTCCTACTCATATCAATGCCTCTTCTTTGCGTGTGTGTGTGTGTGTGTGTGTGTGTTGTATTTGTGTAGGTATGAGTGTCTGTTCAGGAAGTATTGGCATTGTATCGGTCAGTATCATATCAAATGTGTATTTTAGTGCAAACTTGAACTTTTTTCGTCTTCTTTTATATTATTTGCTTTCCTTTTTCTCATCCTCGTTTTTTGTTTTATTTGCTGTTGTTGATGATGGTGCTGACGATGATGGTTACTGGTGATGCTGATGATGACGATGTTGTTCTTGTTGGTGTTGCTGCCATTGCTTGTGCATCGATAAAAGTCAACAGCGTCATAAGTCTTGCTTGCTTTTTGCCATTGCTATAACGACACATATAAACATGCATACATTCAGGCGCACACACACACACACACACACATCCATGCATAAATGCTGCATAGAGAAGCAGCATGTATGTGCCTCCTTATTTTAGATATCTATCCTCGTACAGAAGGCGCCATTTATCACTTTCTTAAAACAATCATAGTTAAGTGTCAAATGATACAGTTGACATTTTGGGAATATTCGTTTGCTACATTCTCGGCCAGTGTTTTCTTTTTTTATTTCATGTTGTGTTTCTTTTTTTATCTTTTTTCTTATTTGAGTTATGAGCTTTGGCTTTTGGTTTTTTCTTTTTGCTATTGCTGCCGATAAAATTTATCATTAGACATTTATAAAGTACGGAAATAAACTTTCTCTAAGATCAATTTAGTTAGATATTAATTTAAAATTGAAGAAAATCTCTTTTTATATTCTCACTAAATTAAATTAAGAATATACAAATATGAAGGATATAAATAGAAGAATAAACCATTACAAAAAAAAATTAATTATTCCAGTTAAAATCAACGAGTCTAAATGGTACAGTATATACAATTTTTTATTTTTTATGATTCATTCAACACACAGGGTGTACCCCTAAGAATGTAGAGCATTGTGTTGAATGGAAGGAAGATTGATAGGTGGGAGGAAGATTGAGAGAGGGAATGCAATCACACAGAACACCGATAAATGGCTCTATAAAAGAGAATTTGGAAATAATCGCTAAGAAAAACAGCCCAAAAATATTCGTGTCGAAAAGGAAACATTCGTTCAATTCTTATGTTCTTCATTCCCTACTCACGATCGCTACATTAAAAAAAAAATAAACATGATAGAATTGTTTTTGTAATATTGAGAGTAACTACATGAAATACGTATAGGTGATTCAAAAGGTGTTGTATCATGTTTCATTATTATCTTTAATGTTGCAAAATGAGAGCATACGACACTGATTTATTATGAGAGACCTTGTCAATTACCTAATAGTTTTGTTGTTTTGTGTATAAAGAAATTGTTGAGAGAGAGCAGTTGGAAAAAAAAGTTCGATAGAGAGAGCAGGAAATATGTTCCTCTCATTAGAAGTATGAGTGTATGAGAGTATTGAGAGAGAGGATGTTATAAGGGTATGTTAGTATGCTGTTCTCTGTCTAAAGCTAAGCAAACAACAAACTTGGAATCTCTACATGTTTCCTTCTCAGCATTACAAAACTGGAGGTACACATGAATGACCTAGACATAGGGCAGAAAAGCACCTGCCGCTTTCGTCGTGAAGAATGCAATGTTATCTTAAAAGGTCCTACTGATCTCAGTACATAAACTCATTTAAAATCAAATCAATCAATACTATGGCCAGACGGACCACACTGACTTGTTTTTTAGTGTGAGACAGCTGCACATTTTAATTTAAAGAAAACACAGTGGTGCTAACCTGCAAAGTATCGAAATCTTAGATCTACTATACAAAGTTCCATTCACTGTTTGCGTATTGGCAATCGAAAAGTTTGGCAAAACAAACGCAAATGTAAAATCATTCCTTACCCGGTAAAGTAATCAGGAGTAGGCAGTAGTACTATAGGTATATAACAGCAATTTTGCCATCCAGTTGAATAAAAAAAAACATAACATACTTTGATTTTCGAGATGGCTTTCAACTAGTAGTAAGTAGTTCATCAACTAGTAGACCTGTTTTTAGGCTAGTTGACATACGAGTTGACATAGTTAACACATACGATTTGATTTGTTTTTATAACAAGCCCTGCTTTTATATAATCTTCTAAACACTTAATTATGATAACCAGTCATGTTTGCAATTTAAAGCATAAACGGAGAAATTAAATCGTTCAACCAAGTTGTTTTTTTTTTTTGTAGAGAACGATCAATTGCAAGTTTGTCAACCAGTTGAACAATAAGGCTTTACTTCAGCAATAACTATCTGCAGTCTTCACAAACAATACTTAAAGATTTTTAGACAAATACTCCACAAATTATATGTAATTGCTCTATGCCTCAAAAGTTATTCTTTTCTCTCAATACATTGAGAGGCACGAGCCCTCTTTAATGCTAAACATTGGTTTGAACACTCGGAAACAAACTCTCAACATTCAAGAGAGGAGGGAGAGAGAGAGAAGTGAGGGCTCTACTTCCAATATTCAGTGTTGCCAAGTCTTTGATTTCACAATCCAGCAGAACTTCTAGAAATGCAGTTTTCTTTTATCTTTTAATCCACCAGATTTTTATGCCAGCTTTTTACAATTTAAAGTACAATTTAAAAAAGAAAAGCCAAGAAGTTAATTTAAAACTACTAAATCTGGAGAAGAAAGGACTTATTTGATACTGATTGCCAGATTAGTCGAATAAAAAGCGATCTATTTGAAAATTAATGAATTGAGTACTTTTACACGGTGAAATTTGAGTGTCTTACTTACTTACTTTTAATGGCACTACAGCCCATGGAGGGCCTAGGCCGAACTTTTCGCATCCACTCATGTTGTGCGTCTTATATTTGTATATCAATGGAAGGGACCTACAGTTTAATGCCGAATCCGAACGGCGAAGTGAAAAGCTTTTCGTAGCAATTTTTACTCTTGTAGGTTTGCCATTGCCTGCCAAGAGGTGGTGCCGTATAGAAAAATTTTGTTTTCTACTTTTTGATTTTGCCTGTGCCGAGATTCGAACCCCGGACACTCGGCGTAGCAGTCCAACGCACTACCACTACACCACAGCGACCAATTTGAGTGTCAGTCGAATGAAATGATTCTTTTCAGTAATGAACACTGAGCAAACGAGAAAATGAACACACATTAGAAGAGCAAAAAAAAAAAACACTACCACCAAAACACTCCAATCGAAAAAAGCACTGCAACCGAATGCAATTTTTGTCGCGATTTATTTTTAAAAATCTACCAGATCTTGTGTAAAAAGTACTAATTTGGCAACAATGCCAATGCCGTACATATTGAGCGAATCCTTAGCATAAATAGCAGAAATTCTTTTAGAGTAAAAAATATGCTCTATGAAGATTGCTGCCAACAATGAGCATGACAATCTTGCACAGGTTTTCAGTAAATATTACATACCTAAAACTATTTTTTCAATTACATCACAACTGCTCAATAATAACATTAAGTTAGTTATGTACTAAATATTTTTCTCAAGGAGAAAAAATTTTTTTTTAAACAAAAACAATACCCTACAATACAATACGAAAAGTTCGGCCTAGGCCCTCCATGGGCTGTTGTGCCATTAAAAGTAAAGTAAATACCTAACAATGCATACATCCACCGCATGCTAAGTTTTATGTAAAATTTTATTAATTTTAAAGTTCCAACGCAAAGGAAACGAAACAAAAAAATCCAGAAAGTCTACATCACACATTAACTATGTAAATTTAATTTTTTTGTTGTTTTCTCATTTTTTATTCACTTGGAATAAATAATTTAAATTTTTTTTTATTTTATTTCTTCTAAGCTATCAGTTTGAAATAGAATTTTAACAGAAATTTGCGCAAATTCACTTACATTTGGGGATTTATGCACAGAAAGTGATGCCAAACGTTTAGCCGCACGACAATGCAACACGAAGAAAAAATTGGAAGCTAACATTCATGAAAGCATTCACACACTCACACACATGTACGAATACAACAACAAAGTGGGGTTACAAAAAACAAAAAAAAAATAAATGAAATTGGGAAGAAAAAAGCTTTTTCCAAATCCTCCAGGCAGCAATTATACTTTTGCCCAGCAGAATCGGAGGGGTAAAACGAGCAGGAAGAAAGGGAAAGAGGGAAATGTGTTCAGTTTCTGTTTCTGTTTTTTTGTTGGTAATTTTTAATGCCTACATTAGGGCGCGCGTCCCATGACCAACACATGCACACACATACTTGGACGAAGCGGTAAAGCAACACATGCAGGCACATTTTGGGGCCATTCAGACAAATGTTTTAATGTTTGCCGTAAGCCAACAACAGCAAACAACAACAACGAGAACAACGAGAACACAGTCTCAAGGCATAGTGGTCTAATGTATATGAATGCCAAACGTTGTAGCAATTTAAAAAATTAGGCAACAGTAACAAACAGCAGCAGCAGCAGCAGAAGCAGAAGCAGAAGCAGTACTCGTAAGAGCAACAAAAAAAAACCCAAAGCAAGTAACATATAAAAAAAATGGCAAAAAAAAGTTTTGAAAAGCAACTTGACAACATGATGTGGTCATGGTGGCATCCACATTCATAAACACATACATACGAGTTTTCATGTACATATATGGGTAAGTAGTTTCATATACAATACATATACATATGTAAATTTAATATGTACCGATACTTACATACACACATATGAACATTGAGCTCTCAGATGCGGATCCCATTGGCCATTTGAGAATTTGTTAAATGTTGTTGCTGTTTTGCTCTTTTGTCGATAGATTTAGATTGAGCTGTCAAACAAGCCTGCGTGTAAAGTTGTGCCTACCAGCCTGCCTGCCTGCCAGCTTGCCTGACTCCTTGCTCAGTACTTTTTACTTTGTTTTAGAACTTTTCTTTTTTTCTCGTTTTCTCTCTCAGTTTTAGCAGTTTCGTTGTAAATGGACAACAAGATTAGAATAATAGCCCAAAGTGCTTCGAAATGGTAATTTTATGATAAATTCATTTGTGCAACATAAAAAAGAGAGACGAGAAAAAAGAAAAGGTTTATTTACTGCTACTATTACCTTTTTTTACAACTTTTTTCATCCAGTTCTAAGTTAAAAAGTCCCTCGAAAATTGTTTTTTATTGTGTGATAAATGTTTGGTGCATATGAGTGGATGCAATTGACATTGAGATCACATATACAATTCGAAGGAGTAGGTTCGTGTTTTCAATAAATTTCTAGAGGCACTGATTCTGAAGGCACTTTATTCTTCATACATAATTAAATACTATTATGATTTTTGCGATGAACGAGGACACTTTTTTGATGAATTTTTTCAACGGCATACAGTTTCTTTTATGGAGATTTATAGAGAATTCAAGGTCGAGGTGCCTTCCTGATGGGAATAGAAGATCAGTAGATATATGGTGGTTTTAAAGTTGTGAAGCAAAGCTGTTTGTTATGAGATATTAAACAATTTTTGTTCCACATCTCTCTCTCTCTCTCTCTTTCTCCCTCTCTCTCTCTCCCTCTCTCTCTCCCCCTCTCTCTCTCTCCCTCTCTCTCTCTCCCTCTCTCTCTCTCCCTCTCTCTCTCTCCCTCTCTCTCTCTCCCTCTCTCTCTCTCCCTCTCTCTCTCTCCCTCTCTCTCTCTCCCTCTCTCTCTCTCCCTCTCTCTCTCTCCCTCTCTCTCTCTCCCTCTCTCTCTCCCTCTCTCTCTCCCTCTCTCTCTCCCTCTCTCTCTTCCTCCCTCTCTCCCTCTCTCTCCCTCTCTCTCCCTCTCTGTCTCCCTCTCTCTCTCCCTCTGTCTCTCCCTCTCTCTCTCTCTCTCTCTCTCTCCCTCTCTCTCTCCCTCTCTCTCTCCCTCTCTCTCTCCCTCTCTCTCTCCCTCTCTCTCTCCCTCTCTCTCTCTCTCTCCTTCTCTCTCTCCCTCCCTTTCTCTCTCCCCCTCCCTCTCTTTCCCTCTCTCTCCATCTCTCTCCCTCTCCCTCTCTCCCTCTCCAACAACAATACTTAATTAACCACCTTTGCCTCAGACTTAAAAGTTTTAGCAATCCACATTAATACTCTTACTCACTGATTTCAATCCGCTCTCCATCATGATCTTGAACTCACTTCCAACATAAAATATCACATTGCAGGTAATGGGAATTGCTAGAATTAATGATTAGGGCGGTACCTCATTTCTAAAAGTGAACTGTTTTTTTTTGAATGCTTTCGTAATTAAGTATTAACTTCCACATTCGCTGTTGCGCTGCAATATTATTGAGTTCTCTGAGATCTCCAGATCTCTTCATACTCTTCCTATGTCTCAGACCAATCATAGAAAAGAACCTCAAGACCCAAGGAAGGTGATTCAAGATAAGTGAGACAGGAAAAGTGAGCCAAGAAAGTGAGCCAAGAAAAGTGAGCCAAGAAAAGTGAGACCAAAGAAATTGGCCTTAGAAATACGAACTAAACGATCTTAGAAAGGTAATCTAAGAAAAGCGACTAACAATAAATGACCCAAGAAAAGTGATTTAAAAGAAAGTGACCAAAGAAAAACGACAAAAAAAAGTGACCCAAAAAAAAGTGATCTCAGGAAAACGGCTCTATGAAAGTGGCCACATAAAAAGTGATCCATGGAAAGTGACCCAAGGAAAGAGACTCAAAAATTGGCCCAAGGAAAGTAACCCAAAGAAGGTGACCCAAAGAAATTGACTCGGAAAAAGTGGCCTAAGGAGAGAGAGTGACCCAAGAAAAGTGGCTCAAGAAAGAAAGTGATCCAGGAAAGTAACCAAAAAAAATTTACTAAAGAAAGTGAGTACTAATTGAAAGTTTGCTTGCTACTTAACCAATGTAACTAATATCTCTCTTCTTCTCATAATGAGTAATTTAATGTGCTTAGCACTAATGTGATTAGGCCTTCTTCTGCATTCAGAAGAGGGCCTGTGAAAGAAGAGAACATTTTTCTTCGAAGAATATTATCTCCGCTGTGTTAATTAAATTGGGTAACCTCATTTGATAGGCATCCCGGAAATTATTGTAATTTCTCGATTGAAATTCATTCGAGACAAATAGGATGATAGAATGTTAGGATGCAGTCAATCACCTAATAGTTTCTTCGTTGGATTTAACTATATCCATATGAGCTGTGCTTAATGTCTGCATCACTAAGTCATTGGTGGGGATCGGCTTAGCAGCGAACTCGCTATCAGTATAAGTTTCTTCATAGCTTCCAGCTTCGGACTTGGTTTAACAAACCCTACGCCTTCCACAGCAATGCAGTTCCTAGAAGATACAGCTTTCGTGGAGCTACAAGTGAGGCCAGGTTTGACAACCTAGAGCACGTAGGCTTAACTCCGTATATATGGCTTAACTCCTTTGAGATATACCACCAATCAACGTAAAGTTTGTGAAACCTCAGCCAAAGTAGAGCGGTTCGACGAGGGATAAAGTATCTACATCTACCTCCTCTGATATCTTCTATATTCACTGATATTTTTAAGTAACATTATAGTTTTCCCATACTGATTTTAAACTGGAAAATCTTCCGAATTGAAGCACAACCCTGTTTTTAAGCCTGTATCATACATAATTTCTGAACAAATATTAAAATTCAATTGGCATTCCAATGATACATGAAGTTTATCTAGCTAGTCATGTATGCATGTGTGTGTGTGTGTGTGTGTGTGTGTGTGTGTGTGTGTGTGTGTGTGTGTGTGTGTGTGTGTGTGTGTGTGTGTGAAAAAGTTTATCTAAATAAGCATAATACACCATTTTTATTATTCAACAAAAGCAGACATTTTGTAAATATTTTGCCAAGAGTTAATTAATTTATAGCTAATGAATAAAACTATGAATATTTAAGCTATGGTAAGCCACACACACATATACATATGTATGTACATATATAATATATACATAGATAGATATTGATATTGTAAACACAACAATAAATCGATGGATGCATTTGGCGCTGGTTTTCGCTGTGCTAAGCTAAACAGAAAGTTACATATAAATATTTTTGTGTGTATGTATGTAGATTGGCAAATTTTGCAAAATTTTAAGTAAATTCATTAATTTGCCAATTAATATCAGAGGCAACATAATGGTCAACATGTTCCAACCAAAAAAAATGCTCACATACACGAAAAGAGGGGGTTGACGGAGAAAGCATGTATGCAGGATAAATGGATGCACTCTCGCACTCACACATGAGTTTTAAAAGAGTGTCGCTGTCGCAACATAACATATGCAGTGGCACATGCAGTTATTAAGCATAATAACAACAAAAGTGCCAATCTACAAGCAAATATGAACATTAAGAGAGGAGAGGAGAGCTACAGAGGTAACGGGGAAATAAAAGGGAGCAAGCGAGTGAGCGAGAGGTGTGTGAAATGAAAACTAGAATCTACTATATGTACATATGTATATGAAACAACATGCCAGGCATACTGTGTGAGTATGTGTGTGATTGCATGCTCAATAAGTGCATGTGTGTGTTTGTATGCTCCAAATAGCCTTATTCAAAATTTCACAAAGATAAGCTCAATTAATTCAAATTTATTTGACGCTATATTGACCTACCTTGTTACTCTCTCCTTCATTGCAACTCCTCTCATCTCTCTTCTTCTCACACTCATACTAATTTCTTTTACAAACATACATATGTACATATGAATACGTATGAAGCTTTGCATTGATGTTGTTGCTGGTACTGCAGTTGTTGTTATTATTGTATTTTTGTTGTTTTTGTTGTGCTACACACACATAATGCACATGAAGTTTGTTAACTCTTGCATCATTCGCAATGCATGCAACGGAAGTCATTCATGCCAAGACCATACCGCATTAGCCACAAGTGCACACCAATGACGCAGCAGTAGCGATGCATTGTAGCGATGGCAATGGCGATGGCAACGGCAACGGCAACGGACAGCATTGGCTGCGTCAGCGGCAGCAGTTTCAATTTGCCCATATTACTATGTATGCATTTTGATGATTAACAGCGTGAGTGTGTGTTGAAGCATACATATACTCATACATGACTCCTTTAAAACGGATCTTTTTTATTACAAATATTTCCCGCCTTGTCGCTGACAGCGTAATTCAACGCATTTGCATGTCGATGACAACTACTATCACTCAAACATGCACACGCTCTCATATTCACATTTGTGTGTTTACTTGTGCGTTTGTGTGAAAATGAATTTTCGTTGTGCCAAAGCAACAGCGAGTAATATGCGATTTTACTTACATATGTACATACCACACATAGTAGTGACGCTATATAATTTTTCGGGAATGTCCTCGTTGGCTCTGGAGCTGCTTCTTGTTCTCTATCCCTTTAATCCTCTGACTTCCCTTCGTTTGCTCCTTTTTAACCCTCACTCCTTCTCCTAATTCAATTTACAAATAAAGCGCTAGAACGTGCTTATCCCAGCAGCTTCATTTCATATCTGAAGCGAACGTGTTGGAGTTTTCATTATATTTTATACTCAGTTACTCTATGTACGAGTACTAAGTACCACATATGGCCTACTTTTTCGATGCTTGCTTGCAATGCAATCGTTTTATGTTTGTGTTTGTTCGTGTTAATAAATTTTCATACATACATACATATATACATACTCTGCGGTAGAAGAAACACTAAATTGTAAGTGCGTGTGGGTAAGGCTGCTTGCATTAGCAGAAATAAAATGCGAGAGAACATTACAGTTAAAATTTGTGTGTTAAAAGAAAAATATTTATGAGAGAGAGCAAAAATGTTAACAATGCTTCTTTAACATTGTATATGTTACCGAAGTTAACATATCAATGTTAAAATAGAGGTCTTGGCAAAGTATGGCATTTGAGTACTGTACATAACAGTACAGTGTGTGGTAGGTTATGGTTAGTCAGCAATTTGATAACAGATACTTTAACCTTGAAAGATTTGAACTGCTGCTTTGTGGACTGCATTATATATAAAATATGAATTGGGGTTGAAAAAGGAATGTTGTGAAATCATCATCTTGCATCTTGCTGCGACCGGAATATAAACGGAATGTGTGCCATTTGCTTTATTCGGAATCTTATTTGTAATCCTTCAAACATCGCTTGCATGGAAGATTTTTCCTATTTAAAAGCACACTTACTTTTACTTACTTACTTTTAATGGCACAACAGCCCATGGAGGGCCTAGGCCGAACTTTTCGCATCCACCCATGTTGTGCGTGTTATATTTGTACATGAATGGAAGGGACCTACAGTTTAATGCCGAATCCGAACGGCGAAGTGAAAAGCTTTTCATAGCAATTTTTATTCTTGTAGGTTTGCCATTGCCTGTCAAGAGGTGGTGCCGTATAGAAAAATTATTTTTTCTACTTTTTGATTTTGCCTGTGCCGAGATTCGAACCCCGGACACTCGGCGTAGCAGTCCAACGCACTACCACTACACCACAGCGACCACCATTTAAAAGCACACTACACACAGCATTCTCGCTTAAAATAAATTGCACTTTTCAAAAGTTTTTAACATTTCATGTTCCCTTACAAGGCAAGGTAAAATTCATGCTATTTTTCAGCTATAAAACCTTTAAAATATAATCTAGAGCTATGCAGGTTTTCCTATTCTGCGTATGTAGTTCACCAACGCCAAGTAGATGGCGTTAAAGTTCGATATTGACAAAAAAAAGTTCGCTTATTTGATTTTCAGTGATAGTCACCGTGGCATAGTTGGTAGTGTTCTGGGTTGCTACGCATGTTTGTAACTCGGTATACTTAGTAAAAAATTAAAAATGGAAGCGACTGGCAACGGCTAATCTCCAACCGAAAAAAATTTCAACGTGAAATCTTTTCACTTTATCGATCGGATTCAGTTAAAAACTATAGCTCCCTTCCATTCGTGTACAAATATAACTCACAACATCATGAATGGATGCAGGAGATTTGACCAAGACCCTTTCTAGGGGTATTATGCCATTAAAGAAAACAAACAGATTTTTAACATGACCGAAATTTGAAGTTGTAACCATAAGATTTTTGTCACTCTCTCTTTTTCCCCTTATGATCACATCATTTTTAAATACCAACAACAACACGTCTTGATTACTTTGTTTGCTTGTGATCTCCAACTTTTTCGCTGTATGGTCACATTATTTATATCACAGAGCACATGCGATAAAACTGAGAGAGTCCACAACAGAGTAGAGGGTAGCCGTAAGTTTATTTTTTGTTTACTGAAATTATTCTGAAAATATCGCTTAATTTAATAAACTCTTCTATGTACATACCTTTCCCTATCGATATGTACCTGTCTAAAATGTGAGTTTACAGGCAATGCTACTGCTACTGGTAATTAACAGCTGCTAACAGTACAGCATCCAACAGACTGCAGTAATGTTAATACATACTCTCACAACATAACATTTCTGTTAAATTTTCTTTAAACCACGACGAGAATAACAGCAAGCTGCAAAGGAGTAGGAACAAATATATATTCTTATCAGCAATATTTTTCGTGTCATCATCACAAGTAAAATATTTTGTATTATCAGTAAATCAAGAGCGGCGCAAGCATCAACAACGTTAATGTTGCACGGGTAGAACTTAACAGCAGAGAAGTGTTAAAGAAAATATCAACAACAACAACAGCAGATTGAAGAGTAAATGCACGCGTGTGTTTAAAAAAAATATATATATATATAAGTATATAGTTGCGTATACGACACGGTATATACGAATCGTGATGCTAAAAAAACGAAACATGATTCGTGCGGCGAGTGTATGCAAGAAGTGATGAAGTAAATATAAAGGAAGAAGTGAAAGGGAAACGGAACATATACACACTCACACATGAGCACATGAGAATTTTAGGCCCCATTGGCTTTCAATATAATCCTCTGTTCAATGGTTTAGTTTCATTTTTGCCGGTGTAACGTGATGGTGTGAATAACGCATACAAAACTTATATGCATGGTGGATAGAAACAAACAAAAAATAAAAAAAAAAACCGCGACAATAACAACAACTACGATGAAGGAAATGTCAAAGCGACAGTGAAGTTTAAGTGAGAAAGAAGTGAAAAAGTAAAAATCAAAAATAAAAACAAAAAAAAAAACAAAAAAAAAATTAATTAATTAATATCAAATAAATAATAGAATAATAAAAATTTGACTTAGTAAGCAAATATTTTGTTGCTGTTTTTACTATCTTGTTATTGTTATTGTGAGTGTTTGTGTTTTTTGCTGAAAGCTTGTAAACGGAAATAAAAAATAAATAACAATTGCGGCTCTGCCGTTAAACATGGTCAGCTAGAGGTGCCGGGGTGGGTGCATGTGTTTGTCTGTTAGTAAGTGAGTGAGCGGTTGTGCGGTTTTGCTTGATTTCTCATGTGCGGTTGACACTTTCAAAATAAATTTCACAGTCTTGCATGTGAACATTAAGTGACCACCATTTGAGCTTTCCTTTTTTTTTTTTATTTTTTGGTATAAAATTTCATGGCTTATGAATTAAATATGAAATATAAACTAAATTTAAAATGCGATGTTTTCTTTCCTTATTTTTTGTTTCAATTAGCTCAATTGGTTGTGGTAATATTTGGCTTAAGCGGATTAATATCATTTCATGTTCTTTTCGGCGACTGAAACAAAAATTTTCCCACCTTGACATTCTTTTTATCTATTCGTAAGTTGAACCTGTCGAAAGTTTCCTTTAACATATTTTATTTTAGTTTAACATTTCTTTAGCCACACTTCGCGTTTGTTTTGGAAGCATTTTGAGTTCCGCAGAGCCACTTCAGGAATAACTATAAAATCATAAAAGGCCAAAAATGTATTCATTGGCTTGGAAACCCTGGTACACAAACTTTCAACAAAATCGTTAGTCCCATAGATGGCGCTCGATTATTAGGGAGTATAGCGTATACCATGCACAAAGCAAACATCTATTGCTTCCAATTTTTTTTTAGATTTTCGATTTTTGTCAGACTATTTAGATAATATGCTTTAATGGACGCTGTCAACGTCAGACCCGAAGCACTGAGCTACCTTTAAAATATCCCTTGCCGTTTTCAGAATACCATGAAGCACTTTGACGTTATGACCCTTGAATGGAAATCTTTGGTATATTTGGACACCAAGCTTGATGAGAAATTGCCTGCACCGAACAGTAAATGAATCGATATAAGTGACATCAGTGATGGATGGCAGACACAAAATATTTGCCAAGTTTGAACTTTTCGTAAAAGCTCCCAGTTGTCTCTGTTTTTCCTATCATTTCAGCGACTTCCAGATATTCAGCATCATTTACCACTACAAAGTCTTCCTTTAAGTGTAAACCAATGAAGAGTGTTTCCATTTTTCAATGCAAAAGTGAATTTTTATGTTCTTCTGATTTGCACTCTAAATTTGGTTTGATTACAATCGATAAAGCATAGTTCAAAAATAATAAAGCTGCCGAAATTAGAATTCAGCTATAAGCAAAGATTCTTCAAATTGAGAAACCAATAGATCTTATGAGAATAAAACAATTTTTATACATATTTTTATCTTATAAAGTACGTATTTATTTTAAAATTTAAAAATCTGTATTTTTTTCTACACGAATCCGAAAATCAGTACTTCTACTGATAAATCCGTCATCATTATTATAACTGCCACTTGATCTCCGCAGCGCTGTTCTCATTGGGCTTTTTCTCTGTGGCTTAAACATATTTTTTCTTAGCCTTAAGCCTGTCTTTGGGGAATATTAATAAAAGCATCTAGTTGTCGCCTTGACTTTTTCTGGTTCCATGCAATGGCTCGACTAATTAATATGATAGCTATGAAAAAAATATCCTAAAGTGGGAATATCTCCCTTATTCCACCACTACTTATACTCTTGATATATATATAAATATTTAAACCGTTTCCCATGTGAAAAGAGTGATATAAAGTAGTTCTCTCGGGCATTTAAGGAAGACATTAAAAATTCTGTTATCTCGAAAACTTGAACCAACATGGCCCAAATTAGGTAAGATCAGCCATTAAAACGTTTTTACCAATTTGGAACTTGCTCACTTTATTTTCTCCAAATTGTGTATTCCACCATATCCCCTGCTTCTGGTACTAATCTGCCCGTCCACTTTCCGTGTGTTTCACAATGACAACGCTTTTGACAAACACTGATTGTGTCCTGTTTTGATTCTTTTGTTGTCTGTGATATGGAATCATTCGTGATAATTTTTTCCTCCGTTCGTAATCACCGAAATCACTGCTCTTGCATCAGTGCGATACAATACGTGAAGGCTATCTTTAAAAGCTGCAGTTCTTTGTACTGACTTCAACCCACACCGCGAAACCGAAGAGCAGGATAGCATGGCTCTGATCGTTATTACTAGTTTCCACTGAGTTTCGCTGATGTTCGCCATTAGCCTACACACCGAAGCTATTGCTTTGAATACTTTAACCGCTTCAAGTGGTAATTGGGTTTCATATATTAGTTATGTGTCCAGTTTAGTGTTAGTCCTAGTTATTGCGGCGGTGATTTTTCTATAGTGATTAATACTTTTCACCAAACTTTTCCAGTTCTACCGGCAATTGCCGTCTTGTGAGAAGAACTAACGCATACCACAGGTGTAAAACGGGTGACCCAAGTCATGCGTGTGTTCGTATAATCGCTGGATATTGTTTAGACTTCATTCCGCTTTCAGTTTTCAGGGTGATTACTTATTCTTTGAAAAATAGAACTAACATCAATTGCAATGCAACGAAAGTTCGCAAGCATAACAAAAATATGTTAGACCAACTAAACTATTAAATAAAAGCAATACAATTCTACAACTATTATATTCACCTTTTAATATTTAAAAGGTTATCAATAACTGCTTATAGTTACCCTATCATTGACACATCTAAAGCCAGTTTTCGGTTACTTCAGGCTGTATTTAGCCTATGCCTCTTTTATTTAGTTGGCTTAGGTTCATTTCAAAACTCTTGGGTTTAATTTGGTTTGTGTTAAAGCATCATATCATGCAGTCGAATATGTTCGAACTACAGTAGCCGCTGAACCAACTCCATTTCATTGCTGTATTTAGAACATACCAGGTGTACAAGTATGAAACAAATAATAACATTTCTGTGTCGCTAGGTTAAACTATACGCGCTGTCAAACCAAATCATTGGCGTCATTTCTTCGCATTTAGTTGTATTAACCATATTCAGTTGATACTTAAACAATCAAATTTCATACAAAAACATATTTCTTTTCGCTCTTAAAAATGTCGAATTTTCTGCCTACAAACTACGATATGCGGACATTATTGATTTTCTGTTTCCAATTGAAGAAATCTACTTTGGAACCTCATCGAATGCTTGTGGAAGCTTACGGCCAGCACGCTCTAGGTAAAACACAGTGCCACGAGTAGTTCAATAAGTTTAAAAATGGCGATTTTTATGTGACAAACGAAGAACGTGGAAGACCACCGCAAAAGTTTGAAGATGCCGAATTAAAAGCTTTACTCGATGAGGATGATCGTCAAACGCAAGAACAACTTGCAGAACAATTAAATGTGACCCAACAATGCATTTCTCAACGTTTAAAAGCCATGTGATTGATTTTGAAGGTGGGAAGATGATGATGGGTGCCGCATGAATTGACTGAAAGGCAGCAGGAAAATCGAAAAACCACCTGTGAAATGTTGCTCGCCAGGTATGAAAGTTTTATCTTCATCGAATTGTTACTGGCGATGAAAAATGGATATATTTCGAGAACCGCAAACGTAAACGATCATATGTTTAGCCCGGTGCATCGGCCAAATCGACAACAAAGCCAAATCGCTTTGGAAAGAAGACAATGCTCTGTGTTTTCTGGGATCAGCGAGGTGTTATCAGGTTTGACCTTCTGAAACCAGGTGAAACAGTTACTGGTCAACGCTACCAACAGCAATTGGCCGATTTGAACCAGAAACGTGCTTTACGTCAAAAACGTCATGAATATGAAGCTTTGTGCTGCCTCAAAGTGATTTTTCTTGATGACAATGCACCATCATGTGGTCGCTGTGGCGTAGTGGTAGTGCGTTGGACTGCTGCGCAGAGTGTCCGGTGTTCGAATCTCGGCACAAGCAAAATCAAAAAGTAGAAAAAATAATTTTTCTACACGGTACCCGGCACCACCTCTTGGCAGGCAATGGCAAACCTACAAGAGTAAAAATTGCTATGAAAAGCTTTTCACTTCGCCGTTCGGATTCGGCATTAAACTGTAGGTCCCTTCCATTCATGTACAAATATAACACGCACAACATGAGTGGATGCGAAAAGCTCGGCCTAGGCCCTCCATGGGCTGTTGTGCCAATAAAAGTAAGTAAGTAAAGTAATGCACCATCACATCGAACAAAACAGACTTGGGAATTGGTAGATTCCTACAGCTGGGAATCCCTCCCCCATGCGGATTATTCACCAGACTTGTCTCCATCCGACTACCACTTATTTTCATCAATGGGGCACGCACTTGCTGAGCAGCACTTCGATTCGTACGAAAATGTGAAAAAATGGCTCGATGACTGGTTTGGCTCAAAAAAACGAACAGTTTTTTGCTGGCAATGGCCATTACTTTGAAGATTAAATGTATAGTATAACCATTTTTCTGAGATAAACGTACCGTTAAATCAAAATACCGGTTTCATACTTGTACGCCTGGTAAATAATGCAGTATAAACAGAAAATTTGCCAACATTGCAAAAAAAAAAAATAATCACCTTTCAGTGAAAATAATTTAAATTAAATAAAAACCTTTTTCTTTTAAATTTTTTTGGCTTTTTTCTTTTATGTTCGTCATTCATTAAAATTCATTCCATTTGACTATGCAACAAGAAGCTGCAGAAAATATTTACTTATATACCAAGAAAGAGAAATGAGAATCAAAATAGATGAAAAAAAGGATATATTATATGGCACATACTTATAAAGAGAAAGTTTTTGCTTTGTATTATTGATATACTTTCGGAGCTGGTTGCTAAAGCTGAATATATATTTGATTTTAGTTTCGTATTTCTATTTTATTTTTTTGCTCGGTTTCGTTTAGATTATTTATTTATTTTTTTCTATTTTATTTTGTATTGTATTGTATTTTGTATTTTGTATTTTGTCTATACTTATCACTGCAACATTCTTGATTCTTTTCTTATTTTCTTCCTAATGTTATCCAATTGTAGTAAATCCGCAAATACAATTCTCATTCGTCCAGAACAGTTCGTTTGTTTACTAATACACACACACACACACACACACACACACACACACACTCACACACTCACACTCACACACACATATTTATATATATATGTGTGCATGAATGTTTTTGTGTGCATAACTACATACATAGAATTCGTATTGTGCTTCATTGAATATGATTTCTTAATACTTTACGTACATACATAAGTATTTATTTGCATTAGTGTTAGTGAGTGTATGTGTGTATGTTAAAGTACTATATAAATATTTTATCTTTTGCTTCTATTGCCATTATTTAAATCATTTTCAAAGTAATTTTCTTAGCAATCTGCTTTTGCTTTTGAACTTGTGTACAAAGAAAGCGAATACACTCATGCCTTGATTTAAATGGATCTCGCTATTACGCAATAACCATTGGCATGTCGTTTATATTTAAGCGATCTTATGAGTACTCTAAAAGTGTTTGTTCAACCTCTGTTTATCAGTAAATTGAGTTTTTCAGTGTGTTCCAGGATTTTTTCTATTATAAAATGTGGAATAATTCGGATCAATGCATCTGTAAATCGTAGCTCCTGATTTGGTAATTCATTTGTAGAAGGAAATATTAACAGGTGTAGTTGGTACTGCGTTTACCTGCTACGCAGAGTGTCCGAGGTTCAAATCTCGGCACAGTCAAAATCAAAAAAAGTAGGAAACACAATTTTTCTACACAGCGCAACCTCTTGACTTCTTAATGGCAAACCTACAACAGTAAAAATTGCTTTGAATAGCTTTTCACTTCGTCGTTCGGATTTGGCATAAAGCTGTAGGTCCCTTCCATTCATGTACAAATATACCTTGCACAACATGAGTGGATACGAAAAGCGAAAAGCTCGCCCTAGGCCCTCCATGGGCTGTTGTACCATTAAAAGAAGAAGAAGACTTTGCCAATCAAAGAAATTAAGATTTTTATCATGAAAATGTAAGCGTCTCCAGTTAATATGGTATCTGCTATTTCAGTTGCCCAAACCGAAGGATATACAAGGGAACCCTAGCACAATTTCTGTTCACTTGTACAAATCTAATTAGTGTCAGGCTTCTCTTAACTTTCGAAAAACTCTTTCACAATAATCTTGTTGAAATATCAAATTTACGACTTAAAGATTTTGGACATGTGTGTTAAAATCAGATCACAGTTTAATATCTGTTTAGTCCTTGGCATTAATATGGTTAAATACTGCTTCTGTTTCTGTATTGTAATTGTGGCCACCTGTAAATATGTATGTATGGTTAGGGTTAGTTGATGACTTTCAAATACTTTCTTATCTTGGTCGAGGAAATATCATTACCAATTGTGAACTAAAATCCCTATCAGCTTTAATAACACTAACCAGAGATGACATAAATATGTAAAACATAAGCATATAACTGCCAGAAGTATATACTTCAAAGTTACCATATACTCATTAACTAGAAAGAGTGTGTTGTTAACTCGTTCGAAAGGTGTTAAACGCTAAACCCATGTTGAGCATATACCATACCAGAATCGTAATACGTTTTGTTAAATGTAACTTCTTATTGGTGGGTACTGAAATCTGAATGGGCAACCTTTTGTCTGATGTTTTAATTTATTTTGTTTCGCTCTCTATGGACACATCACAAAAACTACAACAATCTCAATCAATTCTCTCACTCTCTTTATCTTCTCAAGCAACGTTGTTGTATGCTTACAGTAATGTAAAACACTGGTATTCTTTTTTATTCGTTTTCGATTTACCGTTAAATCTCTTTTTATGTTATTAGAGAGTAGCTAAAGAGTTTTATTTTTAGTTGTTTCCATGTGTTTGAGTACAGCTGACCGCTGTTTGTTATACATGAAGTGTATTATTCTGAGTTGTGCTTCTTCGCTTCGTTTTGTCATACTGATGCAATTATTTTTGGTTGTGATAAATATAGCAAACATGATTTTGAATGAACACAATCTATATTTTTGAAAAGTGATTGATGAGCAATTGAAATTTGAAATGCTTCCTTACTTACCTTAAAAGTAAAGTAACTTACTTTACTTTACTTTTAATGGCACAACAGCCCATGGAGGGCCTAGGCCGAGCTTTTCGCATCCATTCATGTTGCGCGTGTTATATTTGTACATGAGTAGAAGGGACCTACAGTGTAATGCCGAATCCGAACGGCGAAGTGAAAAGCTTTTCATAGCAATTTTTAATCTTGTAGGTTTGCCATTGCCTGCCAAGAAAATGGTGCCTTGTAGAAAAATAGTTTTTGCTCCTTTTTTATTTTGCCTGTGCCGAGATTCGAACCCCGGACACTCTGTGTAGCAGTCCAACGCACTACCACTACGCCACAGCGACCACTGTAAAGTAATTATTTTTTCAACTACAACCACGAAGTTTCACTACGGTAGCTTGTCTTCACCAGTGGTAAAAATTTAAAAAAAATATTGTGAATTTTGGAGGGATGTAAAAGTATTTCAACTACCCCGAGGAAATAAGGTGATGCACATTTTAAATGCAAAATAAGTAAATTTAATAATTTTGTTGTTGATTTTCAAGTCTACCCTCCAAATAAACCTTGTCCTTGACCTTGAGCAGTGACCTTTGCGCAAGGTAAGACCTAATAATTTTAGTTCTGTAAATGCAGTTTTAAAGCGAGCCATGTTTAATTATTAAAAAGCGATTATTTTTGGGAAAAAGTTGTCCATTTTTTTCGCTGTATTTTCACAGTTGCTATACGAAAAATCGTTCAGTTGCTCAAAATCGGTTAAGAACGGAATTTGCAGTTTTGGACCTAAAATCAAATATTCTAACCCTATGTGGAACACTACTAGCATTTTATTTAAATATAAACTATTGCAATATGGCTGTCGAGCCAGATCTCTTGATTGTTTTCACAGATCCTCAAAGTTAATCTGGAAATACTTGGTGCTATTGTATGATTTAGACAAGACAAATAAGGTAACCATATTTTGGATTCCTGGGCATAACATTTACTTTACTTACTTACTTTCAATGGCACAACAGCCCATGGAGGGCTTAGGCCGAGCTTTTCGCATCCACTTATGTTGTGCGTGTTATATTTGTACATGAATGGAAGGGAGCTACAATTTAATGCCGAATCCGAACGGCGAAGTAAAAAGCTTTTTATAGGCAATTTTTACTCTTGTAGGTTTGCCATTGCCTGCCAAGAGGTGGTGCCGGTGCCGTGTAGAAAAATTAATTTTTCTCCCTTTTGATTTTGCCTGTGCCGAGATTCGAACCCCGGACACTCTGCGTAGCAGCCCAACGCACTACCACTGCGCCACAGCAACCACATAAAAATGAGATGGGAAAGAAGGCAACGGTCTAGGATTACAAGCTTTTTGAAGGAATAAGAACTACTTAAGTAACACTATCATAGGTGAATGAAGAAGGGCGGAAAGGATCGGTAGGTTAGTCTACCGAACTCAAGCCTCTGGTTACCTTAGTTAGGAACTTTATCTCAAAATAATTGTCAATAGTCTTGGCTTCTGCTCAATGTTGACAATTTTTACAACAGTTACTCAAAAGATTATTTGAATGATGTGTATCGAGTTTTATTCAATTTGGATTAGAGTTTCCTCTAATATCATTATTCTTTAAGATTTTACTTGTATGGGAGGTACCACTCCCACTTGCCAGATATTTCCCAATCTCACAACTTCTCTTCCTGACTATTAAAATTGTTTATACAAAGTTTGGTTAAAAAATCTTCGAATTAACCTTTTTTAATATTAGACATACCAGCTATGTACATATGTACTCGTATATGCTAAATTTCGGAGGGGTCTTTTAATATGGTGAGTTTATTTCATACAGACATTAAATTTCCTTAAAATACTTGATTATTATCACACTTCGACTGCTTTTACTATAATTCTTGAATCTATGCTTGCTATGAATGCTTGCAATCAGTGCCTTGTTTTTAATTATTTCTGATTGATTTGACTTATTGTGAAACATTAGCACCATGCAAATCGAGGAATGCGTATCCACGCAAATACACACACGCACACACAAGTCATACACATTGGTTTGCTCCTCATGAAGTAGCGGTATTCCTTTAACGCTTGAATAAGCAAACGCATAAATAAATTTTTGTTTTGTTTTTAACGTTTTATAAAAGCTGTAAGCCATAACCGTAAATCCTAAAGTGAAATACTCGCATACAAAACAGAAAAAAAAACTGAAAAAAGTACAAACAAAAAAGATAACTTAAAGAAGAATGAAAAGAAAGAGTATATGAATGAGTCTCTGTGTTACTTGAGCTTGGCATACTCGTATCGCTTTATGTGTAACTATGTGAGTCTATATGTATGTATGTGTGTGTGTGTGTGTGTTCGGTTTACGTCTTCTGGTAGTTCCATTTAGTGCATTTCCAAAAATATGTTAACTTTGCGAAAATCATTAGAAACAACTGCAGCACCAACAATAACAATATTTAGCAACAACAACAACAACAACAACAACGACAACAATAAAACCACAATTTAAGCCAAAAGTGACAAAATCGTAATATCGTTTTCATTCTATGTAGCATTACTTTATTGCTTTCAAGCTATCGCCGAGTTAGTGTTGAAAAGTGAATGGTTCTTCTTCTTCGACAAAGAAATAATAATAAAGTTATATTTCCTTATCGTCCTCTATAAACTTCACGTCGAAATTGTACAAAATGTATGTGGTTAACTTACTCGAGCCGTCGAGTTGTATTCATTTATGTGGCTAAATTATCAATTGCTTGTAATCGCAACTTATAAATGGGTGATTTGAAAAGTATGCAATCGTTTATTTGGATGCTGCTCTTAGTTTTTTTAATCTTTGTTCCGGGTAAGTTACAGTCAATCATTTAATTATAATTAAAATATACTTAATATGTATCTGAATAATAATTTTGAGTATTGCATTTGTTTGAATGAAGCTGAAATGATTCAGATTCCATAGTTTCAAAAAAAGTAACAATTGGGGAATATGATGCTGAACTTCTCTTGCTATTCCATTCATGTACAAATATAGCACGTACAACATGAATGGATGCGAAAAGCTTGGCCTAGGCCCTCCATGGGCTGTTTTGCCATTAAAAAGAAAGAACAAAGAAAGGTTAGGTACTGGGAAAGAAAGGTTAGGGAATGTGGTGGAAAGTGGTGGAAAAGGGTAGGGAAAGGGTAGGGAAAGAGTAGGGAAAGAGTAGGAAAAGGGTAGAGAAAGGGTAGGGAAAGGGTAGGGAAAGGGTAGGGAAAGGGTAGGGAATGGGCAGGGAAAGGGAAGGGAAAGGGTAGGGAAAGGGAAATTAAAGGGTAGAGAAAGGGTAGGGAAAGGGTAGGGAAAGGGTAGGAAACGTGTATGGAAAGGGTAGGGAAAGGGTAGGGAAAGGGTAGGGAATGGGAGGGAAAGGGTAGGGAAAGGGTAGGGAAATGGTAATGAAAGGGTAGAGAACGAATAGGGAAATGGTAGGGAACGGTTAGGGAAAGGGTAGGGAAAGGGTAGGGAAAGGGTAGGGAAAGGGTAGGGAAAGGGTAGGGAAAGGGTAGGGAAAGGGTAGGGAAAGGGTAGGGAAAGGGTAGGGGAAACTTATGGAGAGAGTAGGGGGAAATATTGGTTAAGGGTAGGGCAAAATTATAAAAGGGTAGAGAAAAGGTAAGGAAATTGTAAGGAAAGAGCACGAAAAGGGTAGGAAAGAAGAAGAATGAGTAGGGAAGGTGTTGGAATAGCCTTAAGATGGGATAGATAAGGGTGTAGGAAAAAGGTAAACAAGTGTTGGGGAAGGGAATAGGAATCAGCGATGAAGAAGTAATGAAAATTTCGGAAAAAATAGGAAAGCTAAAGGGTGATAGATGCCCGTGTAAATTTCCGTCGCTTTTCTATTAATTATACATTATAAATTTATACTCATATATATTTTTATAGATATGGATTAGGAAACACTCAAAAAATGAGAAAACGATTTATTTTCAGTTTAGTATAAATTTTTACAAATTTTAATATTCTATTTCGATCTAGTACATACATACTTACATCAGATTCACCGAAACTTAGTAATCAGATATAAAATGATATATGAAAACTGTTAGATTTTGAGCAAAAACTGAGAAATATATAAATTTCTTTTTCCAAATCTCTTAAAACCGCAAAGTATCGGTTTATGAAGCTTGGCTCCTTAAATAATTTTGAAGGTTAAGTTTAATATATTTTGTTTACAATTTACAAATATTTATACCAAAATGGACAATTCTCAATCAAAAAACATTTATTAGCATGGTTGTTCTTTCTGCTTTTAATAGGCCGAATTTTTCGCACATTTTACGTTAACATGGTTGGTTTTCTAATATTTGTTAATGTCATATATTTATTACAGTAGACATCCAATATAACAAACATGCAGTTTAAGTTACATGCATTCTATATAACTGTTAAAGCCTCAGTCTGATCGTGTGAGGAGATTCACTTTCTTAAAAGGTTATCCAGTTCAAATTAATACAAATTTAAATTAAATTTAAATGTTATTGTTTAATGTATTATTAATGCATAGTATGTAAAAATGTGAAATACAAATTTAATGTTGGACAGTTGAGAAAATAATTTTTCCAAAAAGGCTATAAAAGGATAAAAGAAAATTAAAAACATGGTTTTCGAAGATTCTGATGCAGTTGGGTAAGACATTATAAAATATTTTCGTCATATATGACAAAGTATGAACTTTCTACTTTCCTCCATTCCGGGTATCTGGTTAATGTAACGATGCTTCGTATACAAATGTATACAAAAGTATACATAGTAAGTATACAAATATAAATGCATATGTACATAAAATTACATATCATCATATAAGATTTGATCTAATTTGCAATTTTTAATTAGTTTATTGTTGTACTGGACGTCTACTGTATATACATATTTTACAATTATATTAAGTATACACCAAATTAAACGACTTCGTCATTAAAGAGCTATTATCATCAACAGCATCAAGGTCAAAGGCTTGGGCTACAAATTGAATGATTCCATATTCCTTGCTCTGCCCTCGTTAGGAGACAAATAAATAATTACTATGCACGTACTTTGATTAAATCAATGATTATGTAATTCTTTAGAAATTGCAAATGTTTATTTGTGACGTATACTTATTACTCGTATGTTCTCTGTGTGGAATGATTAAATAATAAACAAAGTAATTAATGAATTTGATGAGATTGCAATAAAATTTGCAAAGTTCATTTAGGGAGGGGGAAAGGCCCTCCTTACCTTAGAGAGCTTAGCGAGCTTAAAGAAATTTCACTAAATACAAATACCTAGGCAGGCAGCTTAAATAAGCGAACTTTCAAAATTAATTATTGACAAGCAAATATAATTGGCCTATGCTGCACGCCTATTATGCACAGGTCACACGTTCTTTGCTGTCAAATAAAATTGAAAAAAATTTGTTTAATAATAAATTGAACTGAAAATCTGACAACGGGGAATACATTTTTTATACAAAAGAAAAAGTTTATCGAACAAAGAATAAAAAAGAATTTATGTACCATAATTGTTAAGAGTATAAAGAAATAGAAAACATAAATAAAATTTAAGTACTCGTAGAAGAAAAGAGAAAATAAAACCTCATCATTATTACAATACAATAATAACAATGAAATGGGCGCTTCATCATTGGCAAGGCAATCGCCATTAGCGTCAGTATCGTCATCATCGCCATCGATAAAGCCAAATACGATTAAACATTTCCTGTTACATGAAAACTTGGGACTTTTTCACCAACAACATTTTGGCGCAAATTGCAATAATTTCGAATTCACAAACCCAAAATGTAAAATGCGAAATGGAAGTGGAAATGAGCGTCGCCGCGCGCGTAATTCAAACTTATTTGCTATGGAAAATTGTGTTAAAAGCTTTGAAAACTTTGGCATTTGGTAATTCGGTAAATGTTCTATGTAACCAAAAACAAAAAAAAAAACAAAAAAAAACAAAAAAAAAACAAAACAAAAAAATACATAAAAATTGAACTCTGGATGAGGACAAAAAAAAAAAAAAACGCTGAAAACGTTATGAAATATCCTTAAAATTTATACAAAAACTCTCATAAAAGTGGTAACAATAATAATAATCATAATAACAACAACAATTCAAACAATAGCATAACAACAATAACAAGAACCAGAACAAGTACAATAATAAAATATGTATGAGTTAACTAGAAACACTGTGTAGTATTGGCATTCTCCTTATCCTTTCAAAAAAACAATAAAATTATAATAAAAAAAAAGAAAACGTTACCAAATAATGAAAATGAACAAAACGAAATGGAATGAAATGAAATGAACGAATGAATGAATGAGTGAATTTGAAAAAAAATTACAAACTTTTTGGATACTTTTGTACTTTTGTAGTATAATCAAATTTTGTTCTGGGAAAAATTTCAAGTTGAAAACTTTATTTTACAAATTGTTGTTGTTGCTGTTGTTTGGTGTAGTACATACTTGTGAAAAAGAAAATACACTGGCAAAAATTTATCGTACGATTGATGATCTATGTTGGTTTCATGCCTTGAGGTTGATAGGCTACCAATCAATATAATCAATGTAATAGATTGATCAGTTTGACTGCAAATCAGTTTGATAATTGCTTAATCAGTTTGATTGCAATTGACTGATAAATCGCACGATCTTGGAGGCCACGACACAGGCCGACGACGCAAGATAATGCGCTAGCGCTCACCAAAAGTTCCCTTGAATAAATTGATTGTTTCGTTGGCTGTAGGCTGTATGGCATGTAGCGCCGTCTTGTTGGAACCAAAGGTCGTCCACATCAACATCAACATCCTCCAATTCAGGCACGAAAAAGTAATCAGCCATTAATCATGGGTTTATAGCGTTCCCCATTGACTGTAACATTATGACCGGCTTCATATTTGAAGAATTATGAACCAATGATTCCCTCTGCCCATAGAGCACACCAAACAGTGACTTTTTGAGGATGTAACGGCGTCGAAACAATGGCTTGTGGATTATGATCACTCCAAATGCGACAATTTTGCTTATTAACGTACCCATTCAACCAAAAGTGAGCTTCATCGCTGAACAAAATTTTCTTGTGAAAATCGGGATCCGTGGTCATCTCGTTTTGGGCCCATTCACCGAACATGTGAAGCGCTTGATGGACGTTCGGCTTCAATTCTTGCACGAGTTGGATTTTGTAAAATCGCAAACCAAGATCCTTTCGTAAAATCTTCCATAAAGTGGACACAGTTCCAAATGTTGCGCGAGATGGCGGATGGAGTCATTCGGGTCTTCTTCGATACTCTGCTCCACAGCAGCAATAGCGTCTTCGGTCCTCACTGTACGGCTTCTATGAGGATGCGCATTATCCACTAGAGTAAACGTGGTTGCTCCAATTACCGACTCTGCTGGGCGATTATATCGACCGAATATTGGAAGCAGCGAGCGATGTTTCGCGCGATCATAACCATTATTTTGGTAATAAATTTGCACGATTTGCAAACGTTGTTCAGGAGTAAGTCTATTTATGATGAAATGGCAAACCAAACTGAGCATAAATCAAGTGACAGCTGTCAAAAAGACCAACTCCGAAAAAAGTATTGCCAGATTGAAAACCACACTTCTAAAAAAACACCCTTTATTAGGTGGCAATATCAGCATAGTTTTAGGGTAGTTTTGAAAAAAATAAGTTTGATGGAATTTCTGGCAGATTTGTCGGTCGGCACTTCGGATGGAAGATGAAAATAACATATCTGATCTGAAAAAAATCGAAAATATTCAGCGATTATTTTTGCTTTTCCCCTAAGTTTTCGAGATTTAAATCTTGTCTTCGAAAGAAGTGAAGTAGAGAGTGTAGCTCGAAAACAATGTCAATAATCAAGAATTACCACTCAACAGTTTTGAAACTTGTTTCTAGATATTCTATTAAAAAAAAAAATATTAAATTCAATAAAACAACTTTCACATTGATTAAATCATAACTCGATAACTCAACCGAAAATCAAAATCTACCATTCAGTGTTTTCAACATTTTTCGTACCAGATTTTCTATTAAAATAATTAATTGATTAAATCATAACTATGTATGTATGTATGTATGTATGTAGAAACCTAAGCCGAAAATCAAAATAACGAACACTCTTTATTTTTAATTTAGATCGATCCAAAATCTTATTGCCCTAGGAACCATAATCTCTCAGATTCTCGATTCTGATTTAAATGAAAACTTCATAATCACGCTCCTTGATCTCATTGAGGTTTCAAAATACCGTGAGTTAAATAGAATATCGAAATAAAAATATTAATCAGTTTATTTATTTTCGTAATTTCTTGTACAACTCTAAAAATGTGTCACTTCCAGACCAGCAATTCTACTAGCCTCCTCCTTTCCACTCATTTCGTGGATTGTTTAGTAAATATTTTTTAACGAAACTTTAACGAAAGAAAGTTTGGAAAGAATATTGCACATAATTTGGATGAAAGAGTCAGGTAGAAAGGGTGCTCAAGCACGTAGAACTGTACTATGCGAACTAATAATCCGAAGCTAGTCAAAGAAAAAGTCAAAGTTTTTAAAAAAAAATTTCAGCAACAAATGTTTCTCTTCTATTCTATTGAATAATACGAATTAATGCGAGAAGCCCGACTTAGCTCCTCAGCGGGCTTTTATGCCATATCCTCTATTCTATTCAAATACAAATGTAATTAATACAATGTGATTGAATGGCCTAGGACCTTCATAGGCTATTTTGCCATTAAAGAAGAAGTGGTGCAATATTTTGAATAATCTATCGCTTTCCGTTTCTCTTGCTCTTTTCAAAATAACTTTATTTGTACATTTGTGCGACTCACTTGTCGTATTGTTCACCTTGAGAGCCTATAGTGCCAGGAGAAAGTTTGCCTTTGAGATATTTTGAACATTTTGCCTGAACAAGCTGAAATAGGCTTCACAGTTTACTTTGCTTGACAGGCGATCGATGAACCTTGCCAATTATATCTCATTTTCCTTGCTACTCCAATCTTAACTTTTGTATTATTTCCTTCTATGGAATACCAGAGAAAAGGTTTTACAACTTGGCCTGACCGGGGGTGGGCGATTGACTTACTCAGTTTGTCAAAAATGTCTCTTCTTGTTTTTTGGCATTTCCTGTAAAGTTGTAGAGCTTAAGTAATAGTTACATTCATAGTTTATTGCTTCTGGTAGACGTAAAACTATAAGCGTTTCCATTTATTCTCAAGCTGACCCTTAAACCACGGCAATATTGAAGCATTTCGCCCCTGTATGTGACACAGAAATGTGTAAGTAGTTTACCTGTATAGAGGTCAACAGCTTTCAGGAAAAGCTAATTAATCCGATAGAAAGAAACAATATTTATATTTTTGTCTGAGTAATGCTCTTTTATCTTATTGCTACAACCTAGAGAATAATTTTTTGGTTTTAGGTCTCTTCTGGGAATATAATCACATCACAAATTCTTTAACCTTACTAGCAGAGCTGAGTAAATTCTGTTTCATCACAATTACACTCCTAAGTAAGCATTAGTACATAGTTGTATTTACTTGGTCTCCAGACTAAAAATGAATCTATTTCATTGGATTTTTTGTAGGTTAAGCACAATTTTTTCCGAGTATTGTTGAATTGATGAATATGGTAAGTTCAATGGGTCCTTGGCTGGGTTTAAGATATGGTTTATCTGCTACTTTCTTCCTATAATAGCTCTTCCTAAGAATTTACCTTGTTTGACTTAAAATCTTGTACAACTTAAATACTCCTACTGCAAAGAGAATTAATATTTTCTTTCAGTGTACAGTACACATAATTCTCCTGCTGCTGATAAGGCAAATGAAGGCTCACTGTTTTTTTTCTGTTGTTATTTATTTTGTTACATCTTTGCACCTTACTCTAGGGCATGTAACTTTCAGCTACATTTTTTTTTCTTTTTCTTTTCCCTTTTATACAGTACCAGTTACTTTTTGCTTACCAATTTTCTCACAAGCTGATTGTGTGTTGGAGATATCGCGCGTATTTTCTTAAGCGACATTTGTTTGTCTGCTGGTTTGCTGTGCTGACATCATTCAGAGTGGGCATCCACCACCAACCACAGAGAGACAGAGAGCATGAACTTGTTAAAAATCAAAGCAGTTACAGAGAAGCTGCTTGGCAAATTTGGCCCACACATTGGCCGAACGTGGAAAGTGTTGCTCTGGAGGAAGCGAAGTGTTGCGGAAGAACTTCACAATATTTCACCGAAAATACTCATAATTATTAACAGTGTCATCGAATTATTTTAGAGACAACAGATAGCAAGAATAGTAGCAGCAATGGCAGGAGTAGCAACTGTGTAGTAGCACCCACAGTAACATAAACACACACACACACATATACCATGGAATTAAACCAACAACAGATAACAAGCAACAGAAGGAACTGCGTATTCGTGTGTATGTGTGAGTAAGTATGGCGATGCTTACGAAAAGTTACGATTCGGTGATTGTTGGAATGTGTTTGTGTGTGTGTGCACGTTGAAGATACTTCAACTGCGAAGTGGTTGTTGAAGTCATTCACGCTGTAAGGTTTTCATTTCTTTTCTTATTTTTTTCGTTTTGCTTTTCCTTGCTGTCTGCTATTCTCATGAGAATTGTGACTTTGCCTTCGCCTTTCTTGTGCCACTCTCGTCTTCTTCTTCATCTTCGACATCATCAACGCGTCAAGTTTTAGTTTTGGCTGTTTGGACTTTTGCTTAGCGAAATTTATTCAAGCTAATAAAATTGTATGTAATGTCAATGCGATGTTGCTAGCTGTCGCTGGTTGTTGATTGCTGTTGTTTTTGTTGTTATTGTTGCTGGTCACTGTTGCCATCACACTGTTATATTTATTGTTGTTGTTGTTGTTATTGTTGCTGTTGTTGTTGTTGTTATTATTATTGCCGTTGTTGTTGTTATTGCCGTTGTTGTTGTTGTTGTTAGCCGCACTTTATGCGGTACTTTGACTCTTGTTTGCTACAGTTTAATTTGTATATTTTTATGGCTTTTGAGTTGCTTTTTTTCGCCTTTCTCCTATCAGTTATTTTCGTTTTCTTCTCTCTCTCTCTTTCTCTCTCTCTTTTATTATATTTTGAGTGGCATGTTTGGCAGATTAAGGAATTGTTGTAATGTTGCGAAAGTTTCACTTGAAGTAGTATCTAAATTTTGGGTGATTTTTTGTTTGTTTTCTTTTTCGTGTTGCGTTCATTTTATTGCAATTTTACTTTATATCTGTTGGCCAAGTTACCAAGTAATACTGATTATTTGGAAGATTTTTGTGGTTGTTTTACTTTAGCTGTGGTGCTTTTTTCTTACATCGTCATATTATAATAATAAAGTAATTTAAGTGCATTATTGAAGAAATTTTTATATGTGCTAAAGTCACTTTATATGTACATACTACATAATGTGGTACGACGAGCGTATACAGTGTGGATGTGCTGCATGTAGTGTGTGTGTACGTATTATTGGCACTAAAAATGGCACATAAAAATGCTTTTTATATTTTGTAATTAACATTAACTTTACTTATGAATTGCTATGAATTACTTTGTCCTTAAGAAGGGAGAGAAGAGAAAGAGTGAAGAGGAGTGAAGGGGAGGGGAGAGAAGACAGAGGGGATGGCAAAGACAGAGTCAGAGAAAGAAACGGAGAAAGGGACAGCGGCAAAGACGGTAGAACACAGATTGTTAAAGAACAAACGAGCAACATGTAAAAATAAATTACAAAAATATAAGTAGAGTAATTATGAACAAAGATAAAACTACGAAATTAGCTAGAAACTAAAAAGTAGTAGTGACTAAATAATGTCTCATTTATGTGTGCGTAAGTGTGTGTGTGTGTGTGCATATAGCTGCAATTAATGATAATGACCTCATTCCCTTGCCTACCTACATACCCCACTTCCTTCTCATTTACATTTCACTGAAGAAATTTAAAATTAGTTCGTCTAATTTAGTGTAATGGAAAAGTTAGTAATTATAGCTAGTGTCACCCATAATATATTTAGCAATTAATAGTGTATTCTTTAACGTTGTTCTCATTGGTCGGCAGTGATTCTAACAGATCATTTACTATACAACACTAAATAGAAGAAGTTAAGTAGTTACTTTTATAGACACTTAAAAGTTCAAGTTGATCAAAAAGATAAGTAAGGATGAAAATTACTCATGCAGCACTCATTTACGCACTATCTTAAGACCATTTTTATTCAACACCCGCTGGGTATGGCCAAGTGTTAAAGTTTGAGTAATACATAAATTTTCGAATGCAAAATACTTAAATGAAATATAAATAAACAACTTTTCAACTTTTTAATTAAATTCATCTATTTACATACTAACAAAATTATAATGTTATAATGAGTAGTCGCACGTGATGGGAAATTTATACCGTATTTTTGTATTCCCAAGTTTCAAGCTGCTGAGACACAGAAATATCATTTCAATAACTTTTAACTTTTCCTATTTTATATTATAGTGCTAACCTCATTTAAATATAATTTTGAGTAAAATGACCCTCATAACATGTAGAACTTTTTTATGAAAAAAAAAAAAAAAAAATTACCTAATTTACTTATTAAAAGCCCTTTTATTTTTCGGCTTTTAATTAAAAATTGTTCTTTCAAAAAATCTTAATCCGCAACAACACTGGAGAAGGTACGCTTTAAAAAAAGTTGTGGAAAATAGTAGTAGAATAGTAGTGGAAAAGTGGTGATGAGCAGAAAAGTAATAGAATAGTTGTGGAAAATAGTAGTAATAATGGTTGTGGAAAATAATAGTGGAAGATATAAGTTGAGAATAATAGTGAAAAAGTAACAGAAAAAGTAGGAAATAGTAAGTGGAAAAGTAACAGGCAAAATAACAAATAATTAGTAGAAAATAGTATTAGAAAATAGTAGAAGAAAATATTAATAAAAAATAGTACTAGGAAATAGTAGTGTAAAATAGTAGTAGGGAATAGTAGCCGAAAATAGAAGTAGAAAATAGAAGTAGAAAATAGTAATGGAAATAGTTGCAAAAGATAGTATAAAATTAGTAGAAATGTAGCAAAAATAGTAGTAGAAGGAGTAGGAAACAGTAGCTCAAAAGTATGTAGTAGAAAATACTAGTAGAAAAGTAGAAAAAACAGAAAAGTTGTAGAAAATGTAGCAAAAAATTAGCAGAAATGTAGCATAAATAATAGTAGAAAGAGTAGGAAACAGTAGTTCAAAAGTATGTAGTAGAAAATATTAGTAGAAAAAAACGGATAAGTAGTATTAAAAGTAGTAGAAACTGTAGCAAAAAATTTAGCAGAAATGTAGCATAAATAGTAGCAGAAACAGTAGGAAAAAGTAGTTCAAAAGTACTTGAAAATATTAGTATAAATGTAGAAAAAAACAGAAAAGTAGTATTAAAAGTAGTAGAATAGTAAATTTACCTCCTGCTGCACGAAACCTTCATAAAGATCAACCATCTTCAACACTCTGCAGAAATTCGCTACATAGGTTAGATGGTCGCTGTGGCGTAGTGGTAGTGCGTTGCACTGCTGCGCAGAGTGTCCGGGGTTCGAATATCGGCACAGGCAAAATCAAAAAGTAGAAAAAATTATTTTTCTACACGGCACCCACCAAGAGTAAAAATTGCTTTGAAAAGCTTTTCACTTCGCCGTTCGGATTCGGCATTAAACTGTAGGTCCCTTCCATTCATGTACAAATATAAGACGCACAACATGAATGGATGCGAAGAGCTCGGCCTAGGCCCTCCATGGGCTGTTGTGCCATTAAAAGTAAAGTAAAGTAAGGTTAGATGGTATGAGCCACACCCACTTTTTCAATCGTAGCCACATTTTCGCTATAACATAGCATAGTTATTTTAAGTTCTTGTACCAAATCTCAGTTCGGTCTTGGTGGTATGTAAGTACTACCGAAAATTCGGAAAAGATAATCATTAACATTGTATGGGAAGTACCACGCCCATTTATCCTGGTCTTGGAATATCTTCCAAGACGATACACGTACGCAATTTTGGTAAAGATCACATGAGAATTGTGGCAGCTTTTCGCATCCATTCATGTTGTGCGACATACATTTGAATATGAATGGAAGGGGCCTATAGTTTAATGCCGAATCCGAACGCCGAGTGAACCACTTTTCTTAGGCAATTTTCACTTTTGATGGTTTGTCATTGCCTGCCAAAAGATGGTACCGTTTAGTGAAATTTAAATTTTTTTCCTTTTTTCGATGTTTGAGTGTGCCGGTATTCGAACCAGAGGACTCTGCATTGCAGTCCAGCATACAACATACTAAGCCACCACGACCACATTCTTCTCCTGTTTCGAAGGAAAGGATGTGATAAGGTGGTAATAAATGTTCTTGGATAAAGCATTAAATTCCAGAGAGATGTTGAAATGTCCTGCCAAACATTAAAATCAGGGATTAATTGAGTTTAGAAGAGTTGACCTGAGCGGTACTTGTTTTCCAAAAAAATCTACATGAAGTAAGAAGAGAATTAATGGTATTCATCGCTAAGGAAGGGGCTTCTTCTTGAAGCCCAATGATCAACATTGATGCCGTTCTTTGTACCCTGCCCAATGCCTTCTGGCGGACTGTCCACCAAATCATTGCGCCATAAAATAGAGTTGACCAAAAGACTGCTGCTACCGCCGCCTGACTATGAGGAGGTCTTAACAGCCATTGCTCGGCTGAAAAACAATAAGGCTGCAGGTGCAGATGGCCTGCCTGCTGAGTTGTTTAAGACTGGAGGCGAAGAGCTCAAAAAACGCATGAATGAGCTTCTATGCAGAATATGGTCAGACGAAAGCATGCCAAGTGATTGGAATCTCAGCGTACTCTGCCCAATCCATAAGAAAGGTGATTCCACGATCTGCGCCAACTACCGTGGGATAAGCCTTCTTAATATTGCAGATAAGGTTCTATCGAGCGTACTGTGCGAAAGACTGAAGCCCATCGTCGACAAACTGATTGGACCTTATCAGTGTGGCTTCAGGCCTGGTAAATCCACCATCGGCCATATATTCACACTACGCCAAATCCTGGAAAAGACCCGAGAAAAACAGATCGACACCCATCATCTAAGTATTCGTCGATTATAAAGCCGCCTTTGACAACACGATTGGGGATTACTTGTACGCCGCAATGTCTGATTTTGGTATCCCTGCAAAGCTCATTCATCTTTGCAAAATGACACTGACCAACACCACCAGCGCAGTGAAAATTGGGACAGACCTCACCGCACCATTTGATACCAAAAGAGGTTTCAGACAAGGTGACTCCCTATCGTGCGACTTCTTTAACCTTATGCTGGAGAAAATAATTCGAGCTGCGAACATCGACATCTCTGGCACTATCTTCTACAAGAGTGTTATGCTGCTAGCATACGCTGATGATATTGACATCATTGGCAAAACCGCTCGAGCAGTCAGTGCAGCATTCTCCAACCTGGAAAGGGAGTCTCGTCGTGTGGGTCTAGTGGTGAACGGGGACAAAACGAAATACCTTGTGTCAACAAACAAAGAGTCACGGCGTCTTGGACAAAATGTCACTGTTGACAACTACACTTCTGAAGTCGTCAAGGATTTCGTTTATTTAGGATCCAGCATAAACACCAACAATAATGTCAGCCTTGAGATCAAGCGGAGACTAACTCTTGCCAACAGGTGTTACTACGGGCTCAGTAGGCAATTGAGAAGTAGAGCCCTCTCTCGACCGACGAAAATAACGCTCTATAAGTCCCTCATCCTTCCCGTCCTAATGAATGGCGCAGAGACGTGGATATGGACCATCAATGATGAGAGGTTGTTAGGAGCGTTCGAGAGGAAGATACTCCGTAAGATCTACGGTCCAGTATGCGTTGACGACGTGTATCGAATAAGATGGAACGATGAGCTGGATGAGCTGTACGCCGACACTGACATAATCAAGCGTATAAAACTCCAGCGGCTTTGCTGGCTGGGTCATGTTGAGCGAATGGAAGAAAGCGCTCCGGCTAGAAGGGTGTTTTATTCGAACCACGGTGGAGAAACACGCAGAAGGGGACGTCCTAATCTCCGTTGGAAAGACCAGGTGCAGGGCAACCTGACTGCACTTGGCCTTATCAACTGGCGCCAGCGCGCGCATAGCAAAAGTGACTGGCGAAGCTTTGTGGAGGCGGCCAAGACCGATCATCGGTTGTAGTGCTAGCTAAGTAAGTAAGTAAAAGACTGCTGAGTAAAAATTTTATATTTTAGATACCATTTTTTTGACCATGAAACTTTAACTGTTTTAGGAATTTGAGCCCAGTAGGCTATTCTTCTGATTTTAGCACCTCTTCTTAGTTCATCTTAAATAGTTGAGGGTCCTATACCTAGGGAGTAGTCATGCGATATTGATGTCAAATACTGTATACTCGTAGTCAGAGGGATTTATTTGCATTTGTGTGCATATTGGAAATTACTTACTACCTACTTAATCTAACTTTAAGCTTACTACATGAAGACATTAACTTCTTGCAAGCCCCTAAAGGAACATGTATGTATTTCCGTATTTTCTTTGCATTTCCGTATCCACATCATTAGTAAAAAATTAATTAAAATCAAATATTCTCTTCTTCTACCCTTAATTCATTTAAAATGTGTGTGTGTGTGTGTGTGTGTGTGTGTAATGGTTACACAAAATTGGTCGCAGATTAAACTTGTCACCAGTTATTACTGTTAACGTCTTTCAACGGATTTTCTTTACCTTTTTCTCTTTCCGTGGCAGAAGATACAGGAAGAGAATTTTGTGGAATTAAGCTGCTGTTTTATTTTCTTTCTTTTTCTTTTTCTTTTTTGTTTTTGCACACAGCAGGCAATAATGTGACCTTTGCATAATTACAAAAGTTTATCATTTTTTTTTATCTTTTAAAATTTTGTTTGTTTGTAAAGTAATTACAAGCAATTAATAAAAATTGTGTAAAATTCCATGAAAATCTAAAATGTTTTTGCGTATACAGTGTAAGCAAAAAGGTTATAACATTCAAGAAATGATTATTATTAAGTTCTTTTTCATTAAAGCCTTAGGGAAGGAATGCAGGGGGGAGGGGTGTTGTGTGGAAAAACGAAGTAAGCTGGCTCATATCTATGTTTGTATGCGTGTTGGTGTGTAATGTATAAATGTAAATGGTATCGAGTGGCACTTTTGATAGAGCGAGGACAGAAAAAAGAAATATTTAATTAAAAATTAACTATCTAAAGTGGGGGGAGGGGGGAAGGGGAAACATTTCGTATTGCTTTAAATACCTACTTAGAAAAAAAAGAAATAAAAATGTTTAATAAAACAAGAGCAACAACTACAATTGGCACTTGACCTAAATACTTATTTCAATACGGAAATACTGCACTGAAGTCTTTCTTCGTCAATAAATATAAGTTAATTTAATACTCATAGCTTCTGTCCTTCTACTACTTCTTCCTCTTCTTTTTATTTAAGCTCTTTTGCTACTATTGACTTTTGATATTTACTTATCTTTATACTAGGTACGAATGCTAAAATGTAACCCCCACACGCATACGAGTACATACTTATATATTTACCATATAAATTTTCTTTTTCAGTCTTTATGCCATGTTGGAATTGTTGTTGCCTTCCTAGACACATGCATATACTTACTTACTTACTTACTTTACTTTTAATGGCACAACAACCCATGGAGGGCCTAGGCCGAGCTTTTCGCATCCACTCCTGTTGTGCGTGTTATATTTGTACATGAATGGAAGGGACCTACAGTTTAATGCCGAATCCGAACGGCGAATTGAAAAGCTTTTCATAGCAATTTTTACTCTTGTAGGTTTGCCATTGCCTGCCAAGAGGTGGCGCCGGGTAGAAAAATTATCTTTTCTACTTTTTGATTTTGCATGTGCCGAGATTCGAACCCCGTACACTCTGCGTAGCAGTCCAACGCACTACCACTACACCACAGCGACATGCATATACCCCATATATACTCGTAAATTTTTACAAATATTTTGCTCCAATGTACTTATCCCCCGTTTCCCACCTTCGAGGGGATTCTCACAAAAAGTGGACATTTGTAGGAAAAAAGAAAAACCCACACGACAGCTGGAGAGGAGTCGCTGCTAGAGGGACCAAGCTCACTTACTTTTCACTCTTCAACATTTACCCCGAACATTCACGTTCCGTCATACGGAACGTGCTAAAAATTCTTTTCTTACATATTTCGTTTCAGTTTGAAAAATGTTAAATGAGTAAAGACTGTCTTCAATTGAAACTTAATTTTTTTTTAAGCACAATATTTTTTATTTAAAAACAAAATCTTTTATTAAAAACTTTTTTACTGCATTAATTTACCTCTTTCAACATTTTCCTCGATCGAACATATGTTCGTTCATCTCTCAGAGAATATTTAACGAAATTAGTTTTCAGGTGGTTTCTACATATTTTAAGTTTGTGTGGGAGCCTCCATAAAGGTTTGCCCTACATTTTAACCCGCACTAGCAGCGACTCCTCACTAGCAGTCGAGTGCCTGCTGGCATTTTCATTAAAATGCCAGTACAAAGCTGACTCGCTATTGGTTGAAAGTAGGGCGTAAGTATATTGGCGAGAAATGTTGGAGAGTGAACATAAATGATGGTCGGTCATACATTTTGTCTTTTTATGATGACCGTGGAAGTAAGGGGCCCTCTTAAGGGTTGGAGATAGAGGGTAAACAATGTTAGCCATTGAAAATAAATGGGGGTTGATCTTATATTTTAACCTTAAGCAGTTATCACTGATCAATTGTGTGGTTGTCGGTTTTTCTTGTATTTATGGTATTTGAACTTTGACCTCGTTGTGACGCCACTCACCCTCACCCTACAAATTTAATTTTTCAACTCATTCATTTTATCATCCATCCTCTCTAAAGCTATAGGTTCCATTGTGTTCAAATCGAAAAGTCGTGGACTATTCTATAGCAGAAACACATATATTTACTAACACATACACATATATTTATGCAAGTACGTACTCGTATGTGGGATACAATTGTATTGTACACAAATATTTGTATTGTACACAAATTCAAATATGAATATTTACATACGATTTATTTACGATTTCTGTCAATGAATAATATTTATTTACAAATGAAGACAAAAACGAAGAGCAGGAAGTTGAAGCCCGAACAAAAAGTTGTTGGTGTAAAACATAACATTCACACATATTGGTGTAAAACATTCACACATATTACTGAAGAAATTTTCTATACCAACAACATTTAAACAAAAATATGCACACATGAGGAAATGGCCTCGAGGAAATTTTACTTGGTAAAAATTGTACCTAAGTATTTATTTGTGTGTGTGTTTATGTACGACAATCTGAAGATATTCAGTATATTGATTTCTATCATATATTTTCCTCTTCTTTGTTGTTGTTGTAGTGATTTGATACATTCATTTCCATTTATCTATTTAACAATAAAAGCTATATTCTTTATTTTTCCATGCTATTTCCTCTACAAATGTCAAATGTGTCTTGGAGAGGGTTTTCTTATACATATATAAGTACATACATTCAATAAAAAACTGTAGGTTTGTGAACGAGTATGCATGCATGCTGGTATAAGTAAAGGATGTTTTTTTTTAGAGCTTGGTTCTTGAAAATTCCAAAAAACACAGAAATTTTACAGAAGTGAATGCCATTTTTATTAGAATCGATAAATCAATTCCTGCCATTTACTTTTTAAAGATAATTTAACTTAATTGTTGCCTGCGGCTACGCTTCAAGTGGTCCATTCTAAAGGTCCATTCTAAAGGTCCAATTTCGGTACACTTTTTCACGTATTTCGGTCGGAATCTCACCAATGACGCGTTCAATGTTGGCTTCCAAAGCAGCAATCATGTTTGGCTTGTCCCTATAGACAAGAGACTTAACATAGCCCCACAAAAAATAGTCGAACGGGGTCATATCACACGATCTTGGAGGCCAATTGATCGGAATCGGAAAAACGTGAGATTACCTGATCACCAAATTCGCCTCTCAATTGGTGCATAGTTTCACGTGCAGTGTGGAATGTGGAATGTGGCACCGTCCACTTGTAACCACATATAGGCCGAATCCCATTCTTGGATTTTCGGCAAAAAAAAAGTCTGATATCATCGAAGGATACCTTTCTCCACCGACCGTAATGCTGCGGCCTTCATCGCCTTTGAAGAAGTACGGCCCAATGTTACCGCCTGCCCATAAACCGCACCAAACAATGCATTTTTCGGGATGCATTTGTAGCTGCTGAATTGCCTCTGGTTGGTCTTCACTCAAAATACGGTAATTCTGCTTATTTACGTATCCATTGAAACAAAAATAAGCCTCGTCGCTGAAGACAATTTTGCGAAAAACACATTTTTCACAGAGCTCAAAATTTGATAATAATAGTTAATAAAATTTAAATTGGTATAATAAATTTCAATAATTTGCAAACGTTGTTCAGGCGTAAGTCTATTCATTATGAAATGGCAAAGCAAACTGAGAATTTTTTTGTTTTGGTACATGTCAATAAGCAAGCGTGAACTGTCCGAAATATAAACGTCAAAATCCAAGTAGCAAAAAATCACCCTTTATATGTATAAGTATATTTCATAGCCTTAAGATACAGATGTAAGTAGTAAGTATGTATATTATGCAAAGCTTCTAGTGCGAATGTTATTGATTTTGTCTGTAGTACTCTTGATTGACATGTGCTTCGATATACCTTGAATCGGCAGATTCACAGAAAAAAGGTAGCAACCATTCGCTCATCATCAGCTAAGTCTTTTGATTTAAATGAAATATACTTCTATTGACATGTAAGTTTATTTGTGATATATGTACTAGGCACTTATCTTAATCATCTATCGACTAAGTAAATAAGTTTATTTGACAGCGTTTTACATTTCATTCTGTTCTAGATTTGATGCCTTATTGCATATGTATATGTATGCTTGGTGTGTGTATGGCATCAAAGGGCAACATCGAGTCCTTTCACTTTCCTACACCTGAATTCGAGAAGAAGCAACTTTCAAGACTTTACTTTTATAAGTCTTTTAAAATATGACAGTTAAAAATGATTTGCATATTTACAATGTCGTTTTATTCAATTACTTCGATGTGTTTTCCTACAATATTAATTGTGTATCCATTTCAGTGTGCTTTATCATAATGATCATATCTAAGAGCGTAGTCACTGTAGCATAGTTGGCAGTGCGTTGGTTTCCAGTGTTCAAATCTCACAGGTACAGGCAAAATAAAAAAGGAGCAAAAACTATTTTTCTACAGGAAATGGCAATTTCTTGGCAGGAAATGGCAAACCTACAAGATTAAAAATTGTCTAAGGAAAAGCTTTTCACTTCGCCGCTCGGATTCGGCATAAAACTGTAGATCCCTTACATTCATGTACAAAAATATATCATGCACAACATGAGTGGAAGGGAAAACCTTGGCCTAAGCCCTCCATGGGCTGTTACGTTATCGTTTCACAGTAGCATTAGTAGTGACATTTAAATACTAAGGAATTAGCAATTACCTTGGTAAAATATGATATATTCAGACCACTCAAGGTATTTAGAGTTTGTTGGGAACCTTGCCCAGTTGAAAGAATTTGTTATGTTCAGCATAATAATTAAGTAGTATTGATAGTGCGCTTCTTTTCACAACCACTTGTGATATTTACTCTACCATTTCCATAGCATTGGCTGAAAAACGGAGATTCCTCTACCAACGTTGATTTAGCTGAATATCCGTTCGGAATATCCATCTCAGCTACTACGGAAACTAAAAATTACCCGAGAATATTTTTCATTTAAAAAGTTAGTATTCAAAAGAATCATTCTTTAGTTTCACATAGTTAGCAGAACTTGTGGAAATAATTATACGAAAGCATTGTTTCTTTAAGAGTAAAATGTTGTATTAACTCAATCAATTAATTTACTATATCAATAACCATTTGCCTTCTACTCTTACCTGCACACATTCGTGTGTGCATGTAGATACTTCGTACATACATATATCAAAATATAATTATTCATTTCCAATGGTAATTAACTTTTTAATTAAATGTTACTCATACGCTCTGGTGCCCGTGAAAAAATAATTAATTCATACACCTGAATTTAAAATTAATTTTTATCTCTATTTTTTTTTTTTGACAAGTCTTATAATATTTATAAGACTAAATCAGACTGCTATAGATATTAGTTGGATGGGCGACAATCATTTTAATTAACCGAAAAAAATAGTAATTAGGATGTGACATTACTACATATTTAACGTAAAATGTCGTGCTGATTACGAATCTGGCTTCAGTTTAAATTTTTCTAGTTTTAGAGATATTGACTAAAACGTAAGGCTGAAAAAATTTTAAAATAAAGGTTATATGTACTTACAAGTACATGCAATGGGGGCTTTGACTTTTGAGCTATGGCTGATATGAATCGAACTATCGGTCGAGTCGCTACAGCAAAAATTCCTCGAAAAATCAGATTTTCTCAGATATTTTCAATTCAATTCAATTTATTCAACAAAAATAGATGTATATTAACATGTAGCTATTAGTAGAGAAAAATTCAGGGTGCGCCATATTTTATGTCGGCATGTGAATATTGAAAACAACCTAGTTCCATGAAATCAAAAACGGCAGGTCTTTTATACTGTAGGAAAATCAGTTACCTATATTTTGAGGTTGCATATCTTTAAAACTGGACGTGCTAGGATAAAAGTGAAGGCAGATTCAAAATCAGGAGTAAAATTATTACAATATATATAAGTATTCTTAATGCTCGTACAAGATTTCCTATAAAACGAGTGGGTATTTCCACCCAGCGGTAAAGGTTTTTTAAATTAGTTTTAGGCTGCTCTCATTGAACAGTGAGATTGCAAATTCGTTTATAGCGTGTAGGATTCAGACAGTAATGAAGATTTTTCATCCCACCCGAATGCGAATGTTTGTAAGAAGAGAGTCATTCAATTTCAAGAATCTCGAAAAATTCGATAAATTAACATTTCAATCATCCGCTTTGGAGCTCCCGAAATAACGAATTAAATATATCTCATACGCCTCCATAGCTTTACAAATCCTTTTATATTTTTATTACTTTTAGCGTTTAAGTTTAGGCTTATATGGTCCAAGCTTTTAGAAAGCAATAAAGTATCCTGGTTACCAGGAAGGACAAAAACTAAATTGAACCAGATACTTTTCTGAAAGCAATCAAGTACCCTGATTATCAGGAAGGAAAAAATATGCCAAAAAAAATATTCTATCTATAGTTGATTTAAAATTCAAATTTTATAAAATATAGACAAATTTCAGTAATTTGAATATCAAAGAAAAGTACAGATAAAATATTTGTAGCACAAATTTTTTGGTCGTCCATGCTCGTAAACCATAACTTCTCGACACATCAGGATTTCTTGTTACTTTGCATCTCTCTTTTTTACCATCAAGTTGTCTACCCTAGTGTTCCGGTCTTCGGAATGGCACTTCTTGCATACTACACGCAAGACAGCTGAGAAAGTACGTAATCTCTCTCTTTCTATTTATTTTGCTCGTTTTAGTCATTGCATTGCTCTCATTAGTCCAGTTCATTTCTTCAATCTTTATTAAATTTTTCTAAACAATTATTTCCTTTAACAGAAACGCTTTTACTGATCAAACTTTAAATTCATTACAATAGCAATCGCTACTTAAAATTGTTCTTCCCTGCTTTTATACTTAAAAACAAATAAGGAAATAAGCCCACAGGAAATAGAGAAAAGCAATTTCAATCAACATTCATTTACGATATGAAAGACACACAAAAAAAAAAAAAGAAAACACTATTGTCTTTCATTTGTCATTAAGCAGAAAATATCAAATTAATTTAACTTTAATTATTTACATTTTCTTCAATTGCTTCTACTGCCGCTCCAGCAGCTTCACTTTTAGAATAACACTTAATATTCGAATAGGACACTGTTTGAAATATACATAAAGATATACAGACACATTCTTATATTTACTAACTTATGTATGTATTTACGAGTATATACAGCATGAGCGAAAGACTGAATGGGAACAAAAAAAACTTCAATTAATTTACATCCACTTAAATTTTATCTTGTCATAGGTTCGACATTAAATGCTATTGAGAATACAGCACTGACAGCAACAGAAACAGCAGCAGCAGCGGCAGCGGCAACAACAACAACAGCAGAACAACAAACAAAGAAATTATCAACAACAATAACAACAAGAGCAGATGTGGCAGCAGCAGCAGAGATAGCATTAGAAGCAGCAGCAACAGCAGCAGCAGCAACAACAACCACAAGAACGTCAACATCATTACTCAAAGATAGCACGAGTATAAATGACACAATATTTCTAAAGACTTATTCAATTACGCAACCAGTAGCGACACCAACAGTACTAACAAAAGCAACTTTAACAACAACAACAACAACTCCAACAACTGTAAGACCTAAAGATGCCCACACAACAACGGAATTGCTAGCAACTTCAATTCCAGCAGGAAGTTTAGTTCGAAAGGCTACAAATGTCAGCATTTCAATAGGGACAAAAGCATCATTAAATTCATCATCAATAAGTAGAAGTAAAGAATATATAGGAACAGCAGCAGCAGTAACAACAACAGCCACTACAATTGTAAAGAAGTCAACAACAGCAGCTGAAGCAATACCAGTTGTAGCTGTAGTGGAAACAGCAGCAGCGCCACCAGCATCAGCAGCTCAAACAATAACAGAAGAAGGGCAGGTAACAATAGCAGCACAGCTGGTGGCAACACTAATGTCAATAGCAGCGGCACCAAATAATGAGAAAATTCTAAGCAATGATAATGGCGGTGGTGGTGATGGTGGTGATGGTGATGGTGCAGCTGATGTAGCTGTTAGTAGTAGTGTTGACAACAAAGTCATTTACAAATCGAATAGAAATAGCAACAACAACAACAACAACAGCAACATAACCAGCAATCACTTAAGCAGAAAAGTTATTAATAGAAATATCAGTAATGACAATACAAAACCAATAGCAACAACAACATCATCAACAAAATTATCACTAGCAATTGAAAATAATTCACAACATACAACAAGAACAACAAATGTCCAACCAAATCAACATTTTCGACCATTACAAAAACCGAAATTCAATAATGAAAAACGAAATGATCATCAGCAGCAGCAGCCGCAACAACAACAACAAGAACAACAAGAACAACATCAGCAACAGCAACAGCAACAATACATGTATGCACATCAGCAATATCAAAAGCAGCCATTTCAACAAGAACAACAACAGCCACAGCAATATGAGAGGCAATTCAAACAACAATACACAAGACAAGTACAACAATTGCATTCACAATTGGCAGCAACTGCAACACAAATACCTATAACTCTACCGTCATCATCAACGGCGCCAACGTCACAGCAGCAACCATTGCTTTCCTCATCCACATCTAGCAAATATTCTGACAATTTATGGGCAGCAACAATTGCTCGTAACAACAGAAATCTAATTATTATTGGTGATAAAAATTTGAAGAAAGAAAATGTATTGGAAACGGAAGTAGAGAAAAATAATTTAAAATCAATTGTAGCAGCATTTGAGGCAGCACCAGCTACAATCGGCACAGCAACAGTAGCGGCAGCGGCAGCGGCAACAACATCATCATTTTCGTCCATTGTAACATTAGCACCAGCAGCAATTCCCTCGACGACACTGCCACCGCCAACAATAGCCACAACAACAACAAGACGTCGTTTTATTGCATCAACAACAATGAAGCCAGCACCAGCCATCGATGATTATCAGACAATAATCAGTCAGGCGGGCACTCACGCCTATTTGCCATGCAATGTAAGTAGAAAGCAATTAGAATTTTCTTGATGGCAAATATTTTTGTGGGTAGTGTTTACTTACTAACATATATTTTAAGGATATACATACATATGTACGAGTATATTGAAATTGCAATACACAAAGCAGCAAAATCACGCAGAAATTAAAAAAGAAAAAAATTGGAGAGGCTCTTTAGAAAACCGTAGATATTTGTATAACCAAAACTGAACCAACAGAAACTATTTTGCTATTACATTCTAGTGAAGGTTAGGAAGCGAAAAGCTAGGCCTACACCCTCCATGGACTGTTGTGCCAATAACAAAAAGAAGAAAGAAAGTTAGGAAGGTTAGGTGTTACCTGGAAAGATCCATCAAACCATTTTTAAATGCATTATAAATCGTACATACCTTCTTTATTCTTCCAATGATTTTCCTTATGATAAGTTCTTTATATACGAAAGTTCTCTGTCCTGCAGTTGCTCATGGTATTTGCTTTCTGGTAGGTTCCATTTAAGCGTCATGCTCGTAATATTATTGGACGACTTTCTTATAGTACCTATGTCATATCGGTCTCCCTTTTCATATTTTTATCAAAGTTGTTTCAATGGTACTTTGTTTCTGAGGTATTATTTCTTCTTTGGTTTATGGGATAGGTTAAAAATTTCGGAATTCGTCTCTCTCTCTCTCTCTCTCTCTCTCTCTCTCTCTCTCTCTCTCTCTCTCTCTCTCTCTCTCTCTCTCTCTCTCTCTCTCTCCCTCTCCCTCTTCCGCTCTCTCTCTCTCTATTAAGTGATTTTTTTATCTTTTATGTTCATATTCCCTTTACCCTGATTATAATCACTCTTTTGCTTTCCGCCTTTATTTTTGTGAACTTGGCACTTATTTCTACACCAATGTTATCTCTCTTTTCCTAATTCGCCTTACTTCTGATATTTCTCTCTCACCTGCTTTTATCTCCATTGTATAGTTCATCATTGCCTATCCACTTCCCACTTTCTATCAATCACTCTTCCCCGTTTAATATGGTTCACTATCACCCATTCACTCACTCACGTTACATACTTTCCTTTCTATGCTTCTTGCATGTTCGTTTTTATTTCTTCCCTTTACTTCTTTCTGTACTTCTCCCCTTCTCACTGGCTGAAGCCTCTCACCTTGTTGCACCCTACTGTATATTTCCAATATTTTTAAAATATTCAATCGAAAGTTTTTATATCTCTCTCTTTCTCACTCACCTTCCTAAGTCCCTTTTCTCTCCCCTTATTTTCCTCGTTTTTCTCCACATTCTACTTTATATAACTATCACATCACTACTTTTTCCTCTCCCTTTCCGCTCCTCTCTACTTCTGTACCTTTTCTTCAGGGTTAGGCGATTGAAGTGTTACCAACTTCACACCGGTATCTCTGGCAACGCGATATTGCCAACTTTGTCAAATTTATGCCAATAACAGCTGTTCATATTGCTTACAAGCTACCGTAAGCATTTGTGTCTAAGTTTTATAGAACAAAAGTTATACGAAATGGAATTCAAACGTAATAGAGTGATTGCGTTGTATTTGAGTGGAAAATCATAGCCAGCTTTTGTTCGTAAGCTCAGGCATCTCAAAGTGAATAAAATGTTTGTGTATCGCACCATAACTCGTTGTCATTGCCAAACGCTACGGTGGTGGAATAAAAAAACAGCAACGTCACCTGAAATGGTTCGGAAAGTGAAGGGTCGACTTGAACGAAATCCACGTCGTAGTAGTAATCAAATGGCCAAAGATTTTAAAATATCCAAGCTAAGCACCCGACGCATATTCCAGAATGAGCTCAAAGTAAAGCCTTACAAGTTCCAAAAGTCACATGATCTTACACCAAAACAAAAAAGTGTTAGAGTCGAAAGAGCTTGCACGAACTTGGCGAATTTCCAAACATTGTGTACTCTGTTGGGAAAATTTCCCTATCGAGCAATTCATAAACCCTCAAAATGATCGTGTTTCCTTAACTGAACTTTACTTTTTTCTTCCTTCCACTTGGTTTTGTTTCTCTATTTTTAATGGCTTTTAATTTTTTCCATTTCTTATTTTCCCCTCATCTTTGTCTAATTCTCACTACTTATTCCCCAACTATTTACCTCTCTCTCCCTACATATCCTAACTTGCACTTTCAGCTGTCTTTAATAATCATTGTTTCTTATTTATTATACAAAATTGCTGAGAAGTTGCCTTCTAGTGGTGAACCTCTGAAATGGTATATAAACTGTGTTCTAAGTATAAGATAACTTTCTATGGCTCAAGCGAGTATTCTAATTGTTTGGATGGGGGATGGCCCCTTGTGGCAATTTCCGCAACACATGTGTAGCACAGTGCTACAGAAAATTAGATTATAGCTAAGATTTAGGCAAAATATTAAGTATATGGAGTAAATATTATAAGAGGCAAAAAATTACTCTGAAACATTCTAAATCATTATTAAATTAACATAAATCATAAGCTCATTTCGTTTTCATATATAATATTTTACTTAAGTCTTTTTCGCACTCTTTTTGCGTACACATACCTCTTTCCTCTTCCTACTCCTTACTTCTGACATCGTGCATAGTTTACGTGCAAAAGAGTTTTACTTTTGCGTGCGAATAGTTAAAGAAGATGGAGAAGATAGAAACAACAACAACGGAAGTATGGCATTAAACTTGCCAACGCAACGCAACGTGTACGATTATTTACTGTATCAAATTTTACTATATACTTTATACATATACTTACTATACATACTGTACTTCACAGTGTTGCGCCATACTGACCTAAATACATACTTATACATACATACATACATAAATACATATAAGAAAATATAAATACATAAGTATGTACATACCGACATTTGCACAGTTGATGCGCCATGTTGAAAGAGCAGAGGCAGAAGCAGAAGTAGAAGAAGAAGTAAATGCTAAAGTATGTACGGTATGTGAGCATAAAGTTTTGTTGGCTTGCAAGTATGTACATATATATTTATGTAGTATATGCATGCGTAAGTGAGTGCGTGAGCGTGTGTTTGTCTTACTTGAACTTCGGTGCAACCACAACACCTTGTAATTTATATACTAGATATTTCTTTTTTTGCGCATTTAATTTTTTCTGTTGTTCAATTTTCTTTTAATTATATTTTCTCTACTTTATTTCTTTGGTTTTTGGTGCTGAAGTTTAATAGAAAAAAAAAACAAAAAATACACTCACAAATCAAACGTAAACATTTTTAAAGTAAATTTAGAATATTCTATTCTATTCCTTATAGCAAAATCGATGATAGAGAGATTTCTGATCCCACAGTCTTAGAACTGGGATATAAGAAAATTTAATATTTTTATTAATATTTTACTGGGTTAGAGTACCAGACACAGTGGCTGCCGAAATTTGTTGCTTCAGAAATAATTTTCAATTCAGAAGAATATTCATAACAATTGAGATATTTATCGGGAAGGGAGAAGAGAGGGAGAAGCTTGTCCGCATAAAACAAGTCCCAATTCAATCCGCCCATGTCCTTACTCATGAAAAGTGGTTCATTTACCTAGCATACATAAATCACCTTACAATTGAATATCACTCATACGCCCTGCTGTGTGAAAAATAGTGAAGGCCTCCATTACATGCACAACGATACGATTGACTGAGCTATTTTCTATGGAAAGCACGTAGTAGTGTTGGTAATATCTTTATCTTACCTGCTATGGTATGATCAACATTGTTGTAAAGCAGTGATGGGCACACACAATTACATATCATATATTGCACTGGTGTGTGAATCAGAGAAAAACGAAGTTCTACTAGACGTATTCTTTGTATTTGCCCAAAATGGCGCAGCGAAGTATTGGTTCAACAAGTGCTGAACACCAATTAACTTGATTTGTTTCGCCGATGTGAGAACAAAGCAACAGCCGAACGGGCACGAAGAGGCTAATATTATAAGAGTGTCGACGTCGCGCAAGTAACATTTTGTTGCCTAATACGTGTGTTATGCGAATGGAAAATGTGCGCATCGCTGGTGTAAAGCTACAAATTAAATATTACTCATACGCTACCATAGCTTCACTTAAGTAGTATTCTTACAAATTTTTATGATCAGTGATAACAGTTAGTTGATATAGGGCTCAGACTAAGACTTGTATGATGATGTACATCGATCTGGCGGATAGTTTAACAGACGACACTTGCCTCGATTGGCTCAAAACTCGATGGGCATACTCAATCAGCAGCCACCAAACACGAAAAAAATTACCACTAACGGCTTTCGATGAAACAATCACGCGTCATTTCCTGCATAAATGCCTTCCTCCGACGGTTCACTTCGTGGGAGAATGAGGCAGAATCCAGACATCTACAAATATGCTCTCACTAATTATCCGCCTCGCTTGAACTATAGAAGAACTATAGAAGACTATAGAAGAACTATACAATAAAAGTTGATGTTAAAAATTGACATATGAACGCATTTGAAATCATCATGAAACATAACAGTGGATATTACTGAAGCTGAACACCTCACCAGCTGTTACTATTTCACGGTGGCAATATTCATACAAGGGTAATATTCAGGCTCATCAGTGTCTGTCAGGTAAATTGGAAATATTAAATGACAACTAGTGGAAATGAGGTTGCGAAAGTAATGGAAATCTCTAAAAATCGGGGGATCGGGAGGGGTTTGATTTTAGAGCCACCCTTAGGCCAGAGTGGCCCATTGTGATACCATATGGTTGGACCTACAGTTTAGCATTGGTTCCGAACTAAACATAGAAGTTATAGAAACCAAAAATTTATCAAACTCTAGTATTTAATGTCAATAATATCCTTAATTCAAATTATGTACTTTCAAAAATATTGGAATGTATTTCTTTACTTCATGCAAAATTTCATATTTACTAACTTTTGTTATTTCCCGAAAAATAATTTAACAATTCAATTCATATCCTCAGGAAAAGAAAAATTGTGTAATGTGAAATTTGATTTCAAATAATGTTAACTTTTTCCATTGAATTTTGCGATTAAACTTTCAGAACATTTTTCTCATCTATATGTAATGAATATGTAATGAAAATGTAATAAAAAACTTGATTAGAAATCGATATGTATGAGATGAGATAATATTCCGTAAAAATGGGAAAAATATTATAAAGCTTGTTGCAAAATATGTATTCTTATTTCCATGCAAAAAATATTGAAGACTAAGAAACTATGTACAATGATAACGTGTGCATGTTGTCAACATTTGTCAGAGAGAGAGAGAGAGAGAGAGAGTGAGAGGGAGAAAAATGTATTTCTAGAAAGTTCTACCTACTTTAAAGCACGTTCTTCACGCACGAAGTTATGCTGGAAATAATCTTAACATACTATAAGAGAAATTTTTGCATAGAATTTTCATATTTTCATGGAATTAATGAGAAATGTGAAAAGTTGAAGGTACCATGTTCCTAGAAAAATAAAATTTGAAATAGCTAAGTATTTTTCCACAAGGCAGCATCCTTCCACAAGGCAGCATCCTCGGGCCCCTCATTTTCATTTTCTTTTTATAAACGATATAGGTTCATGCTTCTTAAGAACAAATTACCTGTCTTAAAGTAAAAAGTGCCAGTGATTTAACTGATATCCAACATGATTTAAATAGACTAAATAACTGGTGTCTGAAAAACCGTCTAGCTTTGAATGTTAAAAAATGTTTTCATATTACGTTCGCTAAATTAAGTATAAATCTCCTGCATGAGTTTTCTATAGCAAATACCCGTTTAAAATATGTCGCTGAAATGTTGGATTTAGGTGTCTTTCTTGACCCCAAATTAACAATCGTTAATCATATAAATTACATTATACCGAAAGCGTATGCTATGTTGGCCTTTGTGCGGCGTAATAGCGCCGAATTTAATGACCCCTACACTTACAAGCTTTTATATACAGCTTTTGTAAGATCCAGATTGGAATATACTGCTATTATTTGGAATCCATATTACGCTATTCATAGCGATCGTCTCGAAAGGGTCCAAAAGAAAAATTTAAAATTTGCTCTTTTTTCTTTGCATTTTGAAGAACCTATTCCTTCATATAAATCTCGCTGTTTGTTAATTGACTTGAAGTCTCTAGAAAGCAGACGAATGGTAAATTTCTTAATGTTCAGTTATGACATCGTTTGTGGCAACATTGATTGCTCTTGCTTGTTAAGTAAGTAATATAAATCAGAACTACTCGCCAAAACCAATTTTCTACATAAAATGTCATAGAACTAACTATGCTTTAAATCAACCAATCATAAGATCTCTTAATGAATTTAATGTATTAGCATGGGACATTGAATTAGATTCTTGTATGCTTAAGGAGATGTTTAAAAGTATAATTAATAATGTTTACTTATAATTCTAAGCTTATTATATTTAATTTGTGGTTAATACTTTTTTAAATCTGTCCTGCAGAACTTTGTATCACTTGGCTTAACTAAATAAATAACTGAAAAACAAATTTTTAATTTTTCCATCTATTTATTAAACTAGTTTGGAGCTTAGTTCTTAGTTCTATTTTGAACACTTAAATGCATATACTTATAGTATTTAGTACAATTTCCTTTTTCTTAAGTACAAGTTTCTTAATCTCTTCAAAATAACAAAATAACAGCAACAAAGACTAGTAGGCACTGCAGAGGATGACTATAGTTAATCTGATATCACAGATATGCGAATCTGCAGAGAAATAAAGAGACTCATTATTACTCTCTTTTTTGCGAATGCACGAAATGAAATCTTTTGTGGTCAATTAAAATCTTAACGGGAGAGAAAAAGGGAAAAAAGGAAGAAAAAGGGAGTCATTAACAGTACTTGAGAGATAATTGAGTGTTTTGAGTATGTATTTGAGTGCGCTCATGCATATGATTTACAGTTATACATAAATTGGAGCAACAGCGTCGTTTATCTGCCAAAATTCTCTAAGGCTCATAGAAAAATTTACACTTTTGACAGATAATCGACGCAACGCTCCATTTTAGGTATTGAATGAAGGCGCCAAACATTTTTTTTTATTTTTCTTTTTATTGATACATTCAACACTCAGGGTGTACCCCTATGAATGAAGAGCATTGTGTTGAATGGAAGGAAGACTGATAGGTGGGAGAAAGAAGGAGGGAGAATCAGAGACGGAATGCAATCACACATTAATGAGAGTGCGATTGGACTTTTCTAGCATGGGCTTTACCATATGGAAAGGAAAGGGTAAATTGAACTCAGGTTCAATACCTTAGTTGAAATTTTCTAGGATGACGAAGTTAAGGGACTTTTTTACCGTTGATGCACGAGATTAAAATGTTTTGTTTTTCAAGTGTCAATTATGAAAACATTTTGTCACTTGCATCACTAGTATCTTACTTTACTTACTTTTAATGGCACAACAGCTCATGGAGGGCCTAGGCCGAGCTTTTCGCATCCACTCATATTGCGCGTGTTATATTTGTACCTGAATGGAAGGGAGCTACAATTTAATGCCGAATCCGAACGGCGAAGTGAAAAGCTTTTCATAGGCAATTTTTACTCTTGTAGGTTTGCCATTGCCTGCCAAGAGGTGGTGCCGGGTACCGTGAGAAAAATTACTTTTTCTACTTTTTGATTTTACCTGTTCATTATTCATTTATCGATTCAAATAGCTCAAGATCGGGTGATTGCTATGTAAAAATTTGTATGTTCTTTGAAGTCATTCTCAGAATTGCTTTTAGCTTGGTTTCTTAACTTATTCTACTTCTATTATTCTACCGAGATTCGAACCCCGGACACTCTGCGTAGCAGGCCAACACACTACCACTACACCACAGCGACCACTAGTATCACAATTAGAAAATAATAGAATACGAAATATGTATTAATGCTCACTTCTAAGTTTTTGCGAGATATGTATTTTAATGACACAAAAAATGTTTGCATGGCAGCTTTACGAAAACACTATAAATTTGATTCAAATTTTTGATTAAGTAATTGTCAAATGCATAACTTAAAATTCATAGAGAAAATCATAATTCTCGCTTAACCCGTTTCATTTCTAGAGGCAAATTTAACTAATTTAATTTTTTAAATATGGAATAGAAAAATAAAATGCCATAATAGAATAAAAAAATAATAAAAAAAGAACAAAAAATTTGCTAAAGAAAAAAGGAAATACAATTTGTTTTTTTAACTTCTACTTCCAACATTCAACACTTATGTGAAAATATCTGTTACTAAGAGGAAGTGTGGCCCATTTAAAGTTTATCCAAAAAACAACATGTGCTTTCTTTGAGAGCGTGTTCTGCTCAAGTGGGTATTTGGCAAAAGGTCAACTGATTATGTTGCCTTTAGACACTTTTTCAATGTTTGTCTTTGGAATTATGTGTTTTATATGTTTTTTCTTTTGATACTTTCTTGCAGTAAAATTACCAAAAATATATATTGCTTATAATCATAATTTGCAGAGCGTGAAAATTCTTTACAAAATGTTATTTGATGAACCACACTTTGAAAATTAGACCCACCCCAAACATGCACACACATACACACACACATACGCCTACATATTCGCACCCGTCTGCGCAACGTAGGCCTGAATGCCATTAATTCAGGCAACCCTTAAGACAGCTAACTTGACTTACCAAGAACTGACGCTTGAGCAGTAATGCTCTGACGGCCTCCCGACGAAATACCTAACGGGGGTTCTGGGAGGACCTACCGGCCGGACATGAGAGGTGGTTTTAGTGGGTGGGGGTCTCACACTGACTGAGGCTTTCAATGCCTTCCTCCTCCAAAAAAAAAAAACCGCCTACATATTATTTTTGCTTACGTATTTATTGATTTGGGACTTTCTTATTACAAATCCAGCTAAACACACGCAGTTTACACACACACACACACACACACACACACACGAAGTACTACCTAATGGTTGTTCCATGGAAGAAGGGAATCGGAACCGGGGTGAGTTTTTAGTGGGTGAGTCGAAAGGCAAGTCTCGCACTTTAGATTTCAATGCTTTGTGCCACCAACACAAAAAAAAGAAAAACACACACACACACACACACATACACACACACACAATCCACGTCATTAATTTTTGGCAAATTTACAACCATCTCAAAAATAAAACGAAAAGAAAAATTATATTTCCCGGAAATTTCTGGCTATAACCAAAGAAAACAAAACTACCACACAAAAACAAAAAAACAAAAAAAGAAGCAAGAAAAATTAAACAGTAGTTTGAGGAAGAGTCAAATTTAAGTAAACTAATTTTATAGAAAATCCTTACCTACACACAAAATAATTTGTCACCTCTAAACTTTGAGTGAAAGTTTTTCGAAATTTATTTATGTAATATACTTAGAGCAAGTGAAAAACTCAGGGAGATGGAAGGAGAGAACGAAGGAGAGAAGGAGACCGACTGATAGAGTTCACATGATAATCTACGCTTTACTTAAAGCTAAGCACACTGGTGGGAAGTTAATATACAGAGATTGCTTCTAGTTTAGATGCTTATGATGATAATGATGATTATCCTCATGTTGTTGCTGGGCTTCATATCACAGTGATATTCCTGCCTGCTGTTGACTTCTATTATTTTTCCACAATTTTTTCTTTACATCCACACTCACACACACATAGTCCTAAGCTTTGCCTAAGCTCATTTTTCTTCTTCTTGTTCTTCTACTATTTCTATGTTTTTTTTTTTTTTTGTTTTTGCTATGTAGAACTTTTTCGTTTTAGTTCTTTGCACAATTTAATAAAGACTCGTTTCTTGTCGCACTCTCACTCTCAGTTAAGTAAAAAGTTAACAAAAAAAAAAAAAACAGGATTTTATCATAATATTAAATATAAAAAAAAATTAAGATAACTTAATAAAAAAAGGAAATATTAACGTAAGAAAAAACAAATTTTTCATCTAACTTGGTTTCGGTTCTATCAACTAACAGCATTTTAAGTAGATAGCTCGATAGAGAGTTAGTTTATGGTGTAAAAAATACTTGTGAACTTGTACTTGTACTTGTTTGGAAGTGAGAGATTATACTATATGGCTGCTTTTATTATGGCGGCGACGGCGACGACGGCGACGACGACGAATCTTAGGTGTCGCTACAGCTGTAAGTGGGAATATTCAATTACCATAGCAATAAGTAGAATAAGTTAAAAAACCAAGCTAAAAGCAATTCTGAGAATGACTTCAAAGAACATACAAATTTTTACATAGCAATCACCCGAGCTTGAGCTATTTACTTACTTTACTTTACTTACTTTTAATTGCGCAACAGCCCATGGAGGACCTAGGCAGAGCTTTTCGCATCCACTCATGTTGTGCATCTTATATTTGTATATCAATGGAAGGGACTTACAGTTTAATGCCGAATCCGAACGGCGAAGTGAAAAGCTTTTCATAGCAATTTTTACTCTTGTAGGTTTGCCATTGCCTGCCAAGAGGTGGTGCCGGGTACCGTATTTTTTCTACTTTTTGATTTTGCCTGTGCCGAGATTCGGACCCCGGACACTCTGCGCAGCAGTCCAACGCACTACCACTACGCCACAGCGACCACTTGAGCTATTTGAATCGATAAATGAATAATGAGCCAAAATCACCCAAATAGAGGTCGCTTTAAAATTATGACTGGCTGACTGTAAAAATATGAATTAAAAATACTTACTTGCGTCTTCTTACCTTTGTTAGTAGAAAGAAATATTCAAAAGTTTTTTTACTTAAAAATTGTTAAAAATTTTCATAGATTAAACTGAGAAGTTCCAAGTTGATTTTCTAGTTCAATATACTCACTATTCGCTAAATAAAATTCATCACTAGATCTCTGGACGTCAATAACTCACCGGTTTGCTAGTTTTTTCTGATCCACTGAAGCAATGTTTTTCTATTTAACTGAATTACTAACTCACAAATACACTTGATTCATTATCTTCTTTATTTACTCACTATTTCTTTGACCGAATCATTTGCGCACGGGCTCTTTGATTTTCTTGCTGACCCATTGTTTCACCAACTTATTGATTAACTGATTCATTGGTTCCTTTGCTGAGACGCTTTCTGATCTGCTGACTCACAGATTTTGTAATTCATAACCACTTCTCTGATTAGCTGCCGCGCTGTCACTGTGTCTTATAAGTTCACTGACTCATTTGATTTCTGATTTATTAAATCACTGATATACAGTCTTAACAATTAACTGATTCACTTATTGAATCTTATTGATTCACAGTTTTATTGCTTTGCCAAACAGCTGGCTTTCTAAATTTCTAATTCACAACTAACTAAATCGCTGGATCACATATTCATTCATCACTACTAACTCATTGATATACTTATTTAATAGGTTGCTATTTCAACGTTTACTAATTTACCGTGTCACTAATTCGCTGTCTCAATGTCTCATTATGAGTCACATTATTGCAGTGTCTTTACCGGTTTACTCACTGACTTATTAAATGATGCATTTATTGTCTGTTTCAGTGGTTTTTTGAACTGCTGCGTGGTCTCATGACTCTCGGACTCACTGCTGCGCTGAGTCACTGATTCATAATGAATTAACTAGTTTGGAGCCTAACTAACTGATTCATTAGTTGCCAATATTATTGATTCACTAATTTATAGATTCAATAGTTCAACTGATTCAAAATTATCTCAGTGATTCCTTGACTCAATGATTTTCAATTTCCAATTTCTGTACACAGTAATTTCCTGCCTCACTACTTCCCTATACCATTCACTCACTACCATCAAATCCCAGCTCAAGTTACCACAAGTAAAACTCGTTTTGATATGTACTTTCATAAATTTCCAGGTCACACTTTCGTGTCAGTTTAATTATTGCTGTTTTTTGCAATGAAAATTTTCAAGCAAAGTTCTTAATTGAAGATTTTTTAAAGCGAATAAGGATTGATTTCGTGCCGCAGGGAGCGATGTCACAATCTCTACTACTGTTTTCTACTACTCTTTTCTACTACTGTTGTCTACTACTATTTACTACTATTGGTTTTTATTACTTTTGTAATATTATTTTGCCACTACTCCTCTTCTACTATTTTCTACTACTTTTTTAATACTATTTTGTTCTATTATTTAGTTAGTTAGATCATAGGCTTACCAAAAATGTTAACCATTAAGAATCGCAAATGGGCGTGGCAGAAATTTAAATTATCAGATTCGTTGTGTACTGATTATGTGTGTTACCAATCCTTAATAACATATAAATAAATAACATATAAATGGGAGATACTGATCAATTGGGTGTGGCATCGAACATATTTTAGACTAATACCTACTTTTTGGGATCGACAAGAGTTATAGAAATGAATTTTCATGTGAAGATTAAGACAAACAATATTGTAAATATAATTTGGACGGTAGGATGAAGTGAGCAAGCTAAAAGAAGAGGGTTGTAGAGAGTTGTAAAGAAGGTACTAACTCATATACTAATTCATATACTATTGGTTTTTTTCCACTCGACTTACTTATTACTATTAATTAATTAATAAACCATACAAGAAGTTTAAAATATTCTTTAGGTTGTAAGGAAATGCATTATGAATGTCACACAATGGACTGTCTAAATAATTGTAGGGTATACTCGTATACAGAAGGTATCCACGCCAGAGATCCTACCTTCATAAGTAGTACAAATACAACGTTCAAGAAGAGAGAAAAGTTCACGTCGAGAAAAGCGACTAGCTTAATATTTTTTGTGTGCTTCTACAGTATTAAGCAATTTGTAAAATTTTTAGGACGGTAGTAGCTGATGGTAGGTAGGTAAGTGGGTAAGAGGGTAGGTAGGTAGATAGATTGAGACAAATTTCATCGTATTATTATGTAAGTAAGTAAATAAGTACTAAGTAGTTGTAGTTGTAGTAGTAGTAGTAGTAGTAGTAGTAGTAGTAGTAGTAGTAGTAGTAGTAGTAGTAGTAGTAGTAGTAGTAGTAGTAGTAGTAGTAGTAGTAGTAGAAGTAGTAGTAGTAGTAGAAGTAGTAGTAGTAGTAGTAGTAGTAGTAGTAGTAGTAGTAGTAGTAGTAGTAGTAGTAGTAGTAGTAGTAGTAGTAGTAGTATTGCTACTAAACTAACAACAACACAAATAACACTAACAACAAATGATTATAACATCTAATCATGACATCTTTTTCACTGTGACTGTGTGTTTCACTATATATGTGTGTGTGTGTATGTGTGTGTGTGTATGTGTGTGTGTGTATGTGTGTGTGTGTGTGTGTGTGTATTTGAGTGTAAGAAAGACTTCACCCATAGCCCACATTGATGTTGATAACAGTTCAAAGGCTGTCATTTAGTAGAGTCTCTCTCTCTCTCTCTCTCTCTCTCTCTTACTTCACTTAATGAATGACTGAGTGGCTGTCCTTCATTTTTTTTTCAACAACTTGCCGTAGTTACTTTTGCTAGAAAACGTTATCATAACAAGTGCTTCTTCTTCTTCTTCAGCTTATTCTCCTTCTTCTTGGATGTCTTCAATATAATCATCATCATAATAATAATCATCAGCTATAGCAATATCTTCATCGCTTTCTTCTCCTCTACTTGCTCTTCGTCTTCGTGTTCTTCATCATCATCTACATACTTTTTTAATACGTTCTATATTGTGTGATAAATGTTCTATATCCGCACTATGTATGTATGTATTTTACCTTCTACCGCTTGTTTAACTATCGAGTGCCACTAGCATTTTGTAGCAGACACACTGACTCATACCAAACTCATAATACATACATAATTCTGTATGTGTGTGTTTACGTATATGTGTGTATGTATTTTTACGTCTTGCATTATACGCGTACTACCTATTATTTTCTGGTGACACTAACATTCACAGAAGCTTTAGAAAATTACTTCTAAATTATTATTGTCATTATTGACTGAAACTGAATTGTCATTTTGTTGCTGTGATAGCCCAAGTAAGTAGTAACTGGTGTGGAATATTTAATGTGTAGCCGGGTCGGTATCTATTCGTTAAATACACACAATGCTGTCAAAGATATTTGAAGTTTTGATTAAAGGTTGCATTCTACTGATGGAGGGTGAAAAGATGATTTATGTGAACTACAATTAATTAATTTTGTAAAACTTTGTATAGATTTATATCTTTTCAGTTGTAAACTTAAAAAAGTTAATCCTATGCCTATTCACTATCAACATTAGCTGAAATTATAGTACGATATTACATAAAGAAGTTCAAATTTACTAAAAATTTCAGTTATTCAACCAATGTCGATCAGGTAATCTGATTCTTGTTATGTATACATACCATAAATCTGTAAAATCTACAAAGAAACTTGCATCCACTATAAAAGAGAAGTCACTCCAGATGAGTTGAACATGTTTAGAATAAATACTAAATATACTTTATGACGTCATCGACCTGTATACCACTAAATATCATTTGAAATAAGAAAACTGACAGTTTATTCTCATTAAAATCTTCTTCGTAATTTTAATCGGTACAATAACAACAACGATATACTTGCTTCATACTCAGCTGTGAATGTAAAGAAACGCAGCATAGTTTTAGGCGACAAAGTAAACGGAATGATGTTCGGTGATGGGTGGTTAAATTTACATTAATATGTTAATTACTGTTTATGTAACCGCTAGCGGCTTTTCATGACTGGTTTGTGTCAAGGCTGAATTGTCACCCTTCAGTTTGAATTTTTAGTTAAAGAAGAATGAAGGAAAGTTGGGGGTGTTTAACATTAAATAGCATCTCCATTGTTGTACCATATAGTATAGGTATGTATATGATTAAGCCAGTAGAGAATGCCGTTGATGTTCTTCTGCTGTTGTTCTTTTAATCAGTCGGTTGATATTATTCATTCATTTTATTTTCGTTGATGGGATAATTTTATTTATATTTTTAAGGAGTAATTTTTAATGTTGCTTAATCATTAATTATGTTGACATGGCAATCTGAAAATACTGGTAAAAAAAAAAACACATTTGTATGCTGGACTAAACTATTTTCATAAAAAATGTTCAACCGAATTTCCTTTTTCAGCATTTCATCATGGCTGCTTTGTTCCACGCAAAAATGTTTAATTTGTTGGACTGTGTTATTTTTAAGAAAAATAAACTAAGGAAGCTGAAAAAATTCGTATGGATTATATTAGACTTATCTTGAATGTCTTTGTCGTGAAGTGATTTTGATCTGGTTTTTGATCTGAGTTCTAGTTTACATTGGTTAAACTTTTGGCATGAATTGTGTTATGAACATTAGTTTGATTTTTGCTCTGAATGATGGGATGAGTTATAGCCTAATTTTCTTTCTTATTTTTATGCATGATTTATAGTATAATTTTTTATCTGATTAAAAATTTGAGTTTTGATATTAACTTGGTATCATCTTTATGCTGAATAAAGGTCAGAGTTCTGATTTAAGGTATGTCCTGCTTTGGTAGCACCAGCAAACGTTATGGTCTGGTCTTCAGACGCCTTTCGGTTTGAGTTTTAGTGTACTTTGGCTTGGCTTACAGTCTAATTTTTGCTCTAACTTTCGGTTGGATTCGGTTGGTGAAATTTTGTCAGATTTCCTATGGTTTATAATTTCTGAAAATAATGTCACTTAATTTAGTGCAATCAGAACAGCGAATCAGTGCTTCACAAAGCTTTTGCCATGAAGCGCTAAAATACATGCAAAGAAAAGAGACAGCAACAAGACATTTGCAAAAATTATTGAAAAGCTTAAAGTTCTTTTTGGGCTTTAAGATGCCTTTTGGCGGTTTGAGATGCTCGTGAGCTTTTGTGTATTTGTACCTTTCTCGTTTTCTCTTTCGGCTTGCTTTTAATAGTAATACTATAGTTCCGCTCTTTTTTTTCCAGGTTAAACAACTTGTAAAGAAACCCATTTCATGGCTGCGCGTACGTGACGGACACATTTTAACAGTGGATCAGACGACATTCATAGCCGATCAACGTTTCCAGTCGATCTATGCATCAAACCCAGAACGTTGGTCACTGCAAATAAAGTATGTGCAACTCAAGGACGCGGGAACGTACGAATGTCAAGTGTCGACAGAGCCAAAAGCGAGTGCTATTGTCAATCTACGAATAGTGGGTGAGTGATTAGTATAAAATCATTATATTCTGAGAACCGATTAACTAGCTAATCATTTAAAATATAACGTTATAATTTATTAATAAATTAGGTAATTAAAAGAATTAACATTTAAGCAACAAAAACAAATAACTAATTTCCCTTTTATCTCTTTTTCTGTTTGCATCTGCAACTATGTATATAACACACATATACACATACATAAAAATATTTCACTTGCAATCAAATCAATTTCAATTCGTTCCAATGCACCACACTCATCATAAATCACCTTCAACTATCTACCGAAACTTACGCCGACTTGTTCACTGCCCACTTCAGAACCGAAAACGGAATTAATCGGCGAACCTACGCGCCATGTCAAAGCGGGAAGTCAAGTTAAATTGCATTGCATAATTAGCCAAGCACTGGAGCCACCGCTTTTTATTAATTGGTTCTATAATCAAAAGCAAATATATTTGCATAATCGTAAAGGATGGCGAACGGAAATTGAACGCATTGAATTGCCGCCGTTGCCGCCAACAACGATGCTTGCAACAACAACTGCAACCACATCGGCAACAACACAGCCGGATATAATGATGACGACACTAGCAGCAGCAAACAGCGCATCTTCAATTGAAACAACGATAACGACAGTGGGTGGCAGAAGTGCAACAGCAATGGGGACTGAAAGTATACGCTCAGCTGGAAGTGTTGTTGCTGATACTGTTGCTATTGCTGCTGCTGCTGGTGCTGCTGCATCAATGTCACTGTCACCGTTTAATGGCAGTTCGGCAGAAATACAACCTCTGGAAGCCGAACAGTCAGGAGCAGGAGAAACATTTGCTGATATTGCACGAACAACAACAACGTCACTACCAATAGTGGATGTCAGACAGATAACGGTTTGTATTTATGTAGTATGCATGTGTTTTTTATGCACCGAAAATAAAAAGCAAGCAAGAAAGCAAACAACAGCAAAATTAAAATAAAATTTATTATAATTCGCAATTTTTCTCCATTTTTTCAAGTAAATTTCACATTATCAGCAATTAATTTAAATACGAGTACATACTCGAACGGAGGTAGACCATAAGTCAAGTTATACATACATATATAACTACACACGACAAGTTTCAGCTGCTGGAAGATTTTCCACATCATTATGTTGAAAAAGTAACTTACTTTTAAGTACATCGAGAAAAGAATATTTAATAAATAAACTGGTTACGTTGCAACGTTGCAGAAATAATAAAATGCAATTTCATCTTATTGAGCGTTTTACATATACAATGTCTTTGCGTTATACATAAATGCATTACTCTTGTGCCCAGTGGGAAAAGCAGCAGCACTGCAGAAAACTTCTCAGTGGGTAAACTAAACATAGACTTAACTTTTATTTTTACTTTATTTTCTCTAGCCGTTTACTTTATCGGGCTATTCCAAAGAATATTTAGTATTCAATATTTAAAAATGAACCAGAGATGCAGAGGAAAAGGGAAAAATTATCTTGGAAATGAAACTTGTAAAGCTTTTAAACTAATATTACTTATATCAATACGATTTTTTCCCCCAGACGACAGTCTTAGAGAACGTCGGAGATCTCCCCAAATTCGAAACCAAATTTTTTTCAATTTTTGTATTTTCGATTGCAGAATAGCTAAATAGCTAAAAGAGAGCCTCAGATTCACAGTCAAATTTGAGAAATTTGACTCTTCCTGGATACAATTAGTAAAATTGGTTTCATGAATCGTCAAACTTAATTCACACATAGCATATATTCTAAGTATTCAAACTGATTTCAGAAAGCGTCAATTTGAATTCATAAGGTATCACAAATAATTCAGATTATTGTATTAAAGTAGAGAAACCTATATCAGAAAACGTTAAATTTAATTAAAAATCATGAATTGATTCCAGAATGAGTAAAATTGAATTCAATTGGAGTCTTATTATGAATCAAACTATGTAAGTTCAGAATACAAAATTGTGACAAATTGAGGTTTAAAAAGCGTAAAATTGAATTGAAAAGCATAGCAGAAGCTACCATTTTGGCGTGGATTCAAATGCAGAAAGCATCAAATTAATTTTATAAATGACAAATTCACTTAAAATTATGAAGTTAGATTAAAAATTATCTAATTTATTTCAGAAATCATAAAATTTAACTCAAAATTTAAAACATCATATTTATTTATTTAACTAAGCTTTAACTTAAATCCAAAATTGTGAAATTGATTAAGGAAGACATCAAATTGATTGCAGAATAATTAAATTTATGGCAAAAAGCTTAAAATTAATTCCACAATTGATAAATTGTTTAATATTTAATGCCGCATTGCATCAAAAAGCATAAAATTTAATTTATAATGCCTCAAACTAAGTTCAGAATGCATAAAACTGAATCCAGAACGTAACAGACTGACTTCATATATAGCGTCAAACAGATTTAGAAAGCAAGGGAGAAGTTATTAAAGTTAGAAGGTGTATATTCAGATTCAATGTAGAAAAAGACATCAAATACATCGATTACAGAACAATTAAATTGAATTCAGATTGCTTAAAAATAGATCCACAAAAGATAAATTTATTCAAGTTCAATTAACAATAGTCAAATTGATTTCAAAAAGCATCAAATTGAAGTTTGAATGACCAAATTCAACTCTGGATTACATTTGGATTACGTAAAAAAAAAAATTTAGTTTGGAAATAAAATTGAATTATGTATTGCGACAAATTAAGTTCCAATACATCAAACATAATTAATAAAGCATCAAATTAATTTTCGAATACCCAAAATATTTCAGAAAACTTAATTTAAAATATCAAAATTTAATTCAAAAGCCATCAAATATATTTCAGAAACCATCAAATTAATTTGAAAAATTTTCAATAGAAGTTTCATCATCAACTTGACTTCAAAACGCCCCAAATTTAATTCAAAATAGTAAAATTTATTACTGAAGACATCAATTTGAATTCAAAGTGGTCAAATTAATTTAAGAGCACTTCTATTGATTTTGTCAGGTGTGAAACTGAAATCAGAAAAGCCGAACTGATCGCAAATAGCTTCAAATTGAAATCGATATAATCAAATTGTGTTCATGAAGCGTCAAATTGAATTAGTAAAATTCAAATTGGTATCAGAAAATATCAAATTGAGTTCACAATAATCAAACTGATAATCAAATAATCAAACAGAAAGTGCCAAAATAAACATAGAAATTGTCAATTGGAATTCAAATCCTTAGTTTGAATTTCTAAAAGCAGCAATTTCCATTTCTCAGTGGGCATATTGATTTCACCAAGCATCAATTTTTATTCTGGCTGATTAAATTAATTTCAGAAAGTATCAAAAAGAAGAATTTAGAATTATTAATTTGAATTAAGTAAGCGTCAAATTGAATTTAGAGTACACATATTGTTCTCGAAAAGCATCAAATTCAAATCAAAATACTCAATATAATATCGAGAAACAACAAACCAAATTGGAAAAGTCAACCTGGTATTAAAAACGTCAAATTGAATTCAGGAAGGAAAATATCTTGCCTGGAAAAGTTTAAGCTAAATTCAGAATACTCGAAAAGGTCTCACAAGGCATTAAACTAAATGCAAAATGATCAAATTAAATCAAAAATACGTCAAACTAATTTAAAAATTAGTCAAAATGTGATATATTCAAATCTGTATGTGATCTCCAATCTCTCAGAGCAGCAGATTACCAGTATTCGTTAATTTTCTTAATTCAGTATGCGCTCTAATTATTTCCTATTGGGTGCAATTGCACGTATGTATGTATGCATGTATGTATATATTCAAATCTGTATGCGAGGTATGTCAATATCCAAGTAGAGATATGTATCTATCACACTCGGTGTTGTGTACGTCAGTGTAACATCAATATGTCACATGCACTATCAATATGTCCTTCATTGCGTTGCTACATTGCTTCATTGCTTCTCGATATGCTACAGCTGCAAATATATTTAAATGTTTACCTTTCAATTTCAATTACAGACTGCATCATTAATAATACCGGCAGTGGAAAAGTTGGATTCTGGCAATTACACATGCATACCATCGAATAGTGCCCCAAAAACGGTGGTCCTTCATGTTCTCAATGGTATGTGGTATTGGTTTATACATACATATATACATATACTTGCATGTAGACAACAACATTTTATTTCAATTTTCATTTTACAATTTACAATTTTATAGTACGAGTACCTGCAAACAAACGCTGCAACATATTACTTTTTTTTCTGATTTGAATTACTAAATTGAAATGAATTTTTATTTATTTTTAATTGAATTTGTTAGTTTTTTTACTTTAGTGCATATTTGACATTTAGTATCTGCATATGAACAACTTTATACATGCATAAGTATAATAGATATACATGAGTGGATGTGTGTGTGTGTGTGTGTCATGTAAAACATTGTCATATGTATGTTTGTATGTATGTATGTTGATGTTGTTTGTCTGTGTTAAATGCATTCAATTTTCCACGTTACCTGCTACTCAAGTTTTGACCTCGAGCACACTGGTACACAAATACTGTACGAACGTAGTAATCATTGTTATGCTCATTGAATTGCAAAGGCAAAACTTTTGTACATACGTGCAACCAACAGGAACAACAACAAATTTGTGATTTTTTTGACTTGTACTCGTTATTGTTGTCGCTTTTGCGGCTTTTGTAAATGACATGAGTTTTTAGTTATTTTTAAATTGATTTACATGTAAATATAAGGTGTCCCAATAAGAGTGCACGATTTAAATTTTGAGCCATTTTTATTCGTTTTTTTTTTCTTTGTGCAAGAGGCAGCTCATAAATGTAACGTCTGCCGTTCAGATTATTAAAAATGGAGCGCTTCACAGAGGAACAACGCCGTATCATTGTGAAAATGAGGAAGGAAGTGCCGTGACTGTGAATGGCATTCGTTACTGGAACATGATAACAGAGTTCTTGTAGCAGTATAGGTCTGGATGACATGTGGTTGTGGTTTCAGCAGAATGGCGGATGGAACTTGCCACATTGCGCATGACACAATCGATTTATTGGAGCAATAAAAATCTCTCGAATCTCTTCCGATATCAACTGGCCACCAAAATCGTGCGATTTAACGCCATGCTATTTCTTTCTTTGCGGTTTTGTGAAATCCTAGGACTATGTGAATAAACCGCAAACAAATCCTGGGCTCAAGGCCACATCTTTTTTCAAAATGTCATCGAAAATTTCATTCGAAGAGCAAGAGTCTGTGATCGAATCAACTTCCGAATCTCTTCCGATGTCTCGTGCGATTTCTTTCTATGCGGTTTTGTGAAAACGCAGGGCCCATGCAAATAAACCGCAAACCACAAATTTCTGTGCTCAAGCCGAGATCGAACACGTCATCGGTGAGACGGAGCCACAACTTTTTTCAAAATGTCTGCGAAACTTTCATTCAAAGAGCAAGAGTTGTGATCAGAGCTGCAGGTGGCTACATTTGCTGGATATTTTACTCCATGCTTAATCGGAATATGTCTACTTTAAAATGCAATGCAATAAAAATGTCAACACTCGCTCAAAAATATTCGTATTGGGGCACGCTTTAAAATAATAAAATTTAAAAACTGATTTCTTAAAAAAAAAAATATTATATTAAGTTATTTAGTTGTTGTTGTACCAGAATCCGGTGAGCGTTTTAGGGAAAATGTTTGCATGATTTCTTCGATTGTTTCTTAAAATAGTTATTAAGTCATTAAGAAATCGCGAATCCTTGCCTAAGCCTCCACTTACTTAGCATCCATGCCTACCTATTCTTATTGGATATTGAATTGACATTTTTATCCATTATTTTTTTTTAATTGATATTAATAAATTTTTCCATTTTATATTTGATATGCAAGATTGAATTGTGTAATTTGTAAAATTACTATGAATTGAATTAATTATTAAAATTTAATATGTTTTTAAATTCATTTATTTATTAATAATATTTTTTTCGATTATTATGACCATTGCAAATTTAAAGCAGACGCTCATAACTATTTCTCCCTCCTTCTTCCTGACTCCTTCTTCCTCCCACTTATCAATATTCCTTCCATTCAGCACAATGCACTGCATTCACAAGGGTACACCCTGTGTGTAGACTGTATCAAAATCAAAAAAAAAAAAAATTACTTTGTATTTCATAAAGGTAAAAAATTAAATAAGAAAAAAATCATTTCTGATTGAATGATTATTATTCGTTAAAGCATAAAAAAAAAATTAATTATTTAAGAAAAAAGTACATTTCTGGTTGAATGATAATTATGGAATCAGTAACTACAGATTATATTTTTTTCTAACGAAAAAAAATAATAAATTAATAAATTTATTTAAGTGTCATTTACTCTATTAACATTTTACGGTTAACCGAAAAGGGCAAAAAAAGACCCATAAGGGAGAGAAGTAATGGGTTAACACATTCGAGATAAATGCTCTATTGAAAAATGTACGGTTAACTGAAAATGGCAAAAAAAAGACCCTTAAGGGAGGGAGCTAATTCAAGGCAAATGCTCTACTGAAAATATTACTTTCAAATTTCTGCACCAACAAAAAATCGCAAATGCAAAACTACCAAGAATTAGTTCAAATTGATCTTAAACTATGATAATAAACTCTAAAATAAAAAGTCTATACCACAAAAACCGAAAGTCCTCTATGTGTCTAAAAAATTAAACGTTTCTTAACATGAAATGGGTCTTCTGTGCATTTTATTTAATCGAACAGTAAGATTGTCAATTTTCTATCATTTTCACTTTAGTTTTCTGGCTACACGAAAATAATATTTCTGCTACTCAATTATTGCCTACTGAGCACGTAGCAAGTGTTAATCTCCGCTTGATTTCAAAGCTGACATTGTTGTTACTGGATTCTAGATAAACGAAATCCTTGGCGACTTCAATAGATTTTTTTTTTTTCAAGAGATTTTCAACAGTGAAATATTGTCAAAGACTCTGTGACTCTTTGTTTGTTGACACAAGCTATTTCGTTTTGTCCTCCTTCACCACTAGACCCACTCTACGAGATTGCCTTTCTGGGTTGGAGAATGCTGTTCGCACCTTGATGCCAGCATGATACTAAAAGCCAGACATATCGATGCTCGTAGTTCGAATTATTTTCTCCAGCATAAGGTTAAAGAAGTCGCAGAAGTCTGAAATTTCTTTGGGTGTCAACTAGCGCAGAGAAGTCCAGCCTAATTTTCAGTGCACTGGTTCTGGTGGTGTCGATCAGTGTCATTTTGCAAAAACGAATGAGCTTTGAGGGGATCCCAAAACCAGACATTGTCAGAAACAAAGCCAACTATGAGCGCTCATATATCATCAAATTGAGGGATGTTTAGCGATGGGAGGAGTAACCCAGCGTTTACACCTGCCAATACTGACATATCGACACAAATACACACACACTTTTATACTAAGTAATACACTTCAGTTTTTTTCATTAGCAGAGTGGCTGGCATCCCAAATTTTGCTCACTATGAAGCTACCAGCGGTTTGACATTTGAGAAAAAGCCAAATGTGAGGAAGAAACAAAGAGAAAGAGAGTGGAAAATCGTGAAAATTTCAAACTTGTATAAACTTGTTTGTCTTTTCACAACTGGCATTTTGTTAGAAATGAACTGGCATGACAATAATTGGCAGGACGCCTACGTCACACAGACAGTTCTTCAGGTATATGACAGCTAATACGTATTCTTCTTTGTTAGTAGTTTGTAGACGCAGTGTAAGAGTCGATTGGCGAAAGCTTTGACGGTTGGTTCTGTTTGCAACTTTTCGACATCCACGTTTTAGATATGAGTTTTTAAATACCTGTAATTAAGAAATAATAAACAATGAAAAAAGTCATAATATTTGTAAAAATCGAAATTAATATCAACTTCCAGCAATCGGAGAAGAGACACATTTACATTTGTACCCAAATATTGAAAGAAGGATTCATTAGTGAAACGAATAAAAATATCAAAAGTATTACCAAATTCTTGGAACTGAGATTCCAATTTTCCCACATAATTTGCATTTTTCCACTGCGCATTTCAATTCAATTCAACGCGATTCATTTCTTTAATACATGTCCGCAATACATATTTTCAATTATTTCGCAATTATGGTAAATAGAAAAGAGAATATTCCCGAAAATAAGAATGAAAACATTTTTAAAATACACACACACACACACACATGCGCACATAAATATCCTTTTGAATAAATTATTTAACATAATTAAAGTTAAATATTTCGTCAGAACCGCAATTGACAGTTTCACATTAAAAATTTCTCAATAAATTTAATCAAATGCTGAACAATGAATAATTGCGAGCGTGACTGTACATGAGTGTTGTGATTGTATTGGAGTGGAGCTGTGTGTGTGTGTGTTAATGTAATGTGCGTGTGCGTGTGCGTGTGCGTGTGTGTGCGTATGTGTCTCTGCATGCTGTTGATTATAACATATTGCAACACGAATTTGTCTGCGGGTATTTAAGTTTCCAAATACCTACAGAAAGGTACCAAAATAAATATTGTACATACAAAAAAAAAAACGAAAAAACGAAAAAACCTCATACATTTACTTATGTGTATACATAAATATACAATATGAATGTAAGTATGTCAATATGTGTTATATAAGTATGTATGTATGTATACACAAGAGATGAATAAATGACAATATATGTCTGTTTGTTTATATTGTAAAATATTTGTTCACGTGTTGTAATTATTGTGCATGAAAGATGGAATAAACCAGACCACGTGATTGTGTGTACTATACATGCATGAGAGCATGTGTGAGCGTGTGTATGTAAAATCTGTATGCGAAAAGCTCATATAACAAATTGTTTATTACAGAGCAAAAAGGATATTTAAATATATGGATTTATATGTGGAAGCTTCCTGGTTTTTGTGCGTTTTTTCCCCCATCTCAAATAATATGTAAATCAATTATCATAAATTCAATATATGCATGTATTTTTTTTTATCATTAAAATGTTTAATATAATCCGACATTGTATATAAAATATATGCATACATAAAACTAAGTGAGATATAATCGGTCATTGTAGAAAACAATATAAAATTTAAAGTAGTAGTATTGAAGTGCTTCAGAAGTGCTTTTTTTTCTCTTTTACATATTATAGAGAGATTTAAACCATATTCATTTCAATTAAGAACAACTTTATTTATCCTTGGACTTGGTTGGCTTTTTGAGAATTCTGTGTGTCGGAAGATTTTGTTAGAAGAATATGTTCGCTTAGTTAAGACTTGAATGGTAGACCCGACAGTCTAGTGGATACAGCAATAAAATATCACCCGGAAGGTTCGCGGTTCGATTCCTCCCTTTGACTCACATAAATTTCTTATATTTCTACCGGCGAAGTCTATCAGTCTCTTGCCGTTGTCGGTGGCTTCATCGTGTAGACTGAATTTTTCGATCGTCGGACCAAAGAGACTCTCTTCGCCCACCTTCACATTAAATTCGGCTAACATGATTTTAATATCGAGGCGGAGGAAATGAGACTTAACAGAAAATCTTCAACTACACCACTTGGCAGACAATGGCAAAAGCACCAAGTGATAATAAATTTCAACCTCGCCGTTCGGAACCGGCGTTAAACTGTAGGCCCAAACGTTATATATGGATATCCTCGTTGCCCTACCACTTGTCTTTTCTCTTATCCCCAAATGAGTAAAGTACAATGGGCAAAGTGCTATAGACGGTCAATGGCCTTGGTTGCAAACTGTCTCGGATTTAGCGAGGTGTCCCGAAACTCAAGTAATTTTTGTGAGTCGTCGAGAGAGCAATATTTCTAATCAGTGATAGATCTAAGTTGGGTTTGGCAAGAGCTAGTTTCGTTAAATTTTGGTGATGGAAAATCAAAATCCAAACCAAAAGCTAATCTTGCAATCCGATTAGAATCAGACCAACAACTAAATCGATATTCAGATCGAATGTTTTCTTTCTTTCTTTTAATGGCACAACAGCCAATGGAGGGCTTAGGCCAAGCTTTTCGCATCCATTCAATCCACTCATGTTGTGCGTGTTAATCATGTACATGCCTGGAAGGCACCTACAGTCTTATGCCGAATTCGAACAGCGAATTGGAAAAGTTTTCTTTAGACAATTTTTACCCTTGTAGGTTTGCCATTGCCTGCCAAGAGATGGTGCCGTGTAGAAAAATTATCTTCTCTATTTTGTTTTGATTTTGCCTGTGCCGAGATTCGAACCCCGGACACTCTGTGTAGCAGCCCAACGCACTACCACTACGCTACAGCGACCAAAATTGCGAGTAAAAATTGCCCATGAAAAGCTTTTCACTTTGCCGTACGGATTCGGCATTAAACTATAGGTCCCTTCCATTCATGTACAAATATAACACGCACAACATGAGTGGAGGTGAAAGGCTCGGCCTAGGCCCTCCATGGGCTATTGTGCCATTAAAAGTAAAGATAAAAAAAGATAAAATTATTAAAAATAAATCTCCAAAACACGAATATTTTTCCAAAAAAAAAGATAAGATTTCCAAAAATGTAATCTCTTTATTTGAAATCTCTATAGATAAAGTTAGATTTTACAACTTGTTGATAAAATCACTAGAGTTTACTCTCCTTTGACAAAATCTCATAATTTTACTCTCCTTTGACAAAATCTCATAATTTTACTCTCCTTTGATATAATCTTCAAAATTTAATCTTCTCAGAAAGAAGCCATCTAATTAAATGAAATTTCCAAAATTAAAATTAAATATAAACTTCTTGTATAAAAACTTAAAACAAAAAACTTTTGATTTAAAAAACTTGAAAATTTATTCTATAAATCGTTCATCTAAATGTGACTTGAATCGCTTTGTACTACAAAAGTTTAATTCCATTACATTATCCCAGGCCTAAGAAAGATAAAAGTTGAATAATATGTTTCCTTTCACATTTATCTTTTATACAAATTGTTCAATAAGCACTCAAACCTTTTACTACATAAGTACCTACATAATGACATAATTACTTTGTAGTTAATCTCGCTGCATGTAGAGTACATGTGTTCTTACATATGTATAATATTTTTATGCATGTGTGCAAGTGTGTGTGTGCATACCTATGTATAAGTAAATGTGAAATATCATTAAATTATTAATTATCATATGGTTCCTGACATTTGTCGCTTGTAATTAAGCGAATGTGTTAAAATATTACATAATAATTTGCCAAAGTTGATAATAAATGGTATGTAAAGGGCAACAACAACGGGTAGAGCAAAAGAAAACGAGAGAGTGAGAAAGAGAGTGGTAGAGAACACAGTGTACTTAAAAAACACACATACAGTTGGGCATAATAAAATGTAACTCAATTGCCCAGTTCCGGTCACTTTTTTATGTATAACAAAAAGCTACAAACTGAAGGCAGAATTTGGATCTGCTCAAATGCAAATTAGAATAAAATATTTTCACTACATTATGGACTTCAGCACTTTAACACCAAAAAGTTCAAATGTATGTATTTACTACTGTGGACAAAAGTTAGTAAGACTTTGTTCATAATTTCAAATTTTTTTATTCATTCTTCCAAATCTATTTCGTCCTTCCTTCAAAGTAATCCCCCCCGGCCCCAATACACTTGTGCCAACGTTTTTTCCAATTCTCGAAACAGTTGTTAAAGTCAATTTCCGGAATAGCTTTCAATGCGCTTAGCGATTCATGTTTAATGCCTTCAATTGACTCAAAACGGTGTCCACGAAGCGGTTTTTTGAGTTTAGAAAATAGCCAAAAGCACACGGTGCTAAGTCAGGCGAATAGGGTGGTTGCGGAACGATATCAGTCGAATTTTTGGCAAAATGGTCTCGTAAAACAAATGCAGTGATTTTGGAACCAATCGTGCATTCACTCTTCTTAGGCCCAAATGATGTTTTCAAATAGTTTTCACTGATCCTTCCGATATTCCAACGATGCCAGTAAGGTCTCTGTAAGGGACTGTTAATCGTCGATTCTCGAGCACCAATTCCTTGATTTTATTGACGTGTTGATCATCAGTTGATGTTGATGGCCGTCCTGGACGTGGTTCGGCGTCAACGCGTTCTCGACCATCTTTGAACAATTTGTACCAATCAAAAACACTGGCTCGCGACATACAATTATAGCCGAAGGCCTTTTGCAACATTCTGAACGTTTCGGCACCAGAAATTCGATTCCGCACACAAAATTTAATGGAACTTCTTTGTTGAATTTGAATTTCACTCATTGTGAAAATCGCCGAATGCATTTTTTGTACTTCAGAAAGACAAGCGTATACTAAACACTAATGATTATTTTTTTTATGTGACATTTGGCACAGATGTCACCGACAGTCATACCAACCTTAAAAAAATAATATTTTAATGAATGGGTTTCCGCGCGAAATTTAAATTAAAAAGTCTTACTAACTTTTGCCCACAGTAGTATGTATTTGTGGTTTGCTTGTTTTGATATGCTTTTTCATTGTTCACAACTGTAATTAAAGCAACGAAAAAAAAAAAAACGAAAGTGCAATGATATTAACTGAATTAATAAGGCAACACGTGACCTACAATAAATACGAGGAATCTCTGATTAAACTCCCGCTCTTTTTTCACCCTCTCTCTCTCTCTCTCTCTCTCTCTCTCTCTCTTTGTTTCATCATGGCTTCCACAGTTTCTCTCGCCACTACCTCCCACGATGACTTTTCTCCACTTCACTTACGAACTTTTCACAGTTTAACGTATTAACTTTTTGACATTTATGCAAAAATAAATAAAAACGAAAACGAAAAACAAAACAATGATGATAAAAAATTCAGCGTTGTTGTAATACATAATACATAAATGTAAAATGGCTGAAGAGAAAATTATATAAAAATTTATGAGGAAATATGGTTTGGGCAATTGTGTGGGTTTGGTTGTGAGTGTGTTTATGTGTTTAATTGTTGCTATAAATTATTTTGAGTAGTTGGTATATTTAATATTTAATATTTAATTTATTTTACTTTAAGTGTTTCAGCTGATAGATAAAGAAAAAGCGTCAGAATAAAGCTAAATGTCACCAATTACCAATAAACAACGTTAACGATGCGAATATCCCAGGAAATAATTACCTACAAATAATAAGTAATAAGATAGAAAATGGTTAAAACCTTTTTTTTTGTGTGTAAATAATCAATAAGATTATGAAAATATCTGCACGTCTTTCATCGTACCAAAGCGACTCCTTTTGATTTATGTCAGCGCATTTCATTGCTGAATGTCAATAATTTAAGTAACTCCATTAGCACTCTGATTGTAGAGGACTCTGAAAAATATCCAGCGGCATATGCCTCGTACTTTAGATCTAAAAATTATTACACTAAACAAAAAAACATCATTTCTCATACAAAACTAGCACAATCAAATTTCTATCTTTTTCGATTCATATTATCTCTTTTTCTCTTTATCTCTCTTCTTGCTCTCATTCATTGTCTTTCGCAGGTGAATATTCTGCATCAGCAATAACATCCGGTGTCAATGGTAATATGATTATTGGCAGCAACAGCAGAAATAGCAACAACAACAAGCGACGATATTTACTGCCATGGCAACAATTGCATACTGCAACAACGATTTTGACACTTTTATGGATCATTGAATTTGTGCTCGTAGAGAAGAGTATTTGGAATTTCAGACGACGACAAAGTGTTGCTGTTGAAAATAACAACGAAAAGAGCAGTGGCATCGACTCAAGTATAAATAGCATCAGTAGCATTGGCAATGCGAGAAACTGTAACAATAGAAACAACCGCATTGTTGTACAAATGATGGCAACACCATTTTCCAGCAGGTGTAGCTGCAGCACTAGCAACAGCAACAGCAACAAAACTAACGAAAATGTCAGAAGTAGCAGCAGTAATAGTATCAGCAACAGGATTAGCAACATCGATTGTTTAATTAGCACAACGCAAATAGCGGAAAAAACTTGAAGTTAAGCATGAGGAAATGCATACAGACCGGAAACAAAAAAACATGCAAAAATCCAAAAAAAATTTTAAATAATATTTATGAAGAGGATAATGTAACTGCTTTTTAGAGAGTGAATGAGAGTGAGAGAAATATGGATGCTGAGAAGTGTGAGGGGATTTGTGGATTTTATTGTTATGTTGGTATTACACATGTATTTGTCATTGGGTTAGAGAGCGCGAGAGCGGAAAAGATTGGATTCACACAACACATGTCACGGAGAATTATTCGGCAGTAGCGAGTATTGCCATATCGTAGATGACAACTTAATTACAATAAACAAGGTAACCACAAGCTAACTTATTTTGCATGCATTGCTCTTTATACGCATTTTTTGACTCTCTGAAAATACGAAACGAAGAGAATAACAACAATGTATATAAAAGAACAGGCAGATAGACGATCGTTTCGAACCCGAATAGGGTTCTTTGTGGAAATTCTTTTAAGTTTGTTATTTTAATACACATCATTTTTATAAACTTATTTAGTTTTTTATAATTTCATTTCCATTTATAAATTCCAGAGAATAAGTAAGTGGTCGGCACCAGTGGCGTAGGTAAAATATAAACCGGTAGCCCCTCCACACGTCTTTTCTGCCCGTTCTCTCTTTTTACATTCTTTTGTAGGCTTTGACTCACCTTTGCATTTTAACAGCCTCTTGCTGTACACATGCATACACGCACACTAAGTACTAACGAGAGAGGTATATTCTATTATGTTGAGAGAATTGAGGATTCCGTTTCATTTCTATTGTATTGAGAAAACAATATTTCAATTCGTTTCCAAAGTGTAGAAAGTTTATAACAGAAATTGTGTTCCGCTCTCTCGTCAGTATGCAATTCTGGCGCGCTGTATAGAATTTTCACACCAAATTGGAAAGGAAATACGTTTTAAGATTTGTTCGAGTTGTTAGTTTTGATCCTAGACACTCTGTGTACAGGGTATATTGGTTTAGATAGAGAAATGGTTGTTTGTAGCGCCCACTATGAAGCGTCGTAGGTATGAACAAGTATATTTATAAATGATCAGCGTGAATAGCCGAGTCGATTTTACCGTGTCCGTCCGTCTGCCTGTCGGCCCGTGTACATGATAACTCTAATGAAATTTAAATACCATAATCTGAAATGGGTAAACAAGAGGGCGTGCATGGTACCTCCCATAAAATTGAAAGTTTCAACAAGTGATATTTAATGCAATTCTAAAATAAATTGAAAAAATTTCAATACACATCGTTAAATAGTCACTTGAACAACTTCTGTAAAAACTAAGCCACGCCTACATTTAAAGGCTAATATCAAAGGAAATAGTGAAGCAAATGATACAAAATTCTATAAATATATAATTCAAATACCCACCGTTGAATACAAAAAGATCTTCATTACATATTTCATAGGGTCTGTAGGGTATAAATGGCGTCTGGAGCTTTCTACCATATGATTTGCAATTGATAAGCAAGGCTCTAATATTCAAATATAAATCTTTGTAACACTTTTCAGATATATAAAAAGTTCGGCCTTGCTAGAACTTAGCTTTCCTTAGTTTCGTTTTGATTAATTTTTAGTATTAGCTACTATAGATTTTTGTATAAAATAGACTCCTTGTCTATAAATACTTAATATTGCAAAAAGCGACTTTGATTGACTCTTAAATTGACTCCAAAAGGCTTCAAAAATTTCAAATTCCCAGTGACACAAAGTTATCAATTGACTCCAAGTGACTTCCAAAGACTTCAAATTCCAATTAAGTAACTGAGTTCACCAGTTGAAGTATCTTCAAATGACTTTAATTGACTCCCGGTGACTTTAAGTTTCTTCAAGTTATGTTTAGTTGACTACAAGTGATTTTAAACTTCAATTGAATACAAGTTATTTCGTCTGACTTCAAGTGAATCCAAGTAACTTGAAATGGTCTTAAATCAAAATTGACTGCAAGTCACTTCAAGTGACTTAAATTGACTCTCAGTGACTTTTTTTACTTCAAATTTTAACTGACTTCAAGTGACTTTAAGTGACTCCAAGTGACTCCAAGTGACTCCAAGTGACTTCAAGTGACTTAAATTGACTCCAACTAACTCTAAATTCCAATTAATTTCAGATAACTACATGTGACTTCTAGTGATTTCAAGTGAATTTAATTGACTTTAGGTTTTTTTAAATTCCACTTAATTCCAAGGCGCTTCATGTAATTTTGAGTGTATTAAAGGGACTTTTGAACATTTTAAAATTGACTACAATCGACTGTCAGTTACTTCAATTGACTCCAAACGACTTCAAATATCTACTAACTTCAACTGATACAAGTGACTTCAAATGACTCCAAGTAACGTTAAAGCTCTCATGATTGTGAAGCTATAAGCTTTTGATTCCCCTGAATCCAAACGAGACTTTACTAAATTAATAATCATTCAGTGACTCCAAAAAAGAACTTCGGATTTCATTTTGTATTCTGACGTCAAGTACTTTCTTTTTATTAAATAATTGTACAAGTAACTAATTGTAAGCTTTGGTTTATTTGTGGTTTAAATAGTCAATTGATTGCTACTTTTTTTTCAGTTGTTATAGTTGGTTGTTTCCTGAATGGAGAGGCTACGTCCCAGTGGATGTAGTATGCCGCCAAGGAGACTTCCACCGTCAGCTTTCCATGTCGAAAAATGCCTAACCCTAAGATCAAGATTTTTTCCTTTGCTTTTTCACATATTCGTAATTATTCGTTGACTACAGCCTCGGAATTAGAGACCCCGAAATACCCTTGAAAAATTATTCATTGATGCTTTCCAATAAAAAATTTAAAATGAAAGATGCTTTTATATTTAAAAAAATTTTTATTTTCTGCATGAGTAAATGTCACTTTTTAAAATAATTATGTAAGTGCATATATTGAAATTGATTTTAGATAATCTGTGAATTTAATATTAATCTATAAAAATTTCTAAAATTTAAGTAACTAGTAGAAATAATGCTGCAAAATAGTTTCAATATAAATATTCTTGATATGTTGAATGTGTATGTGAAATATTTATGAGAAAATGAAGATAGATACGAACATAATAATACCTATAATAATATTACTAGCAGCCTTTTATACAATAATATTTAATAATAATATTAATAACAACAATGACAGTATTGAATAATAATTTCCATGAATAAGTAAGAATTTCAATAAAACTCTAAACTGTTTGGGTCAACACCTTACATACATATTTATGTATGGATGGATATTAGTGAAGTTATATTTTAATCTATATATGTAAGTTTAAGATAGGATATGAAGTTATGTAAGAGCCAAACGTACATTGAGACAACATATTGCCATAGAATTTAATGCTACAATATTAAAGCTTCTCCATGGCCTGCTGTGTCATTATACGAAAAAGAATTCATTCATACATACCATAACAATAAATTCGACCTACATATTAGCTCAGTTTCATAGACATTAAACATTAATGCCACATATAAAACCATAAAATGTCACAATAAAACTTAAATAAATTAATTGAAGCTTTTAAAAACGGAAAATATTGCCACAAACATTCACACGAAATTAATAAAAAAAAAAACAATATTAACAATATCAAAATACAAATGACACTCAACGTGCATACATGCAATATGCTAAAAATCCAAAACTAATACGCAAATACATAAACATAAATGTAACCTTAAATAAAATTACTCATACCACCCGTAAACTATAGAGACCGAATATGTGGTAACGTTAAGTTATTAAATGTTCACTCACTCATGTAAACACACATTCACACACACACACACACACATAAGGAACCACCTACATACACAGATTGACATAAACATTCATACATAATTATAAATGCAATTAAAGAAAGAAAACTATAAAAAAAAGAGAAAAAATCGTTACTTTTGTAAATTTAATTATCCCATCCAGAAAGTATTTTAATCTAGGCATTTGTAAATATTAATTAAACAAAAACTAAATTAAATTTGATTACCGATTGAATTAAATACACAAACAAAGAATATTTGCTGTTTTTCAAGTACATATTTTAAATGCTTAAAATTAATTAAATACCAATTACTAAGCAACAAATAAATAATAATTAAATTAACTTTCAACATTCATTCAACATTTCTAGAAAATAACACTCTCTTTAGTTCAAATATATGTAAATACTTGATCAAATATTTAGTTAATTTATGCGTAATTTACTAAAAATGTATGCTCAAAAACAAAATAATTCAGTATATAAATTAAATTAGTTAAAAAAAAAAAATGTATTTGCATAAGTAACAAGTAGTCATGTAATTTTATCATAAAATTTTAAATTGAGATTGAAGCGATCAATAGTTGAAACTAAAATCAAATTACTTACCATACTTAAATATTTATGTATGTATGTGTGTAGGCTAAAATTAATGCATACTATAAACTTAAGTACAATAGAGTATTGATACACAGTCTTTACGGTAATTTTAAGAATATGCATTTGTCAAAACAAAAAACCGAAACAGAAATATTATATACGAGTATATATGGTACATACATAAATATAAACATAATAATAAATATGGAAATAAAATATAAATATTAAAAAACAAAAAAACTAAACCGAAATGCTTATTATTATATTTCTTTGTGGAAGTTAAAAAAAAGCCTTTTCACAGGAATAACACCGAAACTAGTATTGGAAGTTTACCTCAATAACTTCTAACTAATAATTCAATTTCAAAACTCGATTTAAAATAATTTTATAGCAAATATTTTGAATGTCCCCAATCACTTTTCGTCATATCTACCAAATATAGAAACCAAATTAAATTGAACTATTGGCAATTTCCTTGCATTGCGTTTTACCAGCAAAATCTCAAAGACTTTTTACGATATTTAAACATAAGAAAATTAATTGACAGCCAATCGTTCAGATCGAGATTATTCAGAGAGAGACTGTCTAAACCGGTATCATCCAAACAGGAACTATTCAGAATCCGACCACTGGGACTGGGATCACTCAGGCACGAACCTCTCAATACCCAATAAAGCAGAGATTATTCACACTAAGATCACTGAAACTGCAATTATTCAAGCAGATATTTTCCAGGCAAAGATAACCCAAACAGTAACTATTGATGCTTGAGGCTATACAAACCAAGACAACACAGGCATGGCATGTTCAAACGAAACCAGCAGCTATTCAAAATAAGAGCAGCCACACAAGGGCCATGCAAGAAACAACTGTTCAGGCTAAGGGTCGATCCAGACCGGTACAATCCAAACAGCTGACGAGAACATGAAAGGCTTAAAAGATAAGATCATCCAAACAGCAGAAATTAATATTGACGTCGTACCGACTGGGACAAGTGATTTATACCTGAGAAGTTCCAGTCAATACCTAAGTGATCACGCTTGTACGATCCCATCCGGAATAGTTGTTATTTTGATGATTCTAATTTGGACTTCCTCTGCCTGTAAGCTACCGATAACTATTAATGGTCATTCAGACATGGGCCGTTCAGGTAGAAGTCATCGATAACGGGACCACCCAAATAATAGCCATTAATTTTTAGGCTGTACGGCCTAAGAATTCTTGCGGAAGAACCGTTTAGGCTGGGACCAATTAAACGACAGCTATTCAGGTAGACATCTCGTGGACATCACGAGGACCACTCAAAAATTAATATATCAGGCAGGAACCGTTCAGTCCAAGATCACGCAAACAAAAACTCTTCACGCTGAGGCTGCACTCACTGAGGCCACTCAGGCACGGACCGTTCAGGCATTTCCGTTCCAAATTAGAATCATCAAAACAACAACTATTCCCGATGGGATCGTACAAGCGAGATCACTTAGTTATTGACTGGAACTTCTCAGGTATAAATCATTTAGTCTGGGTTAGCTCAGGCAGAGGTCGTCCAGTCCAAGGCTACCCAATCAGTAACTATTATGGCTGATACCATACGAGCTGAAACTCATTAGATATAAAGTTTTAACGTACTAGATACCATTCTGACTGGTCTACCCAAATGGCAATTTTATTTTCAGAATGTAACTTTAAGGACTATGACTACTCTGGCAGAGACTTTCTGGATCTGAACCATTCAAAAAGCAACTATTCAAGCTGAGATCGTCTGGACTGGACAACTCAAACATGCAAGGCCCATACCAATACCTTCGAAGCAGCAACCAATCAGATTGAAAACGTCTGCACTTTGGGCACGCAAACATGAACCGTTCAGATAGAGACTGTCAGCGACCATCCAAATAGCAACTATTCAAAATGCGACCAAAAGCGAACTGGAATCACTCAGGCACGAAGCTCTCAAACCATAAACCAGCCAGACAAGGATCATCCAGATAGCAAACATCCTCACCCGGAAATCGATCAAAAAAGTGTCCCCAGGCCAAGATTATGTGATTTCCCCAGACAAAAGCTATTTGTACTAGGACCACCAATAAAGAAACCATTTAGGCAACAATCTTTTTAAGTGGCACCCACCTGATAGGGACCGCAGAGATAAATACTACCAAAATAGAAAAAGAGAATAGCCAATGAATGGTATTGGACGAGCAACTTGCATTTTACTTATAGACGAATAGAAGGGACGTTCAGTTCTGTACCGAATCCGATTGGGAAGGAGAAACTTTGGATTTTTAAACTTTATCATAATTTCAAAAATTTAGCCATCACTAATACCACAAAAAATGTAGATTTTATTACTGTGGATTAGATGCCGAAACCTTTACTGTATCCACCAGCGAACTCTAGGGGATGCGAAGGGTAGAGTACAAATCATTTTTTTCTTGTGAGGGTAGAAAAACTAAAGAGCGCGGATCGAAATTTCTAAGTGATCTAGTGGGGAAACTAATTATGTCCTTCAAAACGGATTATATATGGATTAATAAATTCAAATGGCAGTAGAGCGAAAGAGTAAATGACAAATAGCTTAGATTGGCGGCAGTGGAAATGACTTCGTTCAATAGGTGGCTACCTAGAAATGGAGAGTCAAAACATTGAGAATCCGTAGATAAACCTGGTTGTTTAAGTCTTCCTTACGTACCTTTTTTTTCCTTTTCATTTCTATTTATTTTCTCTATCCTTGTTTCTTTTCATACTATTTCTTCTCTAGAACACTTTCACACCGGTCGGTTGGGCTCTTCAATATATTTATTGTACAATTATTCCTTCCAATCAATTTGTTAAACTTGTTTAATTAAAAAAGACAAATTCCTTGTGTTTTGATATATAAATAATTCACTTCTGAATTAAACACTAGTAAAGAAGTAACCATCAAACTATCAAAACTTAATCTTTACTTTACTTTTAATGGCACAACAGCCCATGGAGGGCCTAGGCCGAGCTTTTCGCATCCACTCATGTTGTGCGTGTTATATTTGTACATGAGTGGAAGGGACCTACAGTTTAATGCCGAATCCGAACGGCGAAGTGAAAAGCTTTTCATAGCAATTTTTACTCTTGTAGGTTTGCCATTGCCTGCCAAGAGGTGGTGCCGTGTAGAAAAATTATTTTTTTCTACTTGTTTATTTTTATTTTGCCTGTGCCGAGATTCGAACCCCGGACACTCTGCGCAGCAGTCCAACGCACTACCACTACGCCACAGCGACCACTGACGACAAAACTTAATCACAATGTTTCAAATTTGGCTGAATTTTATCAATCGATTAAATTCAGAGACTGAAGAGGAACTTTTTGCAAAAGCCCTCCAACAAGAATGACACACTAATTGCTTTTAATGGTTTGGCAACTCTGAGTGTTGCTGAACAAAAACGCAAAAGATACATGTAGATAACTTAATGCAATATAGTTAGTATAACATAACTCATTGAAACTTTTGCATGCACCTTCTGACACTTTAAACACTCTAACTTCATCGTAGTTAGAGCGAGAGAGAGAGATAACGAGAGAGTGGTAACATTTTTTTAAATGTTTTCTCTGATGTTGAACATGAAAAAGTTTCACATTTCACAAAATAGCATTGTGGCCATCATCTCTTGTACTCGTATTTATTGTTAAAGTGAAATTTTTGTGTATGTGTATGTGTGCTCATGTTTGGATGGATGGCTGTGGATATGTGTTGAAGAGCGCTAGTTAAATATTTAAATGTAAAACTAAATATATTAAATATTCATTTTGTTGACCACATATGCACACATGAGGGATACATGTACATAAATATATTTATGCTACTGCTACTGCTACTGCTACTGCTGTTGTTGTTGTTGTTGTTGTTGTTGTTGTTGTTGTAACGCAACGAGTAGCTACTACTGCTGTTGTTTCGGCTATGAGGCAACTTTTACGTAGTTACTGCAACTCAAGCATGAAAAGTTTTCCGAAAAATATGTACATTGTATGCATGCTCTTGTGTCGCTTTCACTCTCCCTTGCCCCCTTGCCCGTTATTCTGTGTGTTTTTGCCAAAATATATTACTAATACACATGTATGGGTAACGCCTCAACACAATCTGGTAGTGTTCTTGTGTTGAAAAATGATATTTTGGGTTTTGCATTTTAAACTTTTTTGTTTAATTTTTTTCTTTTTTTTTACAACAAGTTGTTAGAATTAAAAATTTTACTATTTTTCACTCGTAAAATACATAAATTTTAGTTTTGAAAATTCTTGCCAATAATAATAGTTTACAACAAATTTGTGGTAATTTAGTTTTATTTACGTGCATATTTTATAAGTACTTAAACCATAAAATATAAAACAGAAATTATAAATTTGACTAACTAAAAACGAAAATTATTAGCATCGGAAAAGCAACAAGTCCGTGCATAATAAATTATCCCACTGTTTTTTCTCACTCTCTCTCTCTCTCTTTTTCTCTCTCTCTTTCTCTCTATCTCTTTCTCTCTCTCTTTCTCTATCTCTCTCCCTTTCTCTGTCTCTCTATCTCTCTCTTTCTCTCTCTCTCTCTTTCTCTCTCCCTCCTTCTCTCTTTCTCTCTCTCTTTCTCTCTCTCTTTCTCTCTCTCTCTCTTTCTCTCTCTCTATCTTTCTCTCTCTTTCTCTCTCTCTCTTTCTCTCTCTCTCTTTCTCTCTCTCTCTCTCTCTTTCTCTCTCTCTCTCTTTCTCTCTCTCTCTCTTCTCTCTCTCTCTTTTTTTCTCTCTCTCTCTTTCTCTCTCTCTTTCTCACTCTCTCTTATTTTCTCTCTCTCTCTTTCTCTCTCTCTTTATATCAGTTGATCTTGTTTTTTCAAAGACTTCTAAATGGTAATATTAAATCAACAAACTCATGCGAGTTTTCATTCCCTAAGTTATTTTAACAATTTCATTCCATCTCGCTCTCTCTTTCTCATTCTTTCTACTTTTAGCAAGTGACTTGTCGCAGAGCTCTAAACTTCTCGCAGGTATTTAAATTTTACTCAATTTTCGCTCATTTCTCTGCCTTGTTTTTTTCTCTCTCTCTCTCTCCCTCTCTCTCCTCCCCTCTCTCTCCTCTCTCTGTTATAGTTTTGTTTTTCAATTTTACTTGTATTGGAAGCAAGATTAATTGGTCATTGAGAGAATCCTCTCTCAATTAAAGGTTGCTTTGCTCAAATTTTAAAAAGAGATAGTAGAATGTATAATATTTGACAGTTTTATTTTGAAGAAACAAAATCCACTAGCAAAGAAAACCCCCAAAAAAACAAAACATAATATAAACCATGTGACTTCACGCGTTTCACAATTGAGTCGTCCATGCATATTTACGTAAATATTTATATTTGTTTATTTTTTAAACCTCAATCCGCTTTTCCGTACATTTACTTGCCATATTTGAATAATATTTGAATATTTTTGTTTTATTGTTCTTGTTGTCGTTAGTTGGATATCTCTCCGAATATATGTACATACATGTGCACACATGTATATGCATATCCACATACGAATATTTACTATATACGAATGCTTTCGTGTATGTGTGTGTGTGAAGTTAAAGTCAACACACCACAAATGGAATTCTATGCTATGCATAAATTGATTTCTCATTCATTATGCACTCTTCTCTTTCTGCTTTTTTCACTTTTCATACATACGAGTATGAATGTACACACGTATGTATGTATCTATGTACTATGAAATAAAAATGAAAGTTAAAAAGAATATTTATTTGGAATTTTTTTTTTTTTTTTGAATTTATGCAAAACACTAAAAAAATAAACAATTGTGTCAGTATGCATATAATTTTCCTCTGTTATACTAATGAAAATATTACTCGCACTGCTGCTACAATAGTAGGAAGTAAAAATGTGAATTTTGCCGATATATAATATTATACACCCAGTAGAGAAAAGTATCTCACAACTATCACAACTATGACGACTGATTCATTGCTGTATTTCTATCATCGGCTTTAGAAGAATATCTAGTGCCACGGTAAGTATGTAAACAAAAATAAAAGAAAATCAAATTCAGATTCAAATTCCATATGTTCCTCTACCAATTGTAGGTACTCAGCACTTAGTCGGTTTAAATTCCATATGTTCCTTCACCTATAATTCTCTCTCTTGGAATTGGAAAATGTTTCCCAGTGGATATAAATGAATTCATATTGCTAACTTTTCTCTCTTTGTGTAAAAATATTGCTACGCAAACTAGAATCTTATCAGATTTACATGTAATAGTAAAATGCATTAGGTGCATTTCTATCGATATGCAAACAATAAAAATACCCAACTTTTTTTTGGAGTCAGAATTACTTAGATATTACTTTACTTACTTTTAGTGGCATAACAGCCCATGGAGGGCCTAGGCCGAGCTTTTTCGCATCCACTCATGTTGTGCGTTTTATATTTGTACATGAATGGAAGGGACCTACAGTTTAAGGCCGAATCCGAACGGCGAAGTGAAAAGCTTTTCATAGCAATTTATACTCTTGTAGGTTTGCCATTGCCTGCCAAGAGGTGGTGCCGTGTAGAAAAATTATTTTTTTCTACTTTTTTGATTTTGCCTGTGCCGAGATTCGAACCCCGGACATTCTGCGTAGCAGCCCAACACACTACCACTACGCCACAGCGACCAGCTATTACTATAGATATACTTACATAGAATGGGTGCATTGGGTTGTTTCTGTATATATGTAAATATGTATACAGTATATAAACACTTTAAATAAATTCTGTATATTTATTGCAGATATGCATAGTAGTTTAAGATAGAGAGATGTATTCATTTTACTTTTATGTAACTAAACATAAATAAATAATACTGGTGCTATAAATTTTTGCAATAACGTAATCTAGCATTTTTCAAATTCAGTAATTCAATTAGTTTTAGGTATGTATATTAATACTCAAAGTAATTTACATATACATACCTGGACATAATAATAGGTGTGAACATATTTTTTTTTAAATAAAGCTTGGCTTTCATAAGTTTTTTATTATCCTTATTATCCTACTTCAGCGTCATAACAAAACATAAAAGGTTTTAAAAACTCTAAAATATAACTTTTATTTTGCTAATTCATAAAATACACAGATTTTCGATTGGACAGAATAATAGGTGTGCACAAAAATCTTAGGAATAAATATTGAAATTTTGCTATTTATGGTCCCGTATTTTACTGAATTAGTAGGAACGCATTAATACCCAGAATATCCACCATTATTCTTGATAGCTTTTTCGATTCTTCAGAGAATTGACGATATCAACTTCCGACAAGTTTTTACAAGGAATGTTGTACCAAATTTTTTGAATATTTTACCATAACTGCGTTTTGTTTGGGCAAGAAGTCTTGAAATTCCGCGTTTAAGTTCTCCCCACAGGTTCTCAATAGGATTTAGATCTGGGGATTGACTTGGTCACTAAAGGACGTCTACATTATGCTCTTGGAACCATGATTTGGCAACTCACGCTGAATGTTTAGGATCATTATCCTGCTGAAATTTCCATAAAAGCGGCATATTATCCTCGGCATATGGTAACATTACCGTTTCCAACAAATCCTGTTACACGAATCTATCCATAACTCCATTAATTTTATGTATCGGACCAATACCTTGCCTTGAAAACAGCCCCATACCATTAAGCTGCCACCTCCGTGCTTCACTGTTTTCTTTGTGAAGTGAACGTCACGTCGAATTCTTTGCCTTTCGGGCGACGAACGTTTCTTTCCGCATCGTTACCAAACAAATTTATTTTTGTTTCATCGCTCCAGAGAATATTGCGGCATTTTTTGTTCTCCCTGTAAACCGCACCACGTTTTATGAATAAATGCAAAATTTTTCCTCTTCTTCAAATTTGCAGTTCTAAGCAGAGGAACTTTGCGAGCAATCCTACCGGGTAGATTTGCGCCTACTAATCGTCTTGCAATTGTTCTGGGCAACTTGAACGGGTCGCGTTTAGCTAATGTAACGATACGATTGTCGGTCACTAATGAAGTGCTCCACGCGTTTCAATAGTTTTTTCTGGCTTGAGAGCATTTGTAACACGAAACTCTGAGACCGTCTCATCGATCTGGCAATGAAGTTGTAGGTTATTCCTTTGTCTCGGAACTGACGAACAAATCTTCACTTGTCTGTACTGCAATAAACTCCACGACTCATGTAATATTAAAAAAAATTATAATTAAACCTTTATTTAGTTCACTTTCATCGAAATCTTACCTTCTGGAACTAAATAACGCTTTAAATTTATTCACTTTTAATTTTTACCAAAACACACCTATTTTATTGTCCAGATCAATTTGGCAGTTGAACAAATAAACAATATTTAAAAAAGCAATATTTATCGAGAAGAACTTGTGTTGCGGAGTTTCCCCCATTTCATTCCAAAACAGTGCCACCAAACTTCCAAATTTGCCTTTTGATTGTAGACCATGCCAATTAATTTTCTTCGTCAATTTTAAAAATGTTTGGGTTTACACCTATTATTTTGTCCAGGTGTGTATATGTGTATGTTTAAAAAATTGAATAATTTATAGACATAAGTATTCAGCCTTGAAGTTTTAAAAAGTAAAGATATCCTCAAGAGATGAGTTTCATTCAAATTATTTCTATTATTAACGTAATGTTTGTTTCTCCCATTTCTCTCTCTCTCTCTTAGAGAAATACAATTGGAAAACACTTGTAACAAAACCAAAAACTAACAACAACGGAACTAAAATTGATGTGTATAAAATCTCATTTAATTTCCCTCTCTCTGTCTCTTTCTCTCTTTCTGTTTAACACACATAATAAAATTCCAATATGAGTTTCATACAAGTTTCTAAGAGTTCAAGTGAGAGACCCGACGTCACGATCGAACTTGTTTCATATGAACAAATGGGGATCGGCTACTTGCAGCACAAGCAGAGACGTTATTTTGTTGCAATTTTCTGTACATATACTTACAACTTTACGAAGAAAGAAAATAATTTTGATTATTAAATTTAATAGTAAACTTTTGACACGTTTTTATATGGAAAAAAAGTCAAAGAGTTGACTATTAAATCTAGTAGTCGGCTTTATCTGTAGATTTGTTTGTGTAACTACATCCTTATTTATAAAGATCCGAATACTATCATATTATACTTATACGTATGTTAATTATCCAGAAACTTGAAATTGATTAAGCCAATCTAAAAATGTGTGCGTCGGAAGTTTTTTTTAGTTTAGATTACAATGTGTCGAAACACATTAGAGCAAATACCATATTTAAGGCAGACAAATGTATGAGCAAAAGCTTCAACTATTCAACCACTCAAGTCTATAATACTGTCAAACAATGCACACTATGCAAATTTAACTTAAAGAAATCAAAAGCATTCACAAGCACACAAAAAAATAGACTTTAAACAAAAAAGAAATAGAAAAGCTAAAATGAGAATAACGACAGAAAACAAAGAGAAGTATGCAACAACAACCAAATTGCATATGTCAATGTTAACACTTCTTTTTTTTTTTTTTTTTTTGACACACAACGTGAGTTAGGGAGTGAGACAGAGACAGAGAGACAAAGAAGAGACAATGATGTTAACTAGAGTGTGACAAACTTTAATTGGTTGGCGCTACTGCAACCGCTACACATTCCTAATACACATGCTCTCCTTGCCTGCTCCCTCTATCACTACTACAACGACGACAACGACAAGGTACTACTCTATACAGAGAGTAAATGTTGTACGTAGAAAAAGGAAGAAAAAACAAAAACAACAAAGAATGAAAAACCAATCGGGGGGAGGGGAGGAGAGAGGTGGAAACCAAAAATGCCAACGACAACAGGAAGAGATACGTTACGAAATGATGCACACTTTAGTCTCTTTGACATGTGCTACAAAGCAAAGCGTGTATGTATGCGTGCGTGTGCCTCTGTGAGCTGAATAGGTGCGGTGTTCGCTCTCACATGTGTGGAAGCATGAAATGAACTGTCGTTAAAAATTTAACGACATCGTCATCGGAACATAAATGTCAAAAAAAAAACACCGTAATTTTTCTACTAAAATTAGCGCGCCAAAAGGACATTTTTTTAAGAAACACTAAATTCCTGAACTTTTCAACGCACACACACACACACGCGTCTGCTTGTTATCTACGCGTGTGTGTTTGTGAACGTGATGCAGCAAAAGTTGTGGAGACATAAGTGGAACTGGAGCAATTTAAAAATCATAGCGTTAGTCTAATGAAGAAATGAATTCGCGGAAAGTTTTACAAAAAAAAAAATTAACGTATGCACATTCTTAAGTTCCATGAGTTTTTCGGAGACAGCCATAGCGCAAGAAGAAATTGTTGAAAATGCAACGGCAACATCAGCTAGAACAACAGCAACAGCAATACATAAATGTAACCATAACAATTGCACAAGGTGTACCAGTGTGTGTTGCCATAGTTACATACATATAAACGCACATGCATACGTAGGCATTCATACACTCATGCCTTGATTTCCATGGGAGATTCTATTTCACCTTGAATACACCGCTTTACATCTTATCGCTTCGCTGTAGAAGTGCTGTAGACGCTATGTACTCACTTAATGTGATTATAGTTTTACCTATTTGTTTAAATTAACTTGTTCGGGGAAAATTTTAATCCTTAAGCAACACACCGCTTCCAGGATTGGTGCCTTGAGGTCACATCTGTCAGCTCAGTGGCAAGCCGAGTTGCCAGCGATTATGTTTAAATCCTAATCCTCCTAGTTTGACAAACCACTGCTGGATAGCATATAAATAAAGAAGCGGTTACCTTTGAAATTATCCACCGCTAGCAACCATATTTCGATAGATATAGATGATGCTCGTAGAGTATAAGTAATAGAAATGTATCTGCGAATACTTTGAGTAATTTGCTTCCAACTTCCAACATAAGCGAAGAGATTTAGGAATACTCTCAATTTCGGGGTAAATGGGGGAAGGAAGAGCTCCAAAAACGATTCTTTGCTTACAATGCAGTGCTCCCCTATCAACAGTAAGCGGTTCCTCTTTATACTACATACAGTTCATATACTTTTTACATTGCATGTCATACGAAGGAAGCGCTGACATCAAGCTACCTGTTAGCACTTATAAGAAGCATAGTCAAAAAGCGCTGACATCAAGCTTCCTGGAAGAAGCAGAGCCAAGTGTACCAGGTAGTTAATAAACTCTCATCTTACTCATAAGTTATTCAAAGCGATTATCATTTGTTTGCACAGTCATTGAAAATTTGTTAGAGCTCCCATAAACAATCAGAAAAGCACAAAATCAGCGTTCCCAAAGCGCATCTTAGGAAAGCGGATTGAATTTTTACGTAGGATGAGTCCAGATTTCGTAGTCAGAACAGAGACTTTTTATGCCGTGCATAATTAAAAGCTTAATAAAATTCCCAAAAAACATGAAAAATGGAAGAGAAAATAAAATAAAGCTTGCATCGGTTTTTTTTGTAATTTTTGTCAGCTTTTATCATTGTATGTATTATTGCTCTAATGACTCAAATGTGGAACGTAATTTTTTTAAGAAATACGAAGACTTGCGCTTGATCTTGAGGAATTTGTCCTTAAAAAATCTTCTCATTTTAAGGTCTTGTAAAATATAAAGAAATTTTTTCATTTAATAAACTTTTGAAATCAAAGCTATATAAATCAAGTAATGGGTGTACAAATATGAGAGTATACAGACTCATGTATGCATGTATATGCACAAGTAATTCGCCTTTGATTTTTTTTTTTTTTTGGTGTGTATGTGTGTTTGTTTGAGTGAGTATGTGCATTTTCTGTTGTTGTTAAATGTAGCATATTGTTGCAACTTTGTTACATCAAAAGACACTTCGTGCAGTAAATTCTATCTCACTCTTGTGACTCTCTCATAAATGTCTGTCTTTCTGTGTGTATGAGTGCGTGTGTTTGTGTGTGTGTGTGTGTGTTGGTAAAGCGTGGGAGCATGAAAAGCAATGCGGTTTTCTTACTTGCGTTGTTGAAGTTTAAAGTTCACCTTCATTTAGCAAAATGCTGCAGGTATGAGTTTATTCTCTGAGTTATTTTCTCCATAAACCACCTCGACTGCAGCATCACAAGTAACATAACAACAACAACAACAACAGCAAGTAGGTAACGGAAATTGGGTGACACCCGCAATAAGGTCGTCGCTGCTGCTTTGCGATATAATGATGATACTTTGTTTGTATAAGTTTGAACATTTTCGTTGTTGTGTTGAGGTGGCGACGTGAGAGAGAGAGGAGAGGTGAGCAAAGTGGAAGAGCACGTTAAACTTGTGCGCATTTAATATTAAATGCCATTTATTTATATACGAGTATGTATAAAATATGAGAATGTTTGCACGAAACATGAGGATGGGAAAATGTAGCAAATTTATAAAAATCAATCAATATTATAATTTTTTCTTGTGTTAATTAATAAGTACCTACATATTAGAAATGTGTCATTTTTTTCTACTTACAAATTAATTGTTACATTTTAATGCACCAGAAAAACAAAATTTTTTAAGTTATAAAAAACATATGTACGAGTATATTAAAGCGCCTCACGCTCCATGCAAAATAAAAAGTAGTTTCCTGTAACCTTCTAAAAATAAATCTCGGCTTACTTTCTAATGGTTTCCCACCGTTTGTGAGCTGAATCGTTTTAAAAAACTATCTAAAAATCACATATTGCATGGAAAATTTTGTCGTTAGGCTACTTTTTGTAATAAGCCCTTTTAATCCCATTTTTCTGATATATTTTATGTGATATCTGTGAAAATAAAATGATTCCGTAATTTTCAGTTAATTTTTTTGGCAGGCTTGCAAAAATGTTTGATTTATCTATTATTTTTGAGCTTCTTTAATTTACTTACTTTTAATGGCACAACAGCCCATGGAGGGCCTAGGCCGAGCTTCTCGCATCCACTCATGTTGTGCGTGCTATATTTGTACATGAATAGAAGGGACCGACAGTTTAATGCCGAATCCGAAAGGCGAAGTGAAAAGCTTTTCATAGGCAATTTTTACTCTTGTAGGTTTGCCATTGCCTGTCAAAAGGTGGTTCCGTGTAGAAAAATTATTTTTTCTACTTTTTGATTTTGCCTGTTCCGAGATTCGAACCCCGGACACTCTGCGTAGCAGTCCAATGCACGACCATTACACCACAGCGACCACACGACCATTTCTGAGCTTCTATTATCCCAAAATTAGCTAAAGAGAGAGAAAAAATACTGCACAAAAGAGGAATTTTAAAGATTTTGTCAAATCGATCCAGCTTACGAACGGTTAGTGGCAGAGTTATTTTAGGAATCATCATACTATAAAACAAAGCGAGTTTAATTTTTGAGATATTTTTATAAATACATAGATAATTTTTGGATAAAACAACAAATTTTGTTCGTAGGGATTAAATGAACTTTCGGCATAATTTTCAAACTTCATAAATATTAAGAAAAATGTCCTGAATATTTCATACCTCATAGTTTTGATATGAGAATAGTTCCAAGTAGAGACACTACTTTTCTGAATTAGAAAATTCTTAGAAGGAATGACTACACCTAAAATCTTCGTCTTTCACTTCAAAAGGAGTTAATACCCCACCCAGAACTTTGGATCTTGCAAAGTGGAAGAGCAAGTTAAACTTGTGCGCATTTAATATTAAATGCCATTTATTTATATACGAGTATGTATAAAATATGAGAATGTTTGCACGAAACATGAAAGAGTTAATACCCCACCCAGAACTTTGGATCTTGTACCTTCGGTAAACATATCTCAATATTAGATACTCCTTTTCATTCATTCCGTTCCATTATCCATCTCTATCTCAATATTAGATTTTTTTTCCTTTCATTCCGTTCCATTTTCCATCATACTAATCATCCGGCAGGCCACTGCATTGCTGAACGAAGCTGAAGTGAGAGCGAAGAAGAGCTAAGAGAGAGAGTACAGAATTCAGCGCAAGAACAAATACATGGCGTTCAGCGAGTAGTAAGTATTTAACTGTAACCATGGGGTAATTGTCTGATTATACTTAGAAACTTAAAGCAACTTAGAGCCATATATCTTATATCTTGTATATTTCTGAATCTACAAACATAATATAGAAGTAAGTCTATTGAATTTTGATTTCTATGCTAATTGTTGAGTGACACTTCACAAATTAAATTGCATTATTTTTACTTGTGTTCGTTTATCGAGGCAAAAAGTAAGTTAATATGAAATGTTTATTTTCTTTGCAAAATATATTCAACATAGGTTTAAAAATGTTCTAAATTAAAATGTTCAACACTTTGTTTTGATTTCAAAATAGAAATACAGGGTGTTTTATTTTTAGAAGTGTGGTTTTCAAGAAGATATAGAAGCATTTAAGTTTATTATAGAGATAAGGATTTGCCAATATATTTAAAAACGATTTCGGGCAAGTGGCCGCCGCGCTGCAGCTGGTTCGAATAAATTCCAACCGAGTGGCCCAATTTTCGACCAGCAATTGCAGCAATTGGGGCTGGACCGTATGTCAGTAATAACGCGCCGAATATTCTCTTCCAAGGCGTCAATCGTTTCGGGCTTATCTGCGTAGACAAGCGACTTCACATAACCCAAGTTCACATAACAAAAGTTTCCTTCAATAAATTGATTGTTTCGTTGGCTGTAGGCTGTATGGCATGTAGCGCCGTCTTGTTGGAACCAAAGGTCGTCCACATCAACATCCTCCAATGCAGGCACGAAAAAGTCATAAGTCAGTAATCATGGCTCCATAGCGTTCCTCATTGACTGTAACATTATGACATTGAAGAAATATGGACCAATGATTTCCTCTGCCCATAGAGCACACCAAACAGTGACTTTTTGAGGATGTAATGGCGTCTCAACAATGGCTTGTGGATTATGATCACTCCAAATGCGACAATTTTGCTTATTAAGTAACGTACCCATTCAAACAAAAGGGAGCTTTATCGCTGAACAAAATTAACTTGTGAAAATCGGGATCGGTGGCCATCTCGTTTTTCGTTTTGGGCCCATTCACCGAACGTGCGACGCGCTTGATGGTCGTTCGGCTTCAATTCTTTCACGAGTTTGATTTTGAGAGATCGCAAACCAAGATGCTTCCACAAAATCTTCCATAAAGTGGATGGGCACAGCTTCAATTAATGCGCGCGATTGCGGATGGGCTCATTCGGGTCTTCTTCGATAGTCTGCTCCACAGCAGCAATAGCGTCTTCGGTCCTCACTGTACGGCTTCTCTGAGGATGCGCATTATCCACTAGAATAAACGTGGTTGCTCGAATTACCGACTCTGCTGGGCGATTATATCGACCGAATATTGGACGCAGCGCGCGATGCGTCGCGTGAACCGAACCATTATTTTGGTAATAAATTTGCACGATTTGCAAACGTTGTTCAGGAGTAAGTCTATTCATTATGAAATGGCAAACCAAACTGAGCACAAATCAAGTGACAACTGTCAAAAAGACCAACTCCGAAAACATCATTGCCAGATTGAAAACCACACTTCTAAAAAAAAACACCCTTTATGAAAAATTATTTTTAAATAATTTTTAAAAATTTATTTCTTTATTTTTATAATCTATATGTATTTCATTTTGGTTGTTCAGGCTTATAACTTTTCTGCAGAGGTCATAAATTTTCAATTTATGAAGTCTGGTAAATAAACCAAAAAGCTACTGAATGGGTTCAAAGTTTCACCGTTAGAGTTCAATAATGTTAAGCACATTCAAAACCAAATACCTCACAGGTTCAACATTGAGGATAGCGCCAACTGACCAAGCTAAAGTGAACTCCAAAGAATATCAAATCTTTTCGTAGCTTATCAACTAGTAAAATAAAATGAGAAAATTATGATCATTAATCAAAATCACTTTCAAATTTATGCAGACTTTCAACTTTCTAATATATTTGTATAAAATGTTATCAAACAACAACAACAACAACAATAAAAAGAGCTACATGAAAAATAACAGTGGCAGCAGCTGTAGACGCATGAATCCTCATATTCACATCGTAGCCCAATAATGTGTAGTTACCTACTCGTTTGGACCATGAAAAAGTAAAGCCATCGAAAAGGGAACAAAACAAAAGAAGAGATGAAGTCATCGAGCAAGCAACGCTCGGTCAAGCAATAAACTCAATTTAATGCGTTAACTTTTGCCAACAACATTCAATATTTTTATGCATGGCTTTTGTTTTCTTCCTCATTTTTTTCTAGGGGAAGCAGCAGAATGGAAAGTAACGTAAATTTGATTTTATTTCAAAACCAAAAAATTTTACTAATACCATAAATTATGGATAAACAAAATACATAAATTATAAATAAAAAATAAAAAAAAATAAGAAAAGAAGAACAAGAAGCAATTTCTTTTTAATAAACATAAAGTAGAAAGAAAAAAATAAAGAATTTGTTAGCATTTTCTGTTGAATATGCAAACGCAGCTGTTGACGTATTTCCTGTACCAATTTAATATGCTCAGAATTATGATGAAGTGAAGGAGGACACTAAATTATTTTCAATGAATTTTAAAGGTCCAAACACGGCGGTAACAGATGTAAAAATGTTAAAGATACATCATCATCATCACAATTACCAGCAATAGCAATTATAATAATAAGGATCAACAGCAGCAGTAGCAATGCAATCATCAGTTAAAAGGCAAAGACAGTAGCAGCGGCCCATTAATAAGGCACTTGTTTTGTATACAGTGAACTTTCTATCTTATAGTAACTGATAAAACTCTCTTGAAGGTCTCTAAAATAATATTAATACTTTTGTCCAGTTTGAACAAGTTTGAAGCAACTTTAATCTATCTATATTGAGTTTTATCAAATTTGAAACGATTTCATTTAATCTATTCCCTGTTCGAATTCATTGGAAGCAATTTTAAGTAACCTACCATAATTTAAATCTATATCCAATTTGAAACAATTTTGACGAGTTTAACTACAGATATCTTTAGTTTGATCGTCCTGAAGCAATATTAAAGAAGTTTTAAGTCCTGTTTGATCAATTCAAGTTTAAATTAAAGTCGATTAAACCAAATCGCTGTGGCGTTGTGGTAGTGGGTTGGGCTGCTACGCAGAATGTCCGGGGTTCGAATCTCGGCACAGGCAAAATCAAAAAAAAAAAAAGTAGAAAAAAGTAATTTTTCTACACGGCACCACCTCTTGGCAGGCAATGGCAAACCTACTAGAGTAAAAATTGCTATGAAAAGCTTTTCACTTCGCCGTTCGGATTCGGCATTAAACTGTAGGTCCCTTCCATTCATGTACAAATATAACACGCACAACATGAGTGGATGCGAAAAGCTCGGCCTAGGCCCTCCATGGGCTGTTGTGCCATTAAAAGTAAAAGTAAACCAAATCAGTAATCTATTTGATCAAGAGTGAAACAATTATGAGCCATTTAATAAAATGTTTTGTTAATTTTTATCAATTGTGGAGCAATATATTTAGATTGGTACCGAGTTTGATCAAGTTTGAGACAATTTATTTAATTCTATATAAAGTATGTCTTGTTTTTCAATCAATTTACTTGAAGTCTTTTTGCAAATTGATCAAGTTAACGCAATTTGCGCAAACTTTTATTTCGTTTGATCAAATTTAATGCAATCAAATTATGCGTATGGTAAGTTTGATCAAGTTAACGCAATTTGCGCAAACTTTTATTTCGTTTAATCCAATTTGGTGCAATCAAATTTTGTGTGTGGTTAGTTTGGTCAAGCTCCTGCAAATTTGGCGCAATTTAGATATATCTATGTATGTCCAGCTCAAGTTACTATGAAGAAACTTTATCTTATTTTTTATCTTAATTGAGGATATGTTGAATGTGGTTTCAATAAATTATAGATATTTTAAATTAAATGTATAATAGATATAACATATGCTCAGTTTGATCATAGTTGAAAGTAATTTTTACAAATTTATAAAGGGTATTTTTTTTAGAAGTGTGGTTTTCAATCTGGCAATACTTTTTTCGGAGTTGATCTTTTGACAGCTGTCACTTGATTTACGCTCAGTTTGTTTTGCCATTTCATAATGAATAGACTTACTCCTGAACAACGTTTGCAAATTATTGAAATTTATTATCAAAATTCATGCGCCAAGCTACGTCCATTTAGCGACGAGGCTCATTTTTGGCTCAATGGATACGTGAATAAGCAGAATTGCTGTATTTGGAGTGAAGACCAGCCAGAGGCAATTCAGCAGCTACCACTGCATCCCGAAAAATGCACTTTGGGAGCGGTTTCTGAGCATGCGGGATCATTAAACCGCACTTCTTCAAAGACTATGAAGGCCGCAACGTTATGATCAATGGAAAAAGGTACCGTTCGATTATAACACTTTTTTTGGCCAAAAATGCTAGAATTGAACTCGGCCGACATGTGGTTCCAACAGGACGATGCCACATGCCACACTGCACGCGAAACCATGTATCAATTGAGAGGCGAATTTGGTGAGCAGTTAATCTCACGTTTTGGTGTAGTAAATTGGCCACCAAGATCGTGTGATTTGACCCCGTTAGACTATTTTTTGTGGAGCTATATTAAGTCTCATGTCTATAGGGACCAGCCAAACACGATTACTGCTTTGTAAGCCAACATTGAACGCGTCATTGGCGAGATTACGAGATTCCGGCCGAAATGTGTGAAAAATGTTCCAAAATTGGACCTTCAGAATGGTTTACTTGAAGCGTAGCCGCGGGCAACATTTAAGTGAAATTGTCTTTAAAAAGTAAATGGCAGGAATTGATTTATCGATCCAAACAAAAATTTCATTAACTTTTGTAAAATTTCTGTGTTTTTTTTTTCATTTTCAAAATTCAAACTTAAAAAAATCACCCACTAGATCTAGATCTAGTTTCAATTTGATCCAGTTCGAAGTATTTTAGTTCAAACTGAATAAGTTCATGTCGACTTTGATCAAAATTAACAATTTTAAATTCTATCCTTGTCCAGTTTGATCAATTCTGCACCCAGTTTGATCAAGTTGATGTTACTTGAACTAATTTCTATTAATCTAATCAATCTACTCTTGTTTGATCAATATTTACCTATCTACTTCAATGAAGTCCATACCTAGTTTGATAAGATTTAACCAATTTAATAAATATCTTTGTTTTCGATTTAATTAAATCTGAATCCAGTCTGAAAAACATCTGGAATTTGATTAGGTCTGAAGCAATTTCAAACAATTTATATTTGACCTATGTAGGGCTCTAGTTTGAAGTAAATTCATTCACATTCTGGTTTTAATGTGTTAATCAATGAATCTGTCAAATTAGCTACAGCATAAGACTCATTCAGTTTGCAGATACTTTATTCGCATTCAGTAGACGCCCTCATCTCGATTTCAGCACTTTGCTCCACTGTGCAGCGTATCGTTAATCGTTATGGAAGAGAATTGTATGTCTAAATAAGTTACGGCGAATATTCGTTTTAAATATGTAATTTAATATCTTTACAGAAGCTATAAAAATATGAAACTTTTCTTTCAGTTTTGGTTTTTCTTCTTCTGCAATAAAATTTTTTATGCATTTCGATTTTATGTATTTCGCTTTCCCGCTGCTGCTTCTGCTGCTATTCTCTTCTAATTTGTATAAATACAACAAATTAATTAACTCTTATTAATATTCAAGACACGTGATTATTTATTTTTATTATTGTATTCTTTTTTGTTATTGTGTTGGCCTTTTGGATAAAGATTTTAGAGTGGTATGGTATCATTGTTGTTGGTTTGTTTCAAAAAGAGTATGCTGGTGAGTTTTGCCAAGCATTCTCCCGTTGTAGCACACTCAATCAGTGTTGCCAATGTATGGGAAATTTTTTAGGAAAGAGGGAACTTCGAGTGTTTCTGAGCAATTTTTAATGTCTTTTATTTGAGGAAATTTCAGAGTAATCTCGTTCATGATTTAAATTATAAAAATTGCAGCGATAAATAAACGAAAATACTTCTTACTGATACTGATTTCAGATCACCTCAGTGAAATTAATCTAGAGGTGATATTCTAGCATTTATTGTGATTTTATTAAACAATGGAATTGGCCGACATTTGATATATGAAACAAAATCTCGTCCGGATCAATTACAATATAGACCGATAACCACCACGAATGATCATAACGCGAGGATAAGCGCAAGTTTATACTATAATATAATTCGATGATGGCACAACTGTGGTCGCTGTGGTGTAGTGGTAGTATGTTGGACTGCTACGCAGAGTGTCCGGGGTTCGAATCTCGGCACAGGCAAAATCACAAAGTAGAAAAAATACTTTTTCTACACGGTACCCGGCACCACCTCTTGGCAGGCAATGGCAAATCTTCAAGATTAAAAATTGCCTATGAAAATCTTTTCACTTTGCCGTTCGAATTCGGCATTAAACTGTAGGTCCCTTCCATTCATGTACATATATAACACGCGCAACATGAGTGGATGCGAAAAGCTCGGCCTAGGCCCTCCATGGGCTGTTCTGCCATTTAAAGTAAAAGTAAAAGATGCCACAAATACTTAAATTTAAGCTAGTGGTGCCTTGTTTTTGGCGTTAGGTCATGTCAATATATGTTAAGTGGTTGCCCATCAGAATGTTTCATCTACTCCTTTAAAGCAGCCTGATAACTGAAACTATTTGGACTTTGTTCGATACTGCAGTAGGTGCCGTAAAACAACCGACCCCAAGTCGGTCAAGTCATTTAGACATAAAGTCAAGGCTGTGCAGAAGCAAAGGTAGTAGGAAATTGATTCCCACTACCTTTCACCCTTACAGCTTCTACATAAGTCATAAGTCATCGGAGCATACCATTACTAATAGGATCAATGCCAATGATTCAGTGACCATTTGTAACTGCCATCTCTTTAGGAATTTAGTTTCAATCTAGGCATATTACTTCTCGAATCTTTTCGACCAAAATTAAGCCCCATCACTTAAGTCAATTTAATTATGAAACAAGTGCTTAGGCTTCAACAGTCTTTTTATTTTTTATTATGGGAATACAAGAATGATAGAATAAAAGATTAACTCATTTTTTTTGGCTACGTCATACCAGGCCCTCGATTACATTTTGCTCAACAGAATCTCCTCTCATTCTCTCTCCATCATACTCTCCAACAAGTGAATCCAATAGCCAATCGCATAACATCATAGAGTCTGGTGTACGTCAAACCAATCTCATACGAGAATGCGCAATACCAAGCAAATGCGCAATCTATTTCTTAACATTACGGGAAATATTTTATTAAATTGGCAACCTTGTTTTCCTTTAAACACCTTCTCATACTCACGCTACTCTTAATTTCTTTCACGCTTTTTCGCTCGCTCGCTCTCCCACCTTCATGAGAGTTATTTTAATTTGCTGTGCGTGCTGAGTGTCAACAGATTTTAGTTTGGGTGGCTGGCTATTCCTCTTCTTTTTTTTTTTGTTGTTGTGTCATTTTTGGATATGCCGTGTCTTGCATACGTACCTCAACGAAATGTTTTAGTACAAGCGATTTGCATCTTTGAGAGTTAACAAAACCAATATAAAGTAAGTATAATATACATATACATATATTTATTTATATGTATTGCACCATATGTATGAGTGTTTGTTTATATGTACACTTCAGCAATATTCTGATTATGGTGTGAGTTTCTGTATAATAAGTTTAGTTTTAGTTAAATATCAACTTTTAGTTTGTCCTCCCAGTTGAATTTAATATACGAGTATGTGCATAGCTTTAGTACGAATATGTATGAATATCTATTTTATGCATATATGTATTTATGAAATTATGTATGTATGTATGTATATTTGTATATGTAAGTATGTGCGCTGTTGTGTGTGACGTCCACCGGCTGTTGAGAGTAATTTCCAGCAGCTGTTCCACACTTTTCTTCTTCAGAGTTGCCATTCATTTTAGCATGATTTTATGCAGCTTTATAACTTGTATTGTATGTACTTATGTAGAATATGTGTGTATGTGTGTGTGTGTGTGTGTGTGTGTGTGTGTGTGTGTGTGTGTGTGTGTGTGTGTGTGTGTGTGTGCATGTATACATAAGTATTTGGACTTCCCTCCATTGAATTGAACAAAGACAAAAGTTCATTAATTTAATACTGACATGTTTCCTTTGAGAGAGGCCATCATAATCTATAGAATATGTACCATATGTATGTATGTGTGTAAGTATGCATGTTTGCTATTTATGTACAATGAATGAACGAGTATGGAGCGAAAGCGTGGTATAACACTTTGGGATGGCTATACAAGTAGGTATTGGAGCATTAGAAGTGATAAGGCATTGTTAGCGTTTTGTTATTGTTGTTGCTCTTTTTGATATTACTGCTGAATGTGAGTATGTGTGTGTGTGTGTGTGTGTGTGTGTGTGTGTGTGTGTGTGTGTGTGTGTGTGTGTGTATGTGTGTGTGTGTGTGTGTGTGTGTGTGTGTGTGTGTGTGTGTGTGTGTGTGTGTGTGTGTGTGTATGTGTGTGTAAATTTTAATATGTGTACATACAGCCTTAAGCAACATCTATAGAATATGCTAATTTATAGCTTCAGCTGCTGTAAAATATTACTTTTGCCTTGTACACGAGCGCAGTACATCAAGATAAAAGATTTTCCATGCCCACCAGCAGGGCATGGCTAATGGTCAATCTTGATGACGATGCCTTCCCAACATAATTAACTTTACTCTATCACATTTTTTAATAGCGTAAATAATTATGTGGTTGCTGTGGTGTAGTGGTAGTGCGTTGGACTGCTACGCTGAGTGTCCGGGGTTCGAATCTCGGCACAGGCAAAATCAAAAAGTAGAATAAAAAATTTTTCTACACAGCACCACCTCTTGGCAGGCAATGGCAAACCAACAAGAGTAAAAATTGCTATGAAAAGCTTTTCACTTCGCCGTTCGGATTCGGCATTAAACTGTAGGTCCCTTCCATTCATGTACAAATACAACACGCACAACATGAGTGGATGCGAAAAGTTCGGCCTAGGCCCTCCATGGGCTGTTGTGCCATTAAAAGTAAAGTAAGTAAATAATTATGTATTTTCATCTTCGCACAGTTAAAAAAGTTAAAAATCCTGAAAGCAAAGTTCCGGGGGTTCGGTCGAACTTTATAGTATACCCTCCAAACTCTCAGAAATAAAACACTATATATTTTGCATTCAATTGTGAATTAAATTTTTATGGTTTTTGCGTAAATTTTTATTTTGTTTTTTTTTTCTTATAGGTGACTCACTATATAAAAAGTCTGGTATGGGAAGTAGGCGTGGTTATTGTCGAATGATGAAAATTTTCGCATCAGTTATTTCTCAAGATATTTAAACAGTGTATACCGAATTTGCTTCCATTCGTTTCTCTATTTCCTTTGATATTTCAGTTTTACTGAAAGTAGGCGTGGCTTTTTGCCAATGTGTTGATAGTTTCCAGATGGGTTGTTTAAGAAACTATTTCAATAAATTTTCAATAATTTTTCAATAGTTTTGTTCAATTCTCTTTAGAACTCCCTTCAATATCACACTTTGAACATCACACTGATGAAATTTTCGCATCAGTTATTTCTCAAGATATTTAAACAGTGTATACCGAATTTGCTTCCATTCGTTTCTCTATTTCCTTTGATATTTCAGTTTTACTGAAAGTAGGCGTGGCTTTTTGCCAATGTGTTGATAGTTTCCAGATGGGTTGTTTAAGAAACTATTATAAATAAATTTTCAATAGTTTTGTTCAATTCTCTTTAGAATTCCCTTCAATATCACACTTTGAACATTTTACTTGTATAGGAGGACCACGCCCAATTGAACGAGTTTGACCATTTTAGAATTTAACCTCTTCTGCCAACTAAGTAAGTAAGTAGTAGTTAACCAAAATTTGGTAGAGATTGCTTAAGTTTTACAAGAGGTATCGAGTATAAAAGTAAACTTCTTCGTTTAGTGGCACAACAGACCATGAAGGGCCTAGGCCGAGCTTTTCGTATACACTTTTATTGCACATATTATATTTATATTTGTACATAAATGGAAGGGAGGGGAAAATATACAACACATAGAAATGGAGGAATGTAAAGCTATTTTAACCTCACGAGGGGAAAGCCCTCGCGCAACCTCTAAATCTGATCACTAGGGTCTCTAAAATTATACTGTTAAACATAATGATAACATATGTTACAAATATAACAACAACAAAATGTACGAGAGAATGCAAGTGAGATGAGCAAAAGAGGCTCTCTTTTAGAAAATTAGATATCAAAGCAAAAGCTCGCACTTATAAGCCATTTTTCTTTTGACATTCAACTTACATACCTATACATTATAAATCGTTGAATTTGATCACCTAGTATCATATAGTAGATACATCTATAACCAGAGCCTTAAATATATGGAAGCGAATGTAGTTCTGGCATATCCACGGGTCATTCAGTTAGCTGCGATAACTTTAGCATATTAATTTCGTCTGTTGTGCGCGTATGAATATGCCTCATACTTTGCACATTCGCCTAAATGAATGTAACACTCGTGCAATGCACAACAGCAGCAACAACAACAACTACAACAAATCAAAAAGAAAAATAAATAAATAAATAAATGAATAAAAAGCAACAATTTCAGTTAATACAAATAATTAAATTAAGCTTCGTTAATATTGCTGGAGGTCATCGGAAATATTTTTTCTACGTATTTTAAGAGAACCAAAAAGCGTGGAAGAAAAACAAAAACGAAAAATATCTTCGAAATAAATAAAGAAATATAACGTTTGTATTGGGAATTGTGAATAGAGATTCAGTTTTGTATTTTTATAAAAGATTTTATAGCCTTACTATACAAGGCAATAATGAATTTGAAGTATTCATTTAAAAATAGTCAAAAATGATAAAAAATATTTCGGAATTAATTTCTGAACAATAGAATGCAACGAAGTGAATCTTAGTACTTATACTTTCCAGATTCATACCTAATAAATAATTATAATAAGGGTATTCAATCAACTGAGTATATTTACGTCGCCGATGACGATAACTACACTGGCGGTCACGAAAACCGCACCACCTCCAAATAACATGAAAATACGAAAATGATAATATTTATGTTGGGGAATATTTTATTATTTTTTTTTAAATTATTATAATGATTTTAAAATTATGCAAAGTGTAAGAACGGAAAAATATTACTGGAGCTCAAAAACGTATTATTTTTGACAAAAACTTAAATACAAGAAAAACAAATTTCTTGTTTTTCGAAATTTTTAAGAAAATGTAATTTATTTTTATAATATTCAAAACTAAACAATATCTAAGTATTAGTCTTTAAAGTGGTTTTCAAGAACTAATATCAAGCTACAAAAACAAAACAAAAAATATCAGTAGGATGTTGCTCCTCCTTTATCCCGTATTACAGCCATTATCCTTGACGGCATCGAATCAACAAAAATTTGTATGTTATCTTTGGTAATAACTTCATACCAAACTTTATTTAATGCTAAAATTATTTGATTTTCAGGCTTCTGGTCAGCAACTTTGCGCTACATAATATGCCATAAGTGCTCGATAGGATTCAAATCGAGCGAGTTTCCCGACCAAGTCAGGCGTGAAACTCCGATGTCCGTGAATATGTTTTCAAGCTGTAAAAAAGAGACTTTTATTTTTAAATGTTCTGATTTAATTTTACAGTCTGTTCAAAAAAAAAACGTTTTTTTCCAACAGACATTTATTTGAAAAAGTGTTTTATTTATGAGAAATATTATGGTTTTCGACAGGAAGTTTAATATGCGGTCCAATCTCCTGCATTGTCTATAATTGCTTGGCATCTTTGGCGACAACTGGCAGCTTGAATTTCAGCGGAAATTCCACGGAAAGAGACCTCCACTCAAATCAAATAAAATGTTTTGATGATTTAATTTTCTTTTTGGATATCTTAGCTTTCATTAGAGCCCACACATTCTCTATGGGATTTGCATCTGGTGACTGAGAGGGCCAATCCAAAGTTGTAATATTTTGATTCTCTTTCCACTTAGTGCATAGTTTACTTCTGTGTTTCGGGTCGTTACCTTCTTGTATAATTCATATATACTTCAGCTGACTTTAATAGACAATCCTTATACAACTTCTGCATTCTAACGGCATTTAAATTTTCCGTGAAGCACTTAAGAAAGCCAAATCCTCGGGCAGAGAAGCATCCATAGACATGAACCTTCTGCGGATATTTTACACTTCGTTGAATAAATATTTCGCCATTTGTCAACCAAACATATTTAATTGGATTTAACAACACAAAAGTGGATTCATCTGTAAATATTACTTTGATCCAATCTCGATCGATGTTTGCGTAAGCCCACTGAAGACGCTTTTCAACATGCTTTTGTGAAAGCAATGGTTTTGACAAAGTAATGCTACGTTTTATGCCTGATTGCTGAAGTCTTTCGCGAATCGTGTTTAAGGATATATCCAAACACTTCTCCTATAAATTTTTTTTTGCTTCTCTTAAACTGATCATTGAATTTTTATCAAAAAGCCCAACGATGACTTTACCCTGCCGCGTGGAGATAGTAGGCTTTCGGCCTCTTTCTGGTTCGTCATCAACGTTTCATGTTTCTTAATAACGTTCAGATCACCTCTTAACAAATGTGCAAGTAGTTTTAAGATATTTTGCAGTTTTTTTAACTGATCGTTTAGGCCCTTTAGGATGCTTTGTTAAAAAGCTCGCTTCGAAACGTTTCTTGAACTGCACACTCATATTGTTTACACGTGTTACAGTGGAAAGTACAAACAGAACTAAATTAAAATGTATGTGTCGACAACCGCAGCAATATGTATTTATGTAAAATAGCACATTCCAATTTTTTTTTTTTTTTAAGTTAACTGAGTAAGAGAGTAACGTTTTTTGTTGAACAGACTGTACACTCTGTAAGAATCAAACAAAAGATAGCATGCAAAATTTACCGATTTTGCACCGTGGCAAGGTGCAAAATCGACTTGGAAAATTGCGTTCATACTGCCTTGCAAAAGCTGGCACTAAGTTTTCCTTTATGACTTGCCCATATTTTTCAGCATTCATAGTTCCTTCTAAAAAGTACAAACGACCACGTACGTAGTAGGAAAAGCATCCCCAAATCATCTGACTCTGTGGGAATTGCACTGTTTTTACAATACAGTTTTCTTTATAACGTTTAAATCGTTTTAAACGTTCACGCACGTACGGCAAATTATCGGCGCATAGCTGGTCAAATTTTGCTTTATCAGACCAGATGATATTTCGACACTGCTCCAGAGTCCAGTTTTTATAGTTTTCAGCCCAAGCTAGACGCGCTTTTCTCATTTTTTTTCTAATATTTACACTAATATTTACGCAATGATAGGTTTCTAGCTCAGCCCGAATAGTTACTTACTTTACTTTTGATGGCACAACAGCCCGTGGAGGGCCTAGGCCGAGCTTTTCGCATCGACTCATGTTGTGCGTGTTATATTTGTATATGAATGGAAGGGACCTACAGTTTAATGCCGAATCCGAACGGCGAAGGGAAAAGCTTTTCATAGCAAGTTTTACTCTTGTAGGTTTGCCATTGCCTGCCAAGAGGTGGTGCCGTGTAGAAAAATTATTTTTGGTACTTTTTGATTTTGCCTGTGCTGAGATTCGAACCCAGGACACTTTGCGTAGCAATCCAACTAAATCGATCCTTTTTGCTAATATGTTTATAAGGCTATCTATTTTGTTACTGGTTGCACGTTTAGGACCAGATCCTTTTTTCTTCTCCAGGGACTCCATAGTATTCTTTTTTTTTTTTTTTAAAAAAAACAAACAATTGTGGAATTTGAGCAACCCAATTTTTCAGAATTTTTCCGGTATGAAAGTCCTTCTTCCACTAATGTAAGTACAGCGACTTTTTTGTCATGTGTCAGCTGCTTATATTTTGCACTCATTATTGCACTTATTTCACAAAAGAAAAACCCTTCTGCGTTAAACAAATGCACTAGAATAACTAATTTCTGTTGTCAACACATTTGGAATAATTTAAACCGGGAAATCCCCTTTATCGTAGCAAGAAAAAATAAGTAAATTACCCAAATTTTTACATATTAAAAAAGTGTTGCCAGTGGTGCGGTTTTCGTGACCGCCAGTGTATTTGTTATTTTTTTTATTACGGCACGTTCAATAAATTGCAATGCTGGGAGTAAAACTGAAATGTTATGATGTCATTTCACGTAATCCTAAAAGTATGCTCAAATTTTTCATAGTAATTTAATACATTTGCTCGTTGCTGTGGTTGCGGTTTTGCTGTTTTTTTGCTTGCATCCTAAAAGTATGCACAAATTACTTCCTGTCAGATTTTGCTCTTTTTATATTTACATTACAAAAACAAATAAATTTAATCGGCTCAAAAAAACCAATTGGACGTAAGAAGTTTCACTTCAACGGCGAGTTATTAAACTCTCTCTAATTTTTTTGGATTATGACAGTCTTTACCCAAATTGCCTATAAACGAGCAATGAGTTATAGTTTACAATATAGCGATGAGCTATGTATATTTGCCATTTTTAAAGCCTTGTTGCTGATAGAAGCTTTCACAGTATTTCCTAGAATATTTGATTCGCAGTTGTTATATTTTCATGTTTTTCTAATTCCATCAAATTTGAGATACAATACAATTTTTGTTTTTCCTTTATTTGTTTTAAATTTGTAATACAGTTTTACAGCATTTATGCCACGTACGCCACTTACAACATAGTGTACATTCCCCAGTAGCAACACATTGAAATCATAAACTGCGCTTATTGCCAATGCCCGTCAATTTTCGAATAACAGAGCAACAAAAAAAAAAAAAAAAAGAAGAAACTTGCATTCATTTTCACATTCCAATTTGGAATTTCAACGCAATGTTTACGCATTTCGGCAAAAAGACTAACAAGCTGCAACAACAACAAGCGATTCCGCTTTCAATTACAACTACAACCAACTAGAGCACGGATTTCGATTTCAGCATAGAAAATATACTACAACAACAACAGGAGCGACGTCAAAACGCTTAGCAACTATTTGAAATTTGATTGAGTTGCAAAAATCTATAAACACAAAAACAACAAAAGTCGCAAGCTAAATGGAATACATACAAACAAACATACATACGAGTACATTATTGAAAATTTACAATGTGTGTGTGTACATGAATTTTGTGCTGTGTTAATAACAAATTTAATATGAAAGTAAAAACAAACGAAAAGCAGAGAAAAGCAACATCGAATTTCATCTAAATTCCATAAAATATTGAATAGTTCAATTAAAATTATAAAACAAGCGTACAATAAAAATCTGCGGGAAAAACCCAGAGCATACATACTTACATACTTCATCAAATTAATAAAAATGAAGTGGCCACTGTGGTGGCAGTAGCGCAATTGTATGCATAATAAACGAGTAATGATGGCAACGCCCCGAACGGGCTGGGTGAGGCATTTGGTAAAGGTTTTGCTAATTTACCATTTTTTCAATTTAACTTCACGACAAATTCACAACAAATTGTAAATTGAGTAGAAAAAAATATAAATACATACCGAGGTGTGTCAAAGTTATGTCATAATAATGAATGTGCCATAATTTTTGCAAAGTGAGAGAGATTAACAACAGGCAATGGGGCGATACTCATCTCCAAATTACCAATTTGGAGTCAATTTGAAGTGAAATGAGCACAAGTGTGCATTAACTCAGGAGGTGGCCATTTGACCGATATCAATTTTTCAACTTTATGTCATCAATTTTACACCTTCAAGTAACCTTTCTGGGTAAATAGAACTCGAAATTTTCTATTTCTAACCAATTCACAGTATGGCATTACTTTTGGCGCACCTTGTACTTACATAGAAATGCGTAAAATTCAACAAACACATCCTAGATTAACACACTTTTCACGCCAAATACTCTCATACCATATATGTATGTACAGTATATACACATACACGAATACATTCATATATACAAACATATGCGTGTGGAAACATGCTGTGCCCACTGGGAAAATGTAGCAGACCCAGCAGTCATAGGTATTCTGGAGTATTCTGAGAAATTCAGAGGCTTTAATAAGCAATCAGTAGTGATCTAAATCAGTCAGCGAATGCTAGAGGGTGAGGCGATTTCAGAAGAAGAAAAACTGAAAAATGTAATGTCATATTCTAGGAATTATAATAGAGGAGGCAATGGAAGCGAAGGCAAGCTGCCAAGAATAAAATTTGCCTGTAGGTCGTCTCCATTAATGTACAATTATAACCTGCACAACATAAATGGATGCAAAAGGCTCAAGCTAGGCCATCCATATGTGCTGTTGTGCCATTAAAGGAGAAGAAGAAGAAGAAGGAGAGAATGAGGATGAGGATGAGGAGACTGACATTATATTGTGTTCTTTTTAGATACGTATATACGTACATATACATATGTACGAGGTGTGACCAAAAAATAACCGTTATTTTCAAATTTCGTGAGTTACATATGTTCGATTTTCGCATTTTTTTTCTGTTATGTTGGTACACATGTCTGTTATATATGTTGGCAATACCAACCATTTTGGATTGTCAGTTTGTTTTTGACAGATAAAAAGGTTAGTCGTGTTTTGGTGTGCTCTTCGATTTTTTACAAAGAAACTGTATTTAGTTTTGTGTAAAAAATGAAATTAAATGCGCAAGGACATTTGAAATGTTGACTGTGGCCTTTGGCGAGTCTACTATGAGCAGAACACAAGTTCAATTGTGGTATAACCGGTTTAAGGAAGGCCGAGAAGATGTCAATGACGATGCTCGTCCTGGTCGCCCGAGCACGTCAACAACCGATGAAAACATTGACGCAGTGAAGAAAATGATTTTGGATAATCGTCGAATCACTATGAGAGAGGTTGCTGATGATCTTGGCATATCGTTCGGCTCATGCCAAGCAATTTTTACGGATGTTTTACGCATGAAACGTGCGGCAGCGAAGATTGTTCCAAAATTGCTAAACTTAACTTTCTGAAAAATAGAAAATAACGGTTATTTTTTGATGATACCTCGTATGTAGTACTTGAAAATGAGGGATTCACAATTGAAGGCGTAACTTGCAATAAATCACATCTGGCAATTCTGTAACTACATACTTTCTCTGCTTTAGATACGTCATGTAAATTTTGTTTTGATTATGTATCAATTTGCCAAAGTGTAAACAACATAACCTTTTTGCTATACGAAAATGTCAGCATATGTACCAATTAAACACCATTTTCGGGAAGATTTGCTGTTCTCCTTTAATTCGAACAACCAATTCTGCTGAAAGTCATCGATTGCTGTTGAAAGTTTACGGCGAATATACTCCATCGTTTACATCATTTCAATGCTAGTTCGACGCTTTAAAAGAGAGAGAGAGAGAGAGAGATTTTGACACGGAATGGAAGACAAGGAACGCCCTGGTCAAGTGGAAAAGTTTGAAAATTAAGAAATAGAGATTCTACTCGACGAAGACACGTGCCAAACGCCAGGGCGACTTGCAATAGCATTGAGACGAAGTAACTTGCCAAACGCCAGGGGGACTTGCAATAGCATTGGCAGTTCCTCAATCAGAAATTTCCAAGCGTTTGGAGCTCTTGAAAAATTAAGAAAATTTGCTGCCATTACGACTTGAAGCCGGGAACCGGGAGACGTCGAAAGGCGATTTTTCATGTCTTGTTTTGCTATAAAAATAAGTTGTTTTTGCATCGAATTATTACTGGCGACGAAAAATTTATTCCATTACGACAACCCGAAGCGCAAGAAGTTATTTGTGAAGCTCGCCCAACCAGGAAAATCAACGCCAATGCGAAATATTCATGGCGCTAAGGTAATGCTCTGTATTTGGTGAAATCAGAAGGGTGTCATTTATTATGAGCTGCTACTCGTAGCTATTACGAGAGAGCTGTTATCGAAAATAATTGATTCGTATGCGACCAGGCACGAGACCGTAATTTTCCAACATGCCAACGTGCGCGGCCTCAAGTTGCTAGACCGGTTGAAAATTATTTGGAAAATAGCGGGTGGGTAGTTTTGGCTCACTCGCTGTATTCATCAGACCTTGCCCCGTCTGACTATCACTGATTTCGATCGATGCAAAATGCCCATATCGGAATACGCTGTAGTCCAATTGAAAATTGGAGGAATTGGATAGATCCAAAGCCTTAAAAGATGGACGATTCTTTTGGCAAGGAAACCATAAATTGAGGAAAAGCTAAATTTTTGTAAAAAAAAAAAAAAATCCATAATTTTCAAGTTATTCACCCAATACATAAATATATTTACGTTAAACTGAAATAGTTTTCTTGCAGGTTTCCCTTCATTAGGAGAACTTAAGACAGGGAGAGCCCAGCCCCTCAAGTTGAAGATGCACTGTAAATGGAATTAAATTTCGTTTTTCTACCCACTGGTATTAACACATGAATGCACACACACACACACACACACACACACACACACATACACACACACACACACACATACACACACACACACACAGAAAAACAAATACACTACACAAATATGCAAAGAAATAGCAGAGCATGCAAATTTTCTAAATAATTTTCTTTTTTGTCGGTACTGTAAAATGATAACCTCATCATTCAGACCATCACACCAACACAAAATGGATGGAGCAACCGACGAAACTCATGAAACCAATGGATATGCGGTAAAATGGTAAGTGTGTGTGTGTGTGTGTATGTATGTATATACTTATATGTGCATGTGTGCGTAGGTTGATTCATTGCTAACGTTTTGTGGATTTTTAGATATTTCGGCTAGTAGCTAAGCTCGCGTAGCTGTGAACAGTTTCTCGATAGTTTTGTATATGCTGCAATTGAAAATGCAGAAAATGCATGCCAAACGATACAAATTAATGGAGTCAGTTAGTGAATGAGTGGTGGCAGTGAGCGATGAGGGAGGGAGTGAACGATGAATTAGTGAGTAAAGGTGTGGATGAGTGAGTGAGATAGAAAGTGAGTTGTTTGTTTGTTTGTAAGCATACAAGCATGCCACATGCGTTTTAGAGCCGCATTTAAAACGTACTTTGTAAATGGTAATCTATGTAATGCAACAACAACAAACTGCAACGAGGTTTAGTGGCTGATTTGAAATTTAAAATTATAATTACGGAACTTAATTTTCTAGCATTGGTGCATTGTTTGCAAATTCAAATTATTCCATTTCCGTTGCAGGAAATATGTGATGTTCTACCTGCCCACACACTGAATTACATATTTTCGTATATTAATTAGTTACTCTGCGGGACACATTTTCCTCATATGAGTTTTCATGTCGGTTTCTAAAAGCGGAAAAGCTCTGTAGCAATCCTGCATTCATCGTTTTTCATCGGTTTGAAATTTTCCTTCTTATAACCTCATGCTTAAGTTTAACGCGTTGAGTGCCACCATACAAGAAGATAAATGGGGTCCCTCCGGCTACCAAATTTTTGTTACAGAATATTATTACTGAATAGAATATTGCTCAACAATTCAGAATATCCGATTTTAATCAAAATATATGCAAAACTCGACAAATACTGTTATTTTTTGTTTATGATGACACATTGGTCTCACGGGGCCAGGAGATTGACCATAAGTGATTTTGTACCAACGTGTCACCGCTTTTGTCGCTTATATAGAAATAACAAATGAAAAACTGACAAACACGGAATTCAAGGAAGAAATTGTTGAAAGTTTATTCAAATTTGAAAATAAACACGATGAATCGGTCCTGCCAGAACTAAAAAATCATAGATTGGAAGATCTTGGCCGATCAAAGCGCCGACGCTGTATAATATCCTACAAAAGATTAGCCATAGAATCGGGTAGAGAAAAAGCTTCCAGAAAACCAACGCAAACTACACTGAAATGCGTAGCATGTGAAAAATACTATTGCCTTCAATGTTTCTTTGACTGTCATAAAATAACTCAAAATCCAATGAATTGATGTAAAAATGTATATGTACTTGAAGCGAACTAAAAACTTTGATTTGAATTTTCTTTTAAATGATTTGATATAAAAATATTTATGTATTTGAATGTAACTGTAACTACCTATATAAAGTATTTGTTCGTTTTGAAATGTCACAGGCCAAGCCGTATGAACGATGTAATATAGTAGATCTAGTATATCATGAATACACTCTTTCATATGCCATCTATGAAGCGATTGCAGCAGCACAAAGCGAAATCTGAAATACAGTACTTTCAAGAAGAAAGCAATCGGCTTTTTTGCATGAAATAATTTGAATATCAAGTAGGCCTTGATTTTCAAAAAACTTGATTGCATTGTAAATTTCGCAATGTAATTGTAGAAACAGTCCATTATAAACTTTCGTATCAAGAGCATATTTAAGAAATGAGTTCCGTATACGCGAAACGTTTTGAAGCAGTCTTTCTTTCTTCCCATCCAAAAGGCCCCAAGATGTCCCACTTGAGTGCTTCGAAGTACTTAAAAAAGTCGAAGGCGTTTGTCCAGCATTGGAACCAACACTTTTTGGTGCACAAAAATGTGGACGACTTGCCAAATCGCGGCATTTGCAGAGCTACCTCGAAACAGGAGGACTTGGTTATAAAGAAGAATTTCGAAGCTAATCCAGCCATATCCTTGAAAACAGCTAAACAAAAATTGGCTCGAAAGGGCACTAATGTCTCTCTGAATACAATAAGAAACCGTTTGAGGAAGTTTCAGATTCAATTTCGAGCAACGACGGTAAAACGATTACTAACTGCAAAGCAAATAAAAAAACGCCAAGAGTGGGCAACTTAACATGTGGATGACGATTGGAGCCAAGTGGTGTTCACAGACTAATCCTCCTTTTGGATGACAAACACTATTAAGTGTGCTTGGTCCACTAAAGACGGTAAGATGTTGCAGCGATCAGTGAAACATCCAGGAAAGGTTCATGTTTGGGGATGCCTCACAAAACAAGGATTTGGCAAATTAATCATGTTCACGAGGAATTTGGATGCCAACCACTATATCATGACCACGATATACCGTCGTGGACTTCTGCCATCAACGGATATGTGGTTTGGGGCAGGAAGCCGAGATTGGGTTCTTCAAGAGGACAACGACCCAAAACATCGCAGTCGCTTGTGTAGCAGTTGGAAAAAGGAAAACAGTATAACTTCACAGTCGCCAGATGCGAATCCGATCGAAAATGTTTTGGCTCTTATGAAGTTAAAACTCCGTGGAAAAAAGATACGGTCAATAAATCATTTGAAACGCCTTCTTAGGGTAATATGGCGAAGTTTAACATGGTCATACGCTGAAAAATTAGTCGATAGCATGCATTTCCGTTGTAATGAAATTACAAAGAATGGATGAATAATTAATCATTTCAAGATGCTGTGGACTTGTTTTTAAGATACCTTAATTTTTTCAGTGACTTAAGCCGATTGCTTTCTTGTTGAAACTACTGTATTCTCTTGCGAGACCAGATGGTCGCTGTAGCGTAGCGGTAGTGTGTTGGATTGTCAAAGGTTCGAATCTCGGCAAATAAAAAATAAAAAAATGCAACAACAAAATTTCGACACGGGACCACCTCTTGGCAGGCCTACCATTGCCCATGAAAAGCTTTTCACTTCGTCGTTCGGATTCGGCATAAAACTGTAGGTCCCTTCCATTCATGTGCAAATATAACACGCACAACATGAGTGGATGCGAAAAGTTTGGCGCTACTGATAAAAAACGAAGTTAATTGTGGTAAAGGCATAACACTTGCCACAATGGCACAATGTCTATCTCTTTATCGGTGTCCTGTGTGATTGCATTCCCTCTCTCATTCTCCCTCCATCTTCAACTCACCTATCAATCTTCCTTCCATTCAACACAATGCTCTTCATTCATAGGGTGTGTTGATTTTATCAATAAAAAAAAAAAAAAAGCGCTGTGCGACCAACCTAGTCCCGTATGACACTCAACGTGTTAAAACTTAAAAGAAAATATAAAACACGATCGACTGATTGATAAAGTAGGTTAATTTTAAAGGTAATAAAGTGCGAAATTATATATAATAAAATTTTTGTACCACTAGATGGCGTGTTTGGAGTGCTTAAATCAACGAAAGCCATTAAGATGTGAGATACTGATAAAGACCGGGGAGATAGGAACCACAATAGGTCAAGTGATGTTAATTGTATAAATCTCTCTACCTATCTACTTACTTACTTAGTTTGTCTGAGGCCTGATAGACATATTTACTGGAAAAACGACTACATTTCGTTTAAGGAAATTATACAACCACAAACTTCCAGACCTTTGCAAAAATTCATATTTTGTTGCGATGACGCGCTCCTTTACATTGTGACTAGATTTCTAACCAAAGCAATGAAGAGTAAGAAATATGCAGAAAAAACTCATCTGATTCTCCAAATATTATGTAGATAATAAAGTACCTGGTGCGAGAATTAGCTAGATCATTTTCGAATAGCGGATACCCAATAGCAGTAAAAGAATTAAATAAAGGTGCACTGCTTAAATGCATAATTGTACTTTTACTTTACTTTTAATGGCACAACAGCCCATGGAGGGCTTAGGCCGAGCTTTTTCGCATCCACTCATGTTGTGCGTGTTATATTTGTACATGAATATAAGGGACCTACAGTTTAATGCCGAATCCGAACGGCGAAGTAAAAAGCTTTTCATAGGCAATTTTTACTCTTGTAGGTTTGCCATTGCCTGCCAAGAGGTGGTGGTGGGTGCCGTGTAGAAAAATTATTTTTTCTACTTTTTGATTTTGCCTGTGCCGAGATTCGAACCCCGGACACTCTGCGTAGCAGTCCAACGCACTACCACTACGACACAGCGACCACATAATTGTACTGCTTGTTCAATTATTCAATTGATTAAGTAAACATTAGAAACAATAAAAATGAATCGAATATTGGTCGAAATCAACTAAGAAATACATGGTCAACTTACGCCCATATGCCATTTTTCGCAAATTACACAGTTTCAAATGTTTTGATTGCTTGAAAACAGCCACAGCCATTCACCAAAAAAAAAAAAAAAATTTAAGCAACTTCTATGGGGAAAATAATACTTACTATATTTGAGGACTATAAGATTTCACATTGCCCCATGGCCTTAATGTTAAAAAGCTAAACAAATCGTTGATCTGAGAAAACTAAGCTCAGAAATAAAGACACTGACCTAACTATTGTTCACTATGCATGTATTTTATTCACTAACTGACACAATTTTTTAATATCCCGAAGCCTTTGCATACTTTTAGGAACAATTTAAAACTATTGCACTTCAAGCTCATTTTGATGATATTAAACCAGAATTTATTTCTATTTATTATTTATGATACGACGACAAAATGATTATAAACGGTAAAAAAAAATTGTGATACTTTTTTAAAACTAAAATACTATAATATTTCAATATATTTAGTATAAAGCAAAATTAAAAAAACCGAATACAAATAAAAAACCAACAAACCAAAAAGAACAAAAAGAAAATGATGGAAACAAAAGCAAAATCAATAATACTGCAAAATATTTGTGCGCTTTTTGAGCTGAGTTTATCAAAGTACGGCATGAAATAAGGAAATAAAAAATACAAAACAAAAAAACCACACGAAAGAAATGACAAAAATAATAATGATGTTGTCAATGCTATACAAGAATGAATCAAGTTTGGAGTCTGGGATAAGGGATAAGGGGTAAGGGGTAAGGGAAGAAGAAGAAGCAGGGCTCCGACTGGATGAGGATATGGAAACAATGAAGCTTAACACAATAATGTGATATTAAATCCTTTTCGTTTTTCGCTTTCGTCTGCTGTACGATTGCAGCAAAAGAAAAATAGTATACAAACATAGTACAACAATCACAAGACAAAACACACATACACACACAAAGGAAGATATAATATTGAATACGAATGTCGGTGGAAGAAAGCAGATGGAGACGAAGCTGAAGCTGAAGCTGAAGAAGAAAGAGTGTACAGGGGCATAGATAAATATAAATAAGTAAGAATAAATAAAGGATATTTTATTTATTGTCGGTGCTTTGCTTACATAAAGCGACACACACACACACACACACACACACACTACACACACACACACGCACTCTTGATAAAATATTATTATATAAAAGAGAAAAGGAACGAGACATTTTATTTATAATAAAAAATTTGCATAAGAAATATGCTGCATGCTTTTGCAAATTATTGTTGGTATGACAAAAATACCACCAGCAAGCAACACACACCCAAAGAAGATTTTTAAAATTTTGTTTTTAATAATATAAATTCGTTATTTAATAACAGCAACTTTGTAGTTTTTCCATTGAACGTGTGAGGAATGTTTCAGAGAGAGGCAAGCATGATAGAACATTGCGTACTACTGTGGGCAAAAGTTAGTAAGACTTTGTTCATAATTTCAAATTTTTTTATTCATTCTTCCAAATCTATTTCGTCCCTTTCAAAGTAATCCCCCCCGGCCCCAATACAGTTAAGTCAATTTCCGGAATAGCCTTCAATGCGCTTAGCGATTCATGTTTAATGTCTTCAATTGACTCAAAACGGTCAAACGGTCCACGAAGCGGTTTTTTGAGTTTAGAAAATAGCCAAAAGTCACACGGTGCTAAGTCAGGCGAATAGGATGGTTACGGAACGATATCAGTCGAATTTTTGGCAAAATGGTCTCGTAAAACCAATGCAGTGATTTTGGAACCAATCGTGCATTCACTCTTCTTAGGCCCAAATGATGTTTTAAAATGGTTTTCACTGATCCTTCCGATATTCCAACGATGCCAGTAAGGTCTCTGTTAAGGACTGTTAATCGTCGATGTCGATTCTCGAGCACCAATTCCTTGATTTTATTGACGTGTTGATCATCAGTTGATGTTGATGGCCGTCCTGGACGTGGTTCGTCGTCAACGCGCTCTCGACCATCTTTGAACAATTTGTACCAATCAAAAACACTTGCTCGCGACATACAATTATCACCGAAGGCCTTTTGCAACATTCTAAACGTTTCGGCACCAGAAATTTGATTCCGCACACAAAATTTAATGGAACTTCTTTGTTGAATAATTTCACTCATTGTGAAAATCGCCGAATGCACTTTTTGTACTTCAGAAAGACAAGCGTATACTAAACACTAATGATTATTTTGATGTGACATTTGGCACAGATGTCACCGACACTCATACCAACCTTAAAAAAATAATATTTTGATGAATGGGTTACCGCGCGAAATTTAAATTAAATAGTCTTACTACTTTTTGCCCACAGTAGTATATTTATGGTATATGAGAAAGAGAATGTAATCGCTCTCAGGTTCATGCATACGTGTGTGTGTGTGTGTTTGAGTGTATCCATGTTGACAGCTGTTGCCCTTTGGCTGGCGCCAGCTCCATTTGCTATATCCATAAGTATGTGCTGACTGCCACCACTATTTCGTTTAAATTTTTAAAAGAAGAAAAAGAAAACATTTTTTTTGTTAAATTACGCAAATATTTTACATGAAATTTCAAGGATACGCTCGGAAATAAATCTTTATAATAAAATGCAATGAAAACTGAAAGCACACGATTGCATTATTATCTACACTACTCATAATTGTATTTCGGTTGTATTCAAAAGTGGTTTCATCATTTGAACTAAATTACAATTTCACAATTTTAATATGAATATAATTATTTAATCAAAATATGAACAAAAACCACTCACTCAGCAAGTATTTGGAAAATGTTATCGAATAGCCGTAGTAAATTCATTTGAACAAACAAACCTAATTCATACAAATTTGATTCGTCTTTTGAATGTGTTATAAACTGTTTGATTGATTCAACGAAGTTCGTAAATTGTATTAGAGTGAAATATGGAAATGCGATTGATCTCACATATTGAACATGAACAGTTAAATCGATTAAAAGTTTTGCCTAAAAATATGCAAACTCTATAATAGCAATATAATAGCATTTTTTGTTGTTGTTGTGTGCGAAGCATTCACTTCTGTTTCATGTACACTCATCACACGATTTATATGGTGCATGATTTAAGCGAGTTCACAAATATGTGTTGCTCTTTCACTGACTCCTTTCCGCCGTTGTTTTTATACACCAACAACAAAACTATCCAGAATGCAGTTAATTGGTGTGGCTGCGTTCTACGAGTTCATCTCTCTCTCTACGAGTTCATCTCTCTCTCTCACTCTGTTTTCTTTCATAGTATCATTGAAAACAACCAACTGTAGGTCGCTTCCATTCATGTGAAAATATAACACGCACAACATGAGTGGACGCGAAAAGTTTGGCGCTACATGCTGTCATAGTCGACACTGATAAACTGAAGTTAATTGTGGTAAAGGCATATACACTTGCCACAATGGCACAATGCCTATCTCTTTATCGGTGTCCTGTGTGATTGCATTCCCTCTCTCATTCTCCCTCCATCTTCCACTCACCTATCAATCTTCCTTCCATTCAACACAATACTCTGAATTCATAGAGGTACACCCTAAGTGTTGAATCTATCAATAAAACAAACAAAAAAAAACATTTTTCCTACAATAGTAAAGTAAACAATACAAAAATCGTTTGATGTGAGATTCTTAGAGATCTCAATTCATTTTTTTCTAATTTTTACCTTCATTTATAAATTGTGATTAAATTTTGTGGGTATTAAGATAAAATTCAATAGATAAATAACTAAATAACATTTTGTTTTATAGCAACAAAAAGATGAATTCAATTCAAGCTTGGTACCTTACATAAAAACTACATCTTTAAAATGACATAAATGAGGAACCCTAGAAAATAAAAGAGTGAGAAAATGTGTATGAAGGAGGTGTGATGTACATTAGGAGTTTTCCGAGACGAATTTGGTATTTTTGGGATAAGTGGGTGTGGCACCTCCCATACAAGCAAAATGATAGTTTGTAGCCGAAGGCGATATAGGTATTGGAAAAAATAAGTTAGGTTTTAGGTAAGTGGGCGTATGTCGGTGTGGCGTAGTGGTTATGAGTTGGACTATTGCGCAGAGTGTCCGGTGTTCAAATCTCAACATAGGCAAAACGTAGAAAATTTAATTTTACTGCACGGCACCATCTCTTGGCAGGCAATGGCAAACCTACAGCAGTAAACATTTCCTATGAAAAACTTTTCATTTCGCCGTTCCGTTTCAGCATAAAACTGTAGGTCCCTTCCATTCATGTACAAATATAAAACGCACAACTTGAGTGGTTGGGAAAAGCTCGGCCTGGGCCGTTCCTGTGCTGTTGTATTATCGCAATCAAAAACATCGTCATCATGCAGTGCTGACCCTGCGAAAGTGATCCTGATTGCGTTATCTCGTTAACGGTGAGTGTGGGTGACAGTGGCGTATCCAGGGGGGGAGGCGAGGGGGTGAGGATTGTGCGCTATGTCCAAATGTCCCGCAATGTTCAAAAAGCGGAAAAAATTATTATAATTACCTAAGCTGGTGTAAATTTCTAAAATTATACTTTCATTTGTTTTCGTTTGTTTTTTGCACGATGTGTTGGAGGAAGTTGATGATACACAAAAATATTTGCAAACTCCAGGACTAACTGTCGATAAAGTAGCAGCGAAATCGAATGCCCTAATTCTCTTTTTACAAGAAAAGCGGCAATGTTTAGTGGAAGGTGCATTCGAGCAGGCTAGTATTATTTGCTCAAAGCTCGGAATAAGCATCAGCCGGCGCATAAGGTACAAGAAAAAAATGCCGGGTGAAACGGAACGAGATATTGGTTTAACTGCTAAAGAATAAAACAAGAGGACGATGCTTGAATGCATCGATTGTTTCTCGACATAATTAAAGTCTCGAACCATGGCCGATATCTTTCGAATTGTGAAAACAAATGACTTGCTGTTTTGTACGGATGAAGAACTGAAAATAAATGCAAAAAAGAAGAAGAACTTAAAGTAGAAGTACAAAGACTTCGTATACAAATTAAGGCAGCAAACAATGAATTTAAAGTCGCAAGTAAATGGACTACGCTTGTTATGCTAACTTTTATTGTAGAATGGGACTTTGTAGAGTCTGTTTCAAACGTATCTTTAGCTCTTCAATTGTTCTTAACAGTTTGTGTCTCTGTGGCTTCATGTGAAGGAAGTTTTTCAAAGTTTAATCTAATTAAATCATATCTTCATATTTTCAAGTCTTCCAAGATTTTTAAGAGGAACATGCTGTAAATAAAAATTTCTCTTATTGGTCTCATACTCGTAGAGGATTTAACCCTTTTTTATGACTTAAATGAAATACGTATTAATTTAAGTTCACTCATCTTTATGAATTCCTGTATTATCTACTTACTTTTAAATAAAAAATAATCGTACATACCTACTCATATTATAATTATTTCAAAAGAAGAGGGGGAGGGAGGGCTTATATAGGATGACACCATTTAGGGCCGCCCCGGGTGTCACCCCACCTGGCTACGCCACTGGTAGGCGATAGAAAGATTACGAATTCTTTTAGTGTAGGCAACATTTGTCTCCAGTCTCATCCTAGTAAACTGGAAGCCATTTAAACTCTATGAAAATACAATATTTTTCAATGCTAAACTACATAATAAATAAACATTATTTATAAGAATACATCGCCTCTGGTAATTGTCATAGTTACCATAAAGCTTTAATCATTAAATAAGCAGCAATAATCATCATGGGACAAATCAATTTCAAGAGAGCATCATCGCCCCTTTTCCACCTTCTTTTAACATTGGCAATGGCTCCCCATGGAAATCTTCACTGATGGCATGCTAATTTTAATATGTTTTTTTTGGGTATAGCGCAAGTGGAATTTTGATTTATTTTCTAACGATTGAGCGCGGTAAACTTATGACATTGATAAATCAACGAAATTTCAAATCCCACAAAGTTTTGCATCAATTAATTTGGGGGGAAAAAAATAATGACAAAGAAATAATATTTAATATTTTTGGAACTTATGTATGTATGTATGTATGTATATATAAATCATGTCTAATAAATGATAATATTTAAAAAATAAATGGTATTTTTAAGACCCATTTGAAATTATATAATTTTTTATTCGAAAACATTTTAATCCAATTATGATTTGTTTTAAAATAAATTACAACTATCAAAAACAAAAACTTTAACTTTTATGTAACTAAATAAAGTTGAAAGTTGAAAGAAAAATAAATAAGTTTATAGTTTTCAATGACAAAGAGAAAGAGAGAGAGAGAGAGAGAAGCGGAGAAAGAGCGAAACAGAACCAAATTCTGATTAACTTTTCATGCTACTTACAGCAACTTAAGCAGCTTTCGTTAAATATAAAGAAAGAGAGGGAACAACAACAATAACAACAACAACAACAACAACTCCAATTTTGTATGCATTCCTTCTTTTTCGCATACCCTTTTTACGAATTAGTAGCTTAGGCACTTACCTGTGAACATTCATTGTGTGCATGCCAAATTGTTTGTATGTAGTATGTAAATCTCACATATGTGTGTATGCGAGTATGTGTTCGAGTGTGTGCGAGTGTGTGTGAGTGTGTGCTAGTGTGTGCGAGTGTGTGCGAGTGTGTGCGAGTGTGCCAGCGTGTGTGTGTGTGAGTGTGCCAGCGTGTGTGTGTTGCGAGTGTGCGTTTATACCAATTTACCTTACAATTTGACATTGATTTGCATTTTGCGTCACCATGGCATTTAACCCTTAATCTACCTCGTTTATATACCTCTTTTGTTGTTGTTGTTGTTGTTGTTGTCGTTAAGTCTCTTCGCAAATCTTGTGAAAAGGGTGAATACTCATACTGAGAGGCATGCAGGTGTACAGGTTTACCTTGTTCTTTGTTGTTGTTCTTGTTGTACCGTAATACCCTTTAAACGTTTGCAAGGAAAAATCTACGAGGATAAGCCGAGAACAAGAAGAACAAGAAGAACAAGAAGAAGAAGAAGAAGGAGAAACGGGAAAAAGCTGAAAAAGAAGTCATTCACTTTGCATTCACCAACGTAACGCGATAAGTTCGGCGGCAACAAAAACAACATTTTTTTTTTCATTCTTTCTCTTTTTCATTTTATGGATTTTAAGTAGTTTTAAAATGTTCAAGCACGCAGGAACGTCAGTCAGTCAACATATGAGACTGCATGTAAATATGTATTTCTGAAGGTTTATAAGCAAACATATTAGACTTTTATGAACACTTACACTCTAAAAAATTAGGCGCCTGCAGAGATTGCTTCTACCTATAATATTAAAAAAAAAAATATACAGGGTTAGGCGATTGTACTGTTCAAACGACCATATATTTTTTGTGTGAAATTATTTTTTATTGATTCAAATTACAAAAGTGTGTGAAAATAAGAAAAATTTTAGAATACATTCACTTTATCTACATGTGGCCACCTTTTGCCTTGACGGTTAAAAAATGAGTTGCATATGCTGCACGAATATGGTCTTGCGGTATTTTGGCCCATTCCCGTACAATGGCTTTCTTTAGCGCATCCATACTGGCATATTTTTAGTCCTCACCTTGCTCTCCAAAATGGCCCAGATGGAATAATCCATCAGATTTGCATCTGGCGAATTCAAAAGCCATTGTGCGGACGAAATGAAGTGTGGAGCATAGTTTTTTAACCATTCTTGGTTCACACGAGCTTTATGAGACGGTGCCAAGTCTTCTTGGAACGTCCATGGTGTAGGGCCGAAATGTTTGCGTGCCCACGGCTTTAGAGCAGCTTCCAAAACATTTTCCCGATAATAAGTCGCATTGATTGAAAACGATTGGACAGCGTCCATCGGCGGTCACACCTGCCGATACCATTACTTGAGAGGGAAAATTACTTCGGGTGACCGTTCGTAGGCTCAAATTTTCGTAAGTGCGTTCAGTTAAGTAAACACGATCATTTTGAGAGTTTATGAACTGCTCAATAGGGAAATTGTTCTCATCAGAGAACACAATGTTTGGAAATTCGCGACGTTCGTGCAAGCATAACAACTCCTTTGCTCTTTCGAGTCTAATTTTTTTTTTTTGCTTTGGTGTAAGATCATGTGCCTTTTGGAACTTGTGGCTTTAACTTGAGCTCTTTCTGGAATATGCGTCGTAGTACTTTTAGTATTTTAGTTTCCAATCATTCCATATCCATTTCTATTTCCACTCAATTTCCATTTATTTTATTAATTCAATCCCATACATTTTCCGTCATTTCCATTCCATTGTACTCATTTCCTTTCATTGCTATTAATTTTCATTTATTTCTATTTATTTTATTATAGTAATTCTCATTTCTATGCATCGCTATTCAGTTCTAATAATTTTCATTTATTGCCAGGCATTTTTAATTATTTACATTTATTCTGATTCATTTCCTTTCCATTCTAATAATTTCTCTGCATTTCCATACAATTTTCATGATTCAATTTTCATTCATTCAACTTTACTTCTTTTCATTTCTATCCAGTGCCATTTATTTCATTGAATTTCATAACATTTTACAAGATTACATTGAAATTCATCAAATTTTAGAGAATTTTACAGGACTTCGAAACAAAGCCATTTAACGTAAAGAAAATTAAGGAATTTCAATGAATTTCTTAGCATTTATAGAATTGCATAGAATTTCAGGGAAATTTATATTTTCATAGAATTTCACAGCATTAAAATCAGCGTTTTATTCGCTACTCTTCGCTTCTAAATAGTTATGTCTGGTTGGTTCGCAAGCCGGCTGTCCAGAGGACACACTTAGGCCAGAATGGGCCATTGTGATTCTACTTTATACAATCCTACTTTGAGCTGTCAAGAAAGCAAAGTGAAAACAAGAAGAAAAGTTTGCCAAGAAACAAATAAAAAATGTATGAAAATATCCGCCGGAGAAAAGAAATGAGTTACAAATGCAAATAAAAATGTTTTCATTTTTATTTTTGTATTTACACATTCAACACACAGGGTGTACCCCTATGAATGCAGAGCATTGTGTTGAATGGAAGGAAGATTGATAGGTGGAAGGAAGAAGGACGACGAATGAGAGAGGAAATGTAATCACAGGACACCGCTAAAGAGATAGACAGCCATTGTGGCAAGTGTTATACCTTTACCACAAAGAACTTCGGTTTATCAGTGTCGACTACGAGGCGCATGTAGCGCCAAAGACCAAGATTTGAACCCCGGACACTCGGCGTAACAGTCCAACGCACTACCGCTATGCTACAGCGACCACGACGGGCGCTCAAAAACGGGTATAGAACCCATATACTAAAGAAGAGTAGTGCCAATGGTAAAGTGCTGAAAAATCACCAGCCAGCATTGAGTAGATTTATTGTGAATGATAACACAACGAAGAAAAGGGTTAACAACTTAATCGTTTTATTCACAAATGTTTAATGAGTTTGCGAATAAAACACATCTAAGGATAGGTGGTCGCTGTGGCATAGTGGTAGTGCATTGGACTGCTGCGCATAGTGACCGGGGTTCGAATCTCGGCACAGGCAAAATCAAAAAGTAGAGAAAATAATTTTTCTACACGGCACCACCTCTTGGCAGGCAGGCCAATGGCAAACCTACAAGAGTAAAAATTGCCTGTGAAAAGCTTTTCACTTCGCCGTTCGGATTCGGCATTAAACTGTAGGTCCCTTCCATTCATGTACAAATATAACACGCACAACATGAGTGGATGCGAAAAGCTCGGCCTAGGCCCTCCATGGGCTGTTGTGCCATTAAAAGTAAGTAAGTAAAGATAGGTTAGGGTTAGTTAGCGATAAGTAAAGGTTAGAAAGGTTTGTGATACCACAACTGTTTAACACCGCTTCAAAATGACGGGATGGTAATTTGTTATCACTTGGTGGGTTTGTCATGGACCTCCAAATCTCATTCACTTCAAATCAGTAGGAATGCAAGAACTAACTTAGCAAACCAAAATGGGACTCGAACCTGAAACGTAGGATGAGAGTCTAGTGCCGCTACCCACGTGATCGGTTGCTTAATACTTAAGAGGTTCATAATAATAATAATCTTTTTAATATCAGTTCAGAGTTAAGTTAATAAGAGTTTAATAAGAGCTCCATAAAAATCCATAAAATTGTATAGAATTTGACAAAATTTCATAGAAGTTTAGAGAAATTCATATTTTTATAGAATTTTATTTAAAAAGATTATTAAATACTAAAACTCAATCAATTTGTCTTACAACTCAGCCCCAGACTCCTGAGTCGTGAATAAGAAAAGGGGTTATTATCTTCGAAATGTCAATTAACTGAATTAAGGATACAAAAAATTCAAAAATTAGTATAAAGTATAGGTAATATTAATTCAAGAGAGTAAAAAAAAATGGTGGGGAATTCGAACGTTCAACTACACGTAAATCGAAACACGCTCACAATTGGAAGTTATACTTTGGATAAAAATAACCACTAAGTATTACTGCTTTTTGAAGTTAATTGAAATTGGCTTCTTTAGAATCGTTTTTGAATTAACGAGGGGGTAAATGGTGATCGTGGCAAAATGGAAATTGTCACGGAAATGAAGGGCAGCGCCCTCTATCAATTAAGTATGCAAAAAATAAGGATGCATATGTATATACTAACATATAAATGATGGGATGGGCATGGGCAGCACATACTCATCTACTATTTGCCCTCTATCAATCGACAGGGGAATCTTCTCCCTAAATCGATTGATAGAGGGCGCTGATTAGCGTATGATTCATACTCGATTGATAGAGGACGCTGCCCATCAGTTTCTAGTAAAACATTTCAAGCAAAAATTTTACATTTCAAACAAAAATCGTTAGAAATTTCTGGAGCTGAAAGAATGAACGAGTAGAGACTGAAAAAACAATAAACACGAGGCATAAACAAATAGCGATTGTGTTACGATAAAATCTGCAGCAAAAACTGCCGCTGAGAGACAGCGAGAATGTAGACTTCGTCGAAAAATGGAGACCCAACCAAACCAGCAGATATTCTGCTATGGTGAAAGAAAAACTTAAAAATCAGCATCGGGAGATCGCAAGAGTGTACACTTCTCAAGCAACTTGAGGCACAACAGAATTGGAATTTCATTGAAAAGCAACTCGCAAAGACTAATGCGGAGGGACAGCATGAATGGCAAGTGAGTTCATTATAAATGTAGTATAAATAATTGAATCAAAACTCATGCCATTGAGTCCCGAGGAATACCTTTTGATTATACAGCATCAGGCAGTCATTGAGGTGGTAGGGAGTAAAATTTTTTTTTTTTTTTGGCAGACATTGAGTTACCCTTATTCCCAGCTTCTCAACGAAAGATGAGGGAAGAAGATTTACTTGAAGATTTGCATTAAAATCTCTCCTCCGTGAAAATAAAACAACAAATCATAGACGAGATTGGCTAAGTTCCTAGTCAACCTTACAACATTCGTGAGTTCTCAGACCAGCAAGTCACAAATTTTCAATCTGAGATTTTGATGAGACCATACAACCTGAATATTTTGATGATGATGATTATTTTAATGATGTAACAAATAAATTCGCATGCTTTGAGTAGGAGTATCTTCATGGAGATGATGATTTTGCAGAAGGTGTTGCATGCATTGGAAATGCAAACTGTCAGAATGAAGTTAATCCAAATGTCAGAGAAACATCAAACTGAACTATACAAGGCTTATCGTTTACATAAATCAGAACATCGTTAAAAATTCTTTCGGTCACGCTTGTGGCCTTCTAATGTTTGCGATAGACTCTGGTTTGTACAAACTTTCTGAAGAACGCCCTAAACTTCGTTAGGGCGTCCCATGGACGCACACAATTTCTATTTGTATTTTTTCAGTGTACATATTTGTTGATATTTTCATTGTTATTTCAAACTTTTTCTATTACTGCTGCTGCTGCTGCTGCTGCTGCTGTGTAGCAGTAGATTGCAACCATAAGTATGAAAATCCTTTTAAAATGTTCTTTTCTTTTGAAATGTAAGTGGAATAGTTTTGTTGTTGTTGTCGATTGCTGTAGTTGAAGCAATTATAAATGGAAATGTTAAAATGTTCCCCTACAAGTGGCATAATTATTTTGCTGTTCTGATGGGGGTTTTTTTTCTTTTTTTTTCTGATATTTGTAGCTTTAAAGTTTTAGCGTTGGTTGTTTTTGTTTTTGTTTTTGTAGTAAATCATTTATACATAATGTATGTACGAGTATAAGTTGTAGGCACATAGTTACAGTACTTTCAAGAAGAAAGCAATCGGCTTTTTCGCATGAAATAATTTGAATATCAAGTAGGCCTTGATTTTCAAAAAACTTGATTTCATTGTAAATTTCGCAATGTAATTGTAGAAACAGTCCATTATAAGCTTTGGTCTCAAGAGCATATTTAAGAAATGAGTTCCGTGTACGCGAAACGTTTTGAAGTAGTCTTTCTTTCTTCCCATCCAAAAGACCCCAAGATGTCCCACTTGAGTGCTTCGAACTACTTAAAAAAGTCGAAGGCGTTTGTCCAGCATTGGAACCAACACTTTTTGGTGCACAAAAATGTGGACGACTTGCCAAATCTCGGCATTTGCAGAGCTATCTCGAAACAGGAGAACTTGGTTATAACGAAGATTTTCGAAGCTATTTCAAGGATTTTCGTATCCTAGAAAACAGCTAAACAAAAATTGGCTCGAAAGGGCACTAATGTCTCTCTGAATACAATAAGAAACCGTTTGAGGAAGTTTCAGATTCAATTTCGAGCAACGACGGTAAAACGATTACTAACTGCAAAGCAAATAAAAAAACGCCAAGAGTGGGCAACTTAACATGTGGATGACGATTGGAGCCAAGTGGTGTTCACAGACTAATCCTCCTTTTGGATGACAAACACTATTAAGCGTGACTGGTCCACTAAAGATGGTAAAATGCTCCAGCGATCAGTGAAACATCCAGGAAAGGTTCATGTTTGGGGATGCTTCACAAAACGAGGATTTGGCAAATTAATGATGTTCACGAGGAATTTGGATGCCAACTACTATATCATGACCACGATATACCGTCGTGGACTTCTGCCATCAACGGAGCCAAGATTGGGTTCTTCAAGAGGACAACGACCGAAAACATCGCAGTTGCTTGTTTAGCAGTTGGAAAGAGGAAAACGGCATAACTTCATTGGATTGACCCTCACAGTCGCCAGATGCGAATCCGATCGAAAATGTTTGGGCTTTTATGAAGTTAAAACTACGTTGAAAAAAGATACGTTCAACAAATCATTTGAAACGGCTTCTTAGGGTAATATGGCGAAGTTTAATACGGTCTATATTAATATATTTGCGCAATGAATAATTAATCATTTGAAGATGCTGTGGACTTGTTTTTAAGATACCTTAATTTTTTCAGTGACTTAAGCCGATTACTTTCTTGTTGAAACTACTGTGCAAGCTTCAATCAAGATATATGGTATGCATGAAAATGTATTTTATAATTTAATTGAAAGCGAAAAAAGGGAAGCGAACGACAGGGAGTGAAAGTTTGTTTGTTTGGCAGCAGCTACATGCGCTGCGGCAAGTACTTGACTTATAAGTAATTAGTAGTAATCGCTTACAATAAATCGCTTTTAAGTACTTCCTTCGTTCGTCATTATATTTTGGATAAATTTGATTAATGAATGTATTTTACCTGTTCACGTTCGTTCAAAATCGGCAGCAGCGTAGTAGCTTCCTTTCAAATTGGTATCGAAAATATGTAAAGTAAAGATTAAATATGGAAATATCGAATGCTGTTTTTCGATCATAAATGCTCTGTCTGTGTCAAGGAGATTACATAGCAAGAGAAGCCTCCTCTGCGGGAGTCGCACCATCAGAGTTTCCCTCATTCAATGATGATGCATCTAGCAATTACGATTAGTCGCAATATGTAGTTTTTGTTGTGCATTTAATGTAAGGTTTTCCTCATTAACATGAGGAAGTATGTAAATTCGAAATGTTTTTGTTGTTGTTGTTTTTGTTTGCCTGTTTTTATTCTAAATAATTAAATTAACGCAATCACTTACTTGGCTGACAGTTAGGGTTATCGTGCGAACTGAAGGATGGCTAAAGAAAACAAACTTAAATGGCCCTGAAAGTATGAGACAGTGACAGACTACAACTGGAAAGTGTTGAGTGCCAGCATTGATGATGCTGCATTTAACATTCAAACTTCAAAACGGGAAGTACATTATGACGAAAATGTTGTAAACAAAGGATTTGAAAATATTTAACCCATTATTATATAGCAGAGGGCAAAGGGGTCTTTAAAATTTGGTTAAGCAAGAAATTCGATATGCCAAATGCAATTGAATGGGTGATTGCATCAATAAAATAAGCTTCCTGCACTTCTTCTTCATCTTTTTTTCTTTTAATGGGACAACATACCATGGAGCGCCTAGGCCGAGCTTTTCGCAACCACTCATGTTGTGCGTGTTATATTTGTACAAGAATGGAAGGGACTTATAGTTTTATGCCGAATCCGAACAGAGAATTGGAGAGGCAGTTTTTGTATGTTTGCCATTGCCCATTGCACCATCCCGGGTGCCGTTTAGAAAAATAAATTTTTCTACTTTTTTGATTTTCTTATGCTGAGATTTGAACCCCGGACATTCAGGCCACTGTACTACGCACTCGTCCCAGCGAACACTTCCTGCACTACGACTCTTGTTATTTAGTTCGCAGGCCAATAGAGATTGCGAATTTATCCACAATTTGCAGCAGCACAGTGTGCAATGTAACTAGTTTTTATTTCAGGCCTGCACACGAATGGGTTAAACCATCAACATCACCAACGATGTGTCAGTACATAATGCAACAGGTGCATTAGCACGTACATTGTATGCTCGTTTGCACAATATGTATTTATGTTTGTTTGTATGTAGATAAATATAAAAATGCTAAATAGTGTTTTTTGTTTCTTTTTACTACCATAGATTGTAAATCTCAACAAAATAATGTAAAAATTTACAAGAATAATCCAGAAGAAAGTAAAACTACAATGAAATAAAGAAGTAAACAAAAAAAAAAAAAAAAAAAAAATCAACAAGAAAACAATAAAGGAGAGTTTTGCATAAAACAGGTAAAAGGTAAAAAAATGAAATTGTTTACAGTGACGGGCAAAGAAATAGGTTCACATTCAAGTACAGAAAACTAGTAAAAATACACAATGTTTTGTTTTTTTATGTTTTATAAAAAAACATAATTTTGTTAGTTATGCTTCCCCCAGCTTTGCTTTGCGAAACTTGACAAAGTTTTGGTAATAACGTAAGCTCTCGAATGTAAAATATATAAATAGAATCCAATTGATTTGACATTATTCTCTTACTAATAAGTAGTACGATCGAAGTTGTTTAGCATAATTTTGTTTTCCCAGATTTCGAATTGCTGAAACAAAGAAGCTTCCTATCGATAGGTTAGGTATAACTTTCCAAAAACATCAATAGATCTCTTAGGTTTTACCAGATAGAAGTCCCATAGCAATTTTGTGCGTTTAGCGAGGGTGCCCATAATTTAAGATGCCAGAGTAGTTAGAAAACTTTAAAAGAGAATTCATTCCCAGTTTAGCGACCTTCATTTCAATAACTTTCATCTTTTTCTATTGCATTATCCTTATTTAATCATAATTAATTTTATTAAAACAACCCTAAAAATATGCTCAGATTTAAGATGAAAGAACTAATAGGAAAATAAATTTCTGCTTAAAAAACCTCTCAGAGAACGAAAAAGAAAACAACGAACCTTTCCATTTCGCTTTGTTCTGCTCACTCACAAGAAAGAAACACGAAACGATTCAAACGCATAGGAAACAGATACACTTTTGTATTGTGTTCAGTTTGCGTTAATGACCGCAAACTATACACCATAGAGCATTTGTGAGAGCCGACGTTGCGTCGCTGCACCTATACAAGCAATCACGCTTGCCACTTACTCATTTTATTTTGAACCAATATTTACAAAAAGAAGTGTACCAAATGGGTCAAAATGTACCATTTTTGTATATAGAATAAATAACTTTATTAAAAACTTCTTCTCAGTTTATTATATAAAACTTACTTACTTACTTTTAATGGCACAACAGCCCATGGAGGGCCTAGGCCGAGCTTTTCGCATCCACTCATGTTGTGCGTGTTATATTTGTACATGAATGGAAGGGACCGACAGTTTAATGCCGAATCCGAACGGTGAAGTGAAAAGCTTTTCATAGCAATTTTTACTCTTGTAGGTTTGCCATTGCCTGCCAAGAGGTGGTGCCGGGTACCGTGTAGAAAAATTATATTTTCTCCTTTTTGATTTGGCCTGTGCCGAGATTCGAACCCCGGACACTCTGCGCAGCAGTCCAACGCACTACCACTACGCCACAGCGACCAACACTATTCATTAATTAAAAAAAAAAAAACACACAAAGAAAACATTAACGAAACAATAAATAAAAAAGGGTGTGCATCAGTGGGACGCCCTACAGAAGTTTACCTCTTCCTGCGTTTAAATTTAAAAATTTTTGAAATGTCAAACTTAACGTGAAACTGATGGGCATTAATTGAGTATGAAATTACAACCTCACAGGTCGCCTTATATTTTCCAGAGACTACAGCAATGTCACAAAGAAGATTTGTAAAATTTATTCTTCTGTTGCACCTATGCCACCACCAGTAAAATGCAGAAAATACGAGTAAATTTGAGTAAATTCAAGAAAGCGGTTTCCATCAAATTTTTTTAAATTGAATTTAGATTAAATTGTCATTCGCAATTTAAAAGTTAAAAATGAAAAGTATGAATCATTTCCCCAAAATAAGTGAATCTATTTTATAGTCCGTTACTGTAAGTACCTTGCAGCGTAAACAACAAAGGAAAGGTAAATCACGCGTAGAAGTAGTTGAAAAAGACAAAAGAAACTGATAAGAGACAGAAGGGGGAAAAAGTAAACGAGAGGCAGGCAATTTTGATTTTAATACAAAACAAAGAAAGAGAAATAACCCGAGAGGGAGAGAGAGAAGGAGAGAATGCGAGAGTGCGAGAGTGCGAGTAAATAAATGAACACATTAACAACAATTATGTATGTGCTTTATCATTAACATCAACATAAGCGAAAATAACAATAACAACAACCACAAAACGTAATCAAATATTTGTTGAGATAATTTACGCACGCTCTTCATTATTTGCCACAACAATAACAACGGCGACAACTACAACAATTGTACATTAGGTGCATGCCTCTTCTGATGTTCATTGTGTGGCTTATCATTGGAATTTATTTTCTTTATTTTCTTTTTGTTGTTGTTGTTGTTGTTTCTTGTTTTCTTTTTTTTCATTGAGTTCTTCTCGTTTCACTCAAACATGTTGCAAGTTAAAGAAAGAAAGAAAGAATGAAAGAAAGATGATAAAAAAAAAGAAAGAAACAAATAAAGCAGGCAATAATAAAAAAAAGAAAAGCTACCAACTTCAAATTCAACTTGAGTGCTCAGCAGCAACAACGGCTTCAAGTTAAAGCTGAAATTGAGTATTGAATTTTTGTGTGTACTTTGCTTCTTCTGCATTTTTCTTTTGAGTGTGAATTTTTCTTACCATATTTTGTTGAATTTCTTTTACAATTTGCTGTTGCTAGTAGCTGCTGCTGCTGCTGTTGTTGCTGCTGACTATGGCCCAAGCTTTCAGAAATGGGTCAGACTATATAAAGCCAAGTTCAAGGCGATCGCTGTTTCAGATGAAAGAAATTGTTAAAAGTAACAACACGCAACAGCCAATCAACAAAATAACAGCAGCAGCTACATTGTGAACAGTTCTTAAAATTAGGCAGAAAATTGCATGTTGTATGTGTGAAATTTGAAGTGAAGTGAATTGTAGCGAAGTTTTCTTTACAGTGTATTCAAAGTCTAAAAGCCATTTCCAGTTGCAACGCAGCGTATAAATTAAGCAAGTGCGATTTTTCAACTATTTTGAATTTATGCTCATTTTGGATTGTTTTACATTCCATAGTTCATTGACGGAATTTATAATTTTACATTCAACTACTTATAAAACAAAACGACAATAAGGTAAGCAAAAATTTACAGTGAACCCTCTATTATTTAAACATTAAGTACATGTGGTGCGGGGTGAAAGTTTCACTTTAAATTCTTTTGTATAATTTTTGTAAATTATAAAAAAAAAAAATATAGATTTTTCGAGACTCTTGGGAACAAATATACAAATATTGTCTGGTGAAATAAAAGAAATATTAGAGTTTTATATTCTGGATGGGATTGTTGGTTTGTTGGTTTTCTTTCCAAACCGGCTCCTGATAAAACTTCCGGTTTTCAATATTTTTTTAAAAGTCGTTCAAAAATTATTCTCCCAATTTGTATTTAAATAATTATTGAAAATAGAAACAAAGCAAAGAAATTATGTTTTGTTTGATGAGGTACCACTTCTGCAGTAATCATTAAACTTACCTTTTATTGACGAATAGGCTTCAGAACTTAAAATATAAAGAATTTATCTGCATTTCAATAGCAGGTTAAAAGTTGAATGGAGAATGAAACTCCTTACACTAGCAAATGCGGATATTTTTATTTTTCCTTCACTGACAAAACCATAAAATAAATAAATAATATTTCGCATAAATTTTTATCGATACAAGAAGTTCAAGTAAACTTCTTCTACACTACACTACACTTTAATCCTCACAAAAATTGTTCGTTACTTTTGTAAATCATATTTCTTTCGTAAAACACTTAGCATCTTCTTACAGTGAGAGATTATTTCGTGATATTCGTTCCATTCTTATGCAAAAGACTGTAAGTGTCTGATAAAGAAAAAAATAAAGTGATTAGATAAATATTTATTTTCTTCCATTACTTAAATACCAATGAGCCTGGCCACACGAGAGCTGAGCTGCGTGAAACCGTATTTCTTTAGCATGAACGTTTCAACTAAACCAAAAAAAAAAAAATATTGACCAGCAAATACGATTTCAAATATAATATTTTGCGATACTTTCATTTCTCAATTTGACAATTTACTGAAATTCCCAAATCATTCTGTAGTCGAAAAATAATGTACAATTCCATATTTGATTTCGAATTCAGGTTGTTTTAAAAAACAATTCTCATTGTGGTGATATGTGCCCAGTCTCGTATCTTTCATTTGTTGTAAACATTTTTGATCCTCTCATTTACGTTCCATATGCTAAATTTTAAGTCCACATTTGAAGTCCACATTTGAAGCTCTTTTCAGAGTTTATATCAGCTTTAATATTTTGGTAAATTTAAGAAAAATTTCCCTAATTTCATTCTTGTCGTATTGGAAATAGTGGATTGTAAAGCAATTGAGAACAGTTCTCATTCGTTTCATTTCGTTCCGTTCCATAACACTCAACTCAACTCAACTCTTTAGCTACGGTACGATGAGGTACTCTCTAGTGCAATTTTAAAAGAACCTAGAAGGACAAATTAGTATGAATGTATTTATAAAGAAAAAGTAAGTTCCTAACTATCTGGCATGGACGCCGTGGAGCTATTACATGTTTAACTCTATTATAATAGGCAGGTTGGTCAATTAAGGCTTTATTACATATGTGTATATTCGGCAAATATTTGGTGATTTATGAGTAACTTCATCTCATGCCTAGACTTTTACCAATTGATATTTCAACTTCGAATATGCTTTTATGATTTTTTTTTTTGATAAATAGCAAATGCTTTGCTAATTTTATGCGTGCATAGCAAAAATATTTTGCTTCACTCAAATCTACAAACTTCACAATATTCTGTAATAAGAAGCGAAAAAAAATCATGTTGTTTCATAGATAACCTTGCAAACATTTTAGTTACCTCCAACTGAGCGATTTATGAGTATAGAAAGAAGGAATAATGCAAAGCAAATGACTGTGAATGACTGAAAACTAGTGTGAACAAATGGAAAATCATGAAGTGTCATCTACCTACAGTACTTTCAAGAAGTAAGCAATCGGCTTTTTCGCATGAAATAATTTGAATATCAAGTAGGCCTTGATTTTCAGATTGTAAATTTCGCAATGTAATTGTAGAAACAGTCCATTATAAACTTTCGTATCAAGAGCATAAGTATTTAAGAAATGAGTTCCGTATACGCGAACCGTTTTGAAGCAGTCTTTCTTTGTTCCCATCCAAAAGGTCCCAATACGTCCCACTTGAGTGCTTCGAACTACTTAAAAAAGTCGAAGGCATTTGTCCAGCATTGGAACCAACACTTTTTGGTGCACAAAAATGTGGACGACTTACCAAATCGCGGCATTTGCAGAGCTACCTCGAAACAGGAGGACTTGGTTATAAAGAAGATTTTCGAAGCTAATCCAGCCATATCCTTGAAAGCAGCTAACCAAAAATTGGCTCGAAATGGCATAAATGTATCTCTGAATACAATAAGAAACCGTTTGAGGGAGTTTCAGACCCAATTTCGAGCAACGACGGTAAAACCCTTACTAACTGCAAAGCAAATAAAAAACACCAAGAGTGGGCAACTGAACATGTGGATGACGATTGGAGCCAAGTGGTGTTCACAGACGAATCCTCCTTTTAGATGACAAACACTATTAAGCGTGCTTGGTCCACTAAAGACGGTAAGATGTTGCAGCGATCAGTGTAACATCCAGGAAAGGTTCATGTTTGGGGATGATTCACAAAACAAGGATTTGGCAAATTAATCATGTTCACGAGGAATTTGGATGCCAACCACTATATCATGACCACGATATACTGTCGTGGACTTCTGCCATCAACGGATATGTGGTTTGGGGCAAGAAGCAGAGATTGCGTTTTTCAAGAGGACAACGACTGAAAACATCGCAGTCGCTTGTTTAGCAGTTGGAAAGAGGAAAACGGCATAACTTCATTGGATTGGCCCTCACAGTCGCCAGATGCGAATCCGATCGAAAATGTTTGGGCTCTTATGAAGTTAAAACTACGTTGAAAAAAGATACGTTCAACAAATCATTTGAAACGGCTTCTTAGGTTTAAGTTTAACACGGTCATATGCTGAAAAATTAGTCGATAGCATGCATTTCCGTTGTAATGAAATTACAAAGAATGGTGGCGACTGGACGCCAGATTAATATATTTGCGCAATGAATAATTAATCATTTCAAGATGCTGTGGTCTTTTTTTTAAGATACCTTAATTTTTTCAGTGACTTAAGCCGATTGCTTTCTTGTTGAAACTACTGTATATGAAAAAGGAAGGAATTATTTTAATGAATTTGTTCTAAATTTGCTAAAGCTGAGCAATTTTGGATATTAGGATGATAAAAAGATTTGATGGAAAAATAAACATAAGTGTTTATTACCTACGTGTAGAATATTTTTTGAGGGTATCGATTAAAGTAGAAAGTTTAGTTATTTACAACAATTAACAAGTTATTCAGTTATGCACAAAGAAATATCTAGCTATAATTTCATTATTATTGATATGGGAAATTGGGGTTGGGGGAAATTAAATATTGACATGCATGTAGATCAATAAGTATCACAGCCAACGAACAATGAGTGTCAAATATTTATATGCACGAATTCTCTAAATAAATTAAAGTTAAAAGAAAACGCAAATACGCCGAGACATTCACATATGCAGATATTTTTATATCTATATGTATGTGTATGTGAAAAAGTGGGTCAAAACAAGGCATAACAGAACTAAAAGCATAAAATCTGGCAACAGACAAAAAAAACACACACACACAAACACAAAAAATGTGAAAAAATAACAAATGAAATGAAGAACTTGTAAACGAGTTAACAACTTTGCATATAGTCATGGCGTACGTACGTACGTAAGTATGTACAGTTAATAACGAATCAACCAAACCATATCTACTACACCAACTGAATACTCACTCGTATCACGCTTCTTTGGCCATTAACAAAAAAACAACAAATACCAAAGGCAACAGCATAAGGCATGAGGAATATCATTCATGTGTAGTTAGTCTCAAAAAGAGATACTCCAATGTTGTTCTTCTTGTTGTTGTTGTTGTTTATTTTTACTGCTGGGTTATGTTGAAACAGCACAACACGTACCTGCATATGCACAAAACATTGGTGACGTTTGTTTTTGATTTTTCTGCTACTGCTACTGCTGCTGCTGTTGTTTTTGTCGTTGCTGTTCATTGCTGTTGCTGTGCGGTACGCATGCGCAATTGCTCATTGAACCAATATTAATCCCAACAACATATGAAACTTACACTATGCGTTTGCCTCTCTCTTCCACTCACCCTCCGACACTTACTGTGTCTCTCTGCACTTTGTTGATTGCCTCTTTGATGATTGTTTGACTGATACCCACTAACCCAGTTCTGAATTGTATTATTTCGCGTTAAACCACTTCTGTTATTTCTTTTTTTTTTTAGCATTTTTTTTTTCTTCACTTTGTTGTTTATTGCTTTATAAATCACATACATAAAATGTATTTGGAAATTCTGTTCTGCCTTATGTCCAAAAATAAAACACTGAACAAAAAAGACTTGTCAAAGGAATTGTCGAAAAGCTTTTAAAAAAAAAAAAAAAAAAAAGAAAAAAGATTAGTCGAAAGAATGCAAGAATTTCGCTTTCATTTATTTCTCATTCGGTTTTAATAAAATTCTTTCTTTTTTCCTTTATTTTTTGTTTCGGGTTGGTTTTTAAATTCATTCTCCATTTTGTCATACATTTTTTAATTGATGCTTTCTGCATATCAATTTACACTTTGTAGCTGTGGCTACTCAAATGAAATTAAGGTGCGCGTGTTTATTTGTAGTTTTGGAATATTTTTTTTAATATTTCATATTTTTATGCCATAACATGGTCAATTACTTTGGCTTAGTTGCATGCCGCATGCCCTGGAATTTATTTCTTAGTACTTGTTCTTTTTTTTTTTTTTTAATGGCACAACACAGGTTATGGAGGGCCTAGGCCAAGCTTTTCGCATCCCCTCATGTTGTGCGTGTAAAATTTGTTCATGCACGGAGACGAGCTACAGTTTTATGCCGAATCCGAAAGGAGAAGTGAAAACCTTACGGTTTTGAGAATGAAAGAAAAAGTTTAAGATTTGTTAGACGTCTGAAACTTGATTGAGTTCAAAATGTTGACATTGGAAGTGGATACATCAACAACATAAATCAAGCTAGACATAAGGTAAAAAACCAAGACACAAATTCGTTGTTCGATTTGCCAACAATTCAAGCCAATTTAGGTGAATCTGAAAGCCACTTTCCTTTAGTACTGGCATCATTTTTGTGTAACCGCTTCATTTTCATTGTCATGCTGAAACATTCTGAATATGTTCTTAGCCTCAGGAGATATAATATAAGTCTTGATTAAACACATAAGTACCAGCCTGGGTTGTGAGAGAAACTCCAATTAAGTATTTCAACTTATTCCACACTTCCTTCTCAACTTTCATATTGGTATCAAAATATACCCCGAATTTTTATATCGAGCTCCTAATAATTAATATTTTATTATTTAATTTTGTTAACGATTATTTTTTTGATATTCAAGAAAGTTTCGAAGCCACATGTTGGGTCTGCAATTCCATATGAGATCATCTGAGACCTTATATTGAACGTTGCCGGGTATCCTAAATTGTATTACAAATACGAGTCATTGAAAAAGGATATTTTTTATAAATTCCTTCACTTCAGTCATCTTAAGATGACTTCCACTTTAAATTGAATAATGGGTCCAGGCCCCTCAATTATTAAAACAATACTAAAATTCATAAGTTAAATTTTTGACCATTCACTTTCGTTCAGAGTTTCTTGCTCCAGATCCTATAATGAACTCATTGAAAACTTCCAAATTCAAATCCACCAAATGTCTAAAACTTGAGTTTGGCAAGGCTCGCTATACAGGGTGTCTCAAAAGTCAACGTCATTCTTGGAGGAAGGATAGGCCTGCTCATAACTAAACAGAATATCAAAATATAGTTTTAGTAAATTCTTAATTTTTGAGATTCTGGAACTTTTATGAATTACTTGAAAATCAACACTTAATCACTTTTTCGAGTGCCACAAAAACAAAATTCCATATCTTAAGATTCTAATTTTTGTTACTCAACGGTGAATAGCCCTGCTATTGATCACAAAATTCACGAAAAAGTGGAAATATCCTATTTGTTCTGTTATACTTAGGCTAGCTCTCCAATTGCTGGCGATAACTTTTAGAACTAGAACGTCTTTCCTAAGGTAATATTCCGATATTCTGGTTAGTTATTAGCTAACCTATCAGCCCTTCAAAGTATGGCGCTGACTTTTGGGACACCCTGTATACATTTTTTTTCTGGGATCTAAACTATAGGGTATTAAATAGTGAATCCCGTCAGTTGCAATGCCAATCTAACCAATGGATGGACCCAATGCGATCTATGCGAAACCTGTAAACTAACCTTCTTTTTTGCGGTAAACTTATTCAAATGTCTTGTTCGTCAACGATTTCCTCTAGAAGCGTAAATAGATATTCCTTTCGTAAATCTCTTTATCGGTGTCCTGTGATTGCATTCCCTCTCTCATTCTCCCTCCTTCTTCCGCCCACCTATCAATCTACCTTCCACTCAACACGATACACTGCATTCATATGAATACACTATGTGTATTGAACTGGAACTTAAAAATGAAAAAAAAATAAATAAAAGAAAGTGTCAAAGAGAATATCAACAAGTAATGGAACAGTTGTGGAAGATCCTGTCAATAATGCTAAATATTCAGGGAAGATATTGCCTACTTTTGAACTAAGGGAGCTATCTACCTGATGAGGAACCGTGGCGAGTTCCGTGGCATTAATGTTGATTATAGCTGATTTGTTTTAATAATAACTTCTAAAATATGAACTGCTAATAATTTATTCTTTTCCAAATTAAGAACATTGAATTTCATATACTATTTACTTGCAAAGAAATTCAATAGGCAACTCAATTTCTTCGGCGTTCTGTTAGATATAAAGCGATAGCACTAGCCATTCATTTTCAAAATATATTAAGTAAGTATCTGAAAAGGTACCAATATATTAAGTGCTTCTTGATTAGCCGTAATTATACCGTAATTTTTGTGAAAAACTTATAACTTAAACTTCAGTTTAGAGTTGCAGCGCTTAACTTTCATTCATTCATTCATTCAGTCATGCAGTCATGCAGTCATTCAGTTAGTCGCTCTTTCATTTAAATTCATTTATTGTTCGCTATTCGTTTTTACTGTTGTAGCTTCATATACATACATACACGCATACATCGATACATATTCATTTATAAGGTTTGCTGTGTTATTTATTTATTTATTTTATTATTGATATTTTTTGTTTTGTTTTTGTGTTAGAGGAGAAAGTTTTTTGTGTGTAGGTTTTTTAACTTTTTGGTATTATTGTTATACTCGTATTTTTTTTCTTCATGCGGTTACGCTTCTGTCTTTTTTCTTTCGGCAACATCTTATTGCAACTGATGCAGCAACAGCAACCGCAACTAACTGCCAACAATACGAGTAGCTTTTAACTTCATTTATGTGCGATTATAAATATGAGGCATATAGAAGTTTATTTTTGAGTATGAGACTTGCATTCATCTTGATATAATTCGAAATTTTTTTATTCTTAAAAAACCGATTTATTTTAATGACTGAAATCACTGGTTTTTAGATCATTGCTTGATTGCTTGTAAGATACTAATGTGTAAGAATATGTTACGAATAACTGCAGATATTTTTCTAGCCAGGTATTTGAAGATTTAGTAAAGATGCTAAAGCTTTTTTGTTGTAATAATTTCTTAATGTGAGAAAATACATTCACGAAATCAAATTACTTTACTTACTTTTAATGGCACAACAGACCATGGAGGGCCTTAGGCCGAGCTTTCCGAGCTTTTCGCATCCACTCATGTTGTGCGTGTTATATTTGTACATATATGGAAGGGACCCACAGTTTAATGCCGAATCCGAACGGCGAAGTGAAAAGCTTTTCATAGGCAATTTTTACTCTTGTAGGTTTGCCATTGCCTGCCAAGAGGTGGTGAGAGAACGATATAAATAGCAAACTAATATCTGGAACTTATTCAAAATTCACAATTTTTGTTTTCATAATTTATTTAGTATACTGGAAAGAAGAAAAAATTTAGAAAAGAATAACAAGTTTTGACATGCACTACCGTGGGGAAAACTTCAAAAAATGATGGTATTTATTAAACCACGACTACAGGTACTTAAAAACAATATGGCATAAAATTCCAAAAAAAAAAAAAAAAATTAATAAATAAATACGATCACTGAACAACAAAATAATCATATCCCATTTTTTCTACGTGAAACAAAATCTGAAAAAAATATATCATGATATAAAGCAATTGTTGTGTCTATGTTTCTCTCTTTGAGAGAAACACACAGAGAAGTGGAACAGTAAAGAAGTGAGGGAAGAGAAGTTATACATGGAATTTTTTTTGTAGAACATTTTTTCTTAGAAACTAGGTGCTTTGGATATTTTGTTGTTCAGTGACCCAAACTTTTTTTTTTTTGTGGAATACGTAGGTAATATACTATTTGTACTGCTTACACTTTGATTAAGAGATAAAAATTAATTAAAAAAAAAAAAAAAAAGAGAAAGAAAAAAGTTGTTAAGTTTTACTACAAATTCGGATTTTCCGTGTAAAAAATAAATCCCAAATAGGTATCTAAATATTTTTTTTGCTTCTTTTGTACCCATGAAATACCAGTACTCGTATAACTCGTATACTATAATACAAATCAAAAAGAAATGAGATGACATTGAAACCGTTTTCAAAACTAGTTTATCATTTATTTTAGCCCCTGGAGAGATCACATTTGCATTTTAGATGGCGGTTTTATATTACATAAATATCCAAATTATTTTATAAATATAAATAAATATAATATAAATTAGTTTTTATATGCATCCATAGATCCGAAATTTTTTTTTTCTCTAATTCCGGAATATAAAATCAAGTATACACATTTGAAACGCCTACCAGAGAACCTCCTTGGTATTGCCACACTGTCCATTATGATAATATTATGTAGATGGATGGGTTCACCTTTAGTATTGAGGCTTATGTGATATTAGCTGGAACTTGTCCCACCCATTTTCACAGTTCATTGAGCACTTACTGCTACTCAATACATGTAATATTTAAAAGTCACCGTATCTAAGTCTGAAAGTATAAAGCTAGAGATTCAATCATATACGAGATTTTGGATTATGATTTATAAACTGCGCTAAGCATATGCTTTTCAAAGTTCATAAGAATAAGTGTCAGGTACCGGCAGTGCATTTGTGAGAGAAGTGATTGAGTAGCACAGCACTTAATCAATTCTAAAGAGCTTATATTAAAGATCATGGAACAAAGTTAACGATGTAAACCTAAAAGAAGGTGAAAAGCTTCTGTTTCCATTCCATTGTTCAATTGTTATATACTCCTTTCCACGCAAATGCAGACTTCTTGAGCACCCCATATGTAATACATTGAAAACGTAAAATCAGTTACGCTCATTATCACTACATAGTTAACTTTTCTGATTTCAAAAACTTTTCCTTTTAGTATTTGGATTTATTATAAAAGTCTAAAAAAACTTGTGTAAAAGAAATTTCATGCACGATTCGTGAATTTTCATGTGAAAAATTCTGTCTTTCTTTTATTTCTAAGGCATGCTTCACGCCTTTTATAAATTTCTCATAGGTCACCTTATTTCCAACTGGGTCATTCCTCAAAATACATTATTAACTTAAAATTACCATATAATAAACTTAAATTATACATGCAATAAATTTCATTAACATTAAATTTTTCGCAGTTGATGATATTTTACAATTGCAATTACGAAAATTATACCACAATTAATGAATGAAGATTTCCAGGCAACCTAAGTTTTGACATCAGAAGAAAGAAATTACAAACGTGTAGTCAAAGATTTAAAAGAAAAGTAATTTTCTTTTTTTTCTTCTTAATTTACTTAGTATCTTTTAATTCAGTACCTACCAAAGAAGTACACGCTATGTAATTTCAACGGAAATTACTTACCATTTAGGGTCAGTTAGTAAAAGTGAATTCATTGCCAATTGTGGGAATATTAAGTATAAAATATATTTGTGTGTATGTGTGTGTGTGTCTGTCAAATGAAAGTTAACTATAACTAACTTCATATAATAATAAAAAGAAATTCTTTCATTTGATTGCCGGTTAGTTTTCTGAAAAAAAAAAAATTTGTATTAATGGGGAAAAGCAAGAAAGGAAAAGAAAAATTTTACCAGTTAACGGTAAGCAAAAGAAACAATGAAATGAAAATATTTACAAGTATGCATATAAAATAAATAGCGAAAGCGTTAATAGGTTTTCTTAGTTGGACTTTCTGTGTTCGTAGTTTTTTAAACGAACGAATCCCAACGGATAAATCACGGCATCTTCTCTTTTATTAAAAGAATTTAACAAATATTAAAGTATTTAATAATAAATTTGTAGGAATGCAGTAAAATGAAATGCAGCTGCTGCTGTTAAATAATTATTTCGCTCGAGGCAGAAATTTCTAATAAACTCAATTAAGTTGAACTTAAAAACAAAGTGAAATCTCGAATATTTTTTTAAACTCGTATAAGTAAAATGAAATTTCTACAAAGAATAATTAAAATATGACATTTGAGAAAAATAAACACGTTAAAAATATAATTGATTTACACATTTTTGTTTCACACGATCATAAGAGAAATTTTAAATTAAAAAACAAGTTATAATTAAATGCATTTTATGTATTACATAAAATCCAGACAAGGCACAATAATTATGTGATTTTTCAAATTAATTGACCAATGCTTGATGGTGGTCGACACATAAATATTGCATCATTACTAAGAAATACAATTCGATAATATCAAGGCAAGCAGAAGAAAAGGTTTAGTTAGTAAAACACATGCTTACAAAATATATAAAAGCGGAACCGTGTCCGATTGTAATCGTCTTAATCGAATACATTTTTAGTTTAGTGGAAATTAAAATGCGTCACTCAATTCGAAAGTGTTACGAATAAATAATAAACTAAATTAATTTATATTTGCATATTAAGCACATGTTAAATTGAGTTTAGTGAACCACAGTCCATGTTGTTGTTATTGTTTGTGTAGTAGAAATGCAGACAAAATATTAAGTGGTGGCACATACTTAAAACGAAAGACTTAGGAAGCGAACTTTGCAGACTCTTGTGAATTGTGGAATTTTAAGTAATCAGAAATTCAATTAGTATTATTACTTATTGCCTGGAAAGTTAAGTAACATTACTTGGTAATAAGTAGTTAGAAATTAAAGTAATTTTCAAACAGAAAAAAGTTCACACCTACCGAAAATATGGAAAAATAAAATTTTAATTCCCTTTACCATATAATTAGTTAATAGAAAAACTGAAATTGCTGGTAAAATTGTGTTTTGTGTTTGAATTTTAGGACACTTTTTTATGTAACCCAGCTAACGTTGCATATATGCAACATAATTTCAGGAAAAATGTAATAATAATATAATTATATGATAAATACAAGAAAGTCTAGTCATTAGTCTAAGTCATTAGATGATCAGCCAATGATGGCTGATCATCGCATTTATATAAAATAGTATCTCAAACATAATCTGAGTGACAATTTACATTGGCCTGTCAAAATTTGGATTTTCATGTTGGATTGAGAGCAAGTAGAGGTTTCTTATTTAAATTTGTCTGCTCAATCCGATCCCAGCCAGGCTCTGAAACTTGATTGAGAACGCTATAGGTTTCCTTTTCAATCCACAATTTGACTTCTTCATTTTACTTTATATGAATTTATTACTTTTCATTTTGCTAAACCAGAACGAGTGTAAACTTAAGGGAAACCAATTTGAATAAGCACAAAAAAGCATTCAAATTATTCTTGTTTTCATTTTACAGTGAGTATGTGCTTATTTATTATGCAGGTGCTAAGAGAAAGAGAACGTGGGAGTGAAAGATTTCCAATTGTGCATTGTTGCTGATTTGTTTTTTCTTTTTAATGTCATTCGCTTTATAGTAAACTCATTAATATTCATATGGATTTCCTCTTGTTGAATTAAAGAACAAAGAAACAAAGAAAGTGAAATCTGGAACAGCTGGGTATAGGAACAAGAAGAATTAAAATTATTGTATTGTTTTTTTATGCCGTTGCGCCCGTGTAATTGCTATTAGTGGAACATAGAGAAAAAACAGAGAAACAAATAAAGGGAAAACTTTATATCAGTTAAACCAAAGAGCGTAAAGAGCTTTAATGTTTCATTAATGATTTTGACCGATTGATCGGCATCATCCATCGGCCTGAAGAGCACAGAGAGCACATTCTCTTTCAATGTAATACATGTGGTATGCTCCAAAACAGTTATGTTCGCGAAGAAGGGACTGCCCTAGAATGACTTAAAGTTATGAGATTGGCATTCGTAGCCGATCATTTGCGACAAATTTCTTACTCCAGTTTTGACTTTGCATGAGAGAGCGCGGGCTGCCGAAAGGGGAGGGTCAAGTTTTTTTCGTCTCTGTCGTTTTATTTGCAAGTGTTTCTTTTTATTGTAGAAGGAGTTATTCAAAGAAATCTTGCCGTTTGAAAAACTGTATGAATTGGAACATGTTAAGTTTGATTTTAGTTGTTGTGGGGAGACAAAAACAAAAACCTTCACTGTTGTAATGGCTTCAATTATTTATTTGATGATTAATAATATCTAAATCAATATCAATCTAAATAACAAAAAATATTCGTGTCAACAATCTCCCGTATTGCTCCAGCTTTCGGGTTCTCTCTTGTGCTTAGCACAGTTATTAGCCAAAGCCAAGTATTGTCCGCTCAGAACACAATCAGAGTTTCATTACTGCCATGAGTCACACGTGACATTGATTTAGCTGCCAAAATTCATTGACGCTGGTGTTGCAACAGTCGGTGTGACTGGTTTCGGTGCCGGTATCGGAATATTATTGGGTTCCGATTGTAATTTTTAAGAGGCTTGGTCTCCCCAATGACGTCACTGAAGTGCACATATTGTGAAGTATGATTAAATAACATTAAACTTTGCACAAGACTGAAAATATTAACACTTGTGGAAAATTCTCTAGTCTTTCTAGTTAATCATTATTTCAAATTCAATTTCGTTTCTAATTGAACTTTCCTCAATTAAACTCAAATTCACATCTATTCTATACTGTGGTATATTCAAGTCATTAAAAAAAAACAAAACAATCTAAACTTGATATATTTTCTAAAAAATAATTCTCAGATTAATTAACAATAATAATAATAATGAAATAAATTTTATTGGCATAATTATCTCGCATGCTTTAATTTTGTTATTTGGTCTTCTGTGTACCTTTATAAAATTCCTTTTAACTGGGTCAGCACTTCACATGCTTTCTCTCTTCACAAAGTAATACAACAACAATAACGAAAATCAAAATAAACACGATAACAGAACAGAAAAAAAAAATACTCAACAGCCCACAACCAAAACCAAAGTTTTGTGGCCAATAAACTTTTGTTGTTGTTTGAATTTTCGCCATAAAACGAAAGTGAAAAGAAACAGAAATGAGAAATAATATAAAAAATATTACAATATCTTCGTTTTTTCAACTCATTTGCTGCATATAATTTGTCAACTCATGCTGAACTAATTATAAGTATAATTAAAAAAAATTAATTCTCAAAATTAACTTAATTTTTTCATCAAAAGTTGTACACAATTAATTTCACTTTCGTTTTTTTTTTAGATTGATACAAAAAATGTAATTCACAAATGTAAATATGTATATAAAAAATAGTTGCGGAGCTTAAAAAAAAGTAATAACTACAGTCTGCCAAGCCATGAATATTCAAACAAATAAGCAATAGCAACAACAATAGCAATAACTAAACAACAACTACAAGCTAACAGAAAAAGAAATCATTACCACAAGTAAATAGATGAGAAAAAAGTGATGTTTTTTTGTTGCTGCTTGTTTTGCTGTTTTTTTGTTAGTTTTATAGTTTATTGTTTTTTGTAATGCGCTTGAAAAGAGTTTCTTCTTTTTCATTTGTTTGCTCCGCTGTGCTTCTTTTGCGTTTCGTAGAATTCCATAGTTGCCACCAGCACACGACAATAGCGGCAGAAGCCGCAACAGCTCTGGCAATACCTCGTTGCCATTTACTTAACTTGGCTTTCTATTTTCGATTTTTCTCCTTTTTCTTTGTCTTCTTTAATCATCCTCCCATATCTAACACTTGGCTAAAGCAATTTTAAGCAATTACCTTTGTAATGATTTAGTATTAATTAGTATTTGTTTCTCGTATATTCGTTTCCCAATTAACTGAAAATTAAGTGAAAATTAAATTTAAAAGACAACACGCAAGATTTTCTATCTATTTATTTCTTTTAAATAATTGAATGTACTTTTCAGAAATTTCAGTCACTTTCCATTCAGCAATCCAACATTAAACAATTGGTAGAAATATAAGTGAATATTAAAAAAAGGAAAGAGTGTAGTTTTACATATAGAAAAGTATTAAATTCCTATGAGGTACTGAGAAGTATTACAATTTGGCAATACAAATTTTTCATCCTTTAATTGAATACAGAGAAATTTCTCATTAAAATTTTGAATAGCAATAAAAGAACGAACTGGGCAGGAAGAGCGAGAGAGAGATAGAGAGAGAGAGAGAGAGAAGGTCTTGCTGAATCCTTTACGCCCAAAGTTGTTCCCATTTTCCAAATGTCAAAACAATCTCTCATCGGTATAAAAGTTCTAGCACATACGATCGTTTGTGTACTTGAGACAGCAAAGATGACCTATACATATGCAATCGTACGTGGTGTGACACATACACAACATAGGAGTATGCGCACGTTGAAGCAACCCAAGAAGTTGGCAAATTCACTTTAAATTGTTTATGTACGTTAAGAGTGAATGAGAGACAGTTACAGCTAGCCTATAAATTTACTAGCAAAAATACCCGTTGGCAACGTAGGCACTGTGTCCCTTCTCTCCTTCATTTCTTTCATGATAGTTGTATATGTACTTCGCTCTCACCAGGTGTACAAGTATGAAACCGGGTAATGGCCATTGCTAGCTACACATTTTCTCCATCTCTCTGGCAATTTGTGAATGCCTCGCCACAAAAACTGTTCGTTTTTTGAGTTAAACCAGTCATCAAGCCATTTTTTCACATTTTCGTACGAATCGAAGTGCTGCTCAGCAAGTGCGTGTCCCATTGATGAAAATAAGTGGTAGTCGGATGGAGCCAAGTCTGGTGAATAAGCCGCATAGGGGAGGGATTCCCAGCTGTACGAATCTACCAATTCCTGAGTCCCGAGTCTGTTTTGTTCGATGTGATGGTGCATTGTCATCAAATCATCAAATCACTTTGTGTTGCCTAGCTTGATACTCTGGACGTTTTTGGCGCAAAGGACGTTTTTGGTTCAAATCGGCCAATTGTTGTAGGTAGCGTTGACCAGTAACTGTTTCACCTGGTTTCAGAATGTCAAACCAGATAACACATAGCATTGTCTTCTTTCCGATGCGATTTGGCTTTGCTGTCGATTTGGCCGATGTACCGGGCTTAACATATGATCGTTTACGTTTGGGATTCTCGAAATAGATCCATTTTTCATCGGCAGTAACAATTCGATGAAGATATGACTTTCTTTCGTACCTGGCGAGGAACATTTCACAAGTGGTTTTTCGATTTTCTTGCTGTGTTTCAGTCAATTCATGCGGCACCCTTCTTCCCATCTTCCCATCTTCCCACCTTCAAAATCAATCTCTTGGCTTTTAAATGTTGAGAAATGCATTGTTGGATCACATTAACCATAATTGTTCTGCAAGTTGTTCTTGCGTTTGACTATCATCCTCATCGAGTAAAGCTTGCAATTCGGCATCTTCACTCTTTTTCGGTGGTCTTCCACGTTCTTCGTTTCTTACATCAAAATCGCCACTTTTAAACTTATTAAACCACTCGTGGCACTGTGTTTTGACTAGAGCGTACTGGCCGTAAGCTTCCACAAGCATTCGATGAGATTCTAAAGCAGATTTCTTCAATTGGAAACAGAAAATCAATGATGTCGGCATATCGTAGTTTGTAGGCACAAAATTCGGCCGAGAGCCGAAAAAAAATATGTTGTTGTATCAAACTTGATTGTTTATGAACTGAATATTGTTGTATGGTCGACGTGGCGTAGTGGTAGTGCACAGGCACAGGCCAAATCAAAAAAAAAGTAGAGAAAATAATTTTTCTACACAGCACCACCTCTTGGCAGGCAATGGCAAATCTACAAAAGTAAAAATTGCCTATGAAAAATCTTTTCACTTCGCCGTTCGGATTGGGCATTAACCTGTAGCTCCCTTCCATTCATGTACAAATATAACACGCACAACATGAGTGGATGCGAAAAGCTCGGCCTAGGCCCTCCATGGGCTGTTGTGCCATTAAAAGTAAAGTAAAAAAGTAAAGTATTGTTGACAGAACTAAATGCAATAATCGACAATACGAAAGATTTGTTTTTGTTCCCACATACTTTTTTTTCTTTGCAAAAGGGCAGTCAATGAAATTTGACAACGTATTAAGTAGCTTCACCAGATCTGTAAAGTGTGGAGTTTTTGAAATATTTGTCAGTTCTCGTTAATGCCGCATAAATATCAATTCACAGCTGCCAACTACAGACCATCCCGAGATTGTTTTTATAAGTATTGATTTCCGACTTTTTAGTTTCTTTGGTAACTGAAGAGATTTGGTGAAAGCTGGTAGAGACGAAGTGACGTCTTCTAAATCAAAGTGAAACTTCAATGGAAATGACGGCGAATAACACAGGTTCTTATACAAGAGATTTTCGCTTCGCCCTTTCACCAACAAGTATTACTGCTCTACCACGCACAAAGAGGTTCACTTAAACAAAAAAAACTTCATTTAAAAGAACAAAAAAAAAACAAAGAGAGCGTGCGACAATCGATCGTTGAATCCGCCTTTAAATTTCAAACATGAAAATGAAACAGAGTCTGAGAAAAATTGTACTTCATTCACATATGTAAGTTACATCAGACGAAAAAGAGGGAGAGAGTGAGAGAGAATGGAGAGTGCAATGTGCTATTTATCTAAGAGCGAGAGAAAACACTAGATGTAAAGATTTAATTTGTGTATTTTACTAATCCATGAGAGAAATCCATTACACATTGTTAAAGGAAATTATATAATTATTGTTTTTTTTTTTTCGTAAGTATTACTCTAATGCAAATCATTTGCCTCGCAATTGAGGCCAGTTGGACTAGTGCTAGCTCATTACAGTATTCAATTTTGTCAGCTATGCTCTATCTGAATATTGAAATTTTAAATCTTATTGAGCGTAGAAGTCTAAAATTAACTGTTGAAAAAATTTCGAACCAAGTGAGAATTTCTAATTTTAATTAGCCATAAGAGAGGAAGTATCTATTTTGGCATCAGTACTGTGAAGATTACCTAACTTAAAGTTATCTCTTTTGAAATGACGTGACCATCAATTACTCTTGAACAATCACCAGAAAAATGGCGTTCTATAAAATTGTTTTAATAAAATACCAATGATGCAAGAAGAAAATGCTGAGCACTACTAACTTTAATGGGTACCATTTAATTTGCTATGACATTCTGGCATTTAAAAGCAGGTGCTCTAGAGCAACTTTGAACAATTAATTATAATTAACAATTTTATGGTATTCATATAATTTTTTTTCCTAATGAAATTTAAATTTTTTTTTTTGCTTTCTAAATTTACATGTTGATAATAATTTGACTAAAACGATTTAATTTTTTTTACACTCACACACACACACACACACACAAATATAATCCAAAATAAATTGTGTCACTAGAAATGGAGAGAATTGAAAAAAAAAAACGAAGAAAAGAAAAAAACAAGTAAAATCAGTACAAACAGCAACAGCAGCTGCAGCAATACAATGAAATAACAACAACAACAACAACAATAACCACTGCAACAGTAAAACCGCTATAAGAACAGGAAAATCGAAATAAAGCTAACACCAAAAAGCTGCATACATACAACCACGGAAGCAAGTGTAACAACAACAGCCAGCCAGAAAGAAATTCTACAACTGCTGCTGCTGCTGCTGCTGCTGCTGTTACTTTATTGTTATTATTTCAATTTGCATTTCTCTTTTTTCGTTATTTTTTTCTCTTAATTTTTTTTTTGTTATTATTATTTCACTTTATGCCTGATGTTGCCAATAGTGTTAGCCTGAGCGTCAGCCTCAAATAGCAGCGCAACATATGAGTTTAATGGAAATGAACAACAAAACTAGCAGCAACCAGAGCAGCAGCAGCAGCACTAGCAGCAGCAACTTGGTGGTAATGACTGCAAGCATAAATTGTGTGTTTAACAATAAGTTAACAAAGATATTAAATAAACGATAACGCAAATGCCGCAATCTAAACACACGGTCGCTCAGTGAGTTGTTGCTGTTGGCCCTCGTAAGCGCAGCAACGAGTTGTCTGCAAAGTGGAAATTCTACAATTCTTAGCTATGGTACGTGCATACACAACTAAGTATATATAGGTATGTATGTATAGCAAAACCGTTGATCCAGTATCTGGTTGCAAGTTGCGAGTTAATATTTATTTGTGGCACGTTTGCGCGTATTATGAATTTAACGGTAACATGTTGCTGTTGTGCTATTGCAATTTACACATATGCATTTCTAATAATACAAGCGGCAGTGGCAGTGAGTGAGTCCAGCAGTTAGCAGTCAGTCAGCCAGACAGCCAGCCAGCAAAGCAACAATTATTTTCATTTAGAAGTACTCGTATTTATGCTTCAAGATCGCCGCTTCATCAGCAACGTCATGCATCCTCCATGTGTTTGAACTCATTGCGTTTTCACTCCTTTCTGTTGTTGTCGGATATTGCGAAAATCCATTTGCTCTTAAGTATTCTTAATTTATTTTCTTGTTGCTTTTTTTCTTCAAACGCATTTTATTGCAATTTTCCCAGTTGTTAAATATTTACTAATCAATGCTGTGGTCGCTGTGGCGTAGTGGTAGTGCGTTGGACTGCTACGCAGAGTGTCCGGGGTTCGAATCTCGGCACAGGCAAAATCAAAAAAAAAAAGAAGAAAAAATAATTTTTCTACACGGCACCACCTCTTGTCAGGCAATGGCAAACCTACAAGAGTAAAAATTGCTATGAAAAGCTTTTCCTTCGCCGTTCGGATTCGGCTTTAAACTGTAGGTCCCTTCCATTCATGTACAAATATAACACGCACAACATGAGTGGATGCGAAAAGCTCGGCCTAGGCCCTCCATGGGCTGTTGTGCCATCAAAAGTAAGTAAAGTAATCAATGCTGTAATGAATTGAAATCTCTTTAAATATTTAAGAAGAAGCAGTTAACAACTGAACTTTGGACTCAGTGTGTTTTTCTACTTAACATTGCTTCAATTATTTTTGTCTTATTTAAGTATTTACGGCCATTGTACAATTTTAACCAAAATACATTTGTATTTATATTGCAAAAGTTTTTCCTCTAAAATCCAAATAATTTGCATAAAAGAGCATAAAGCTTTTTTGGAAGTTTTGGCCGTCCCTGATTTATAGTACCTGCTGTTTATCCGTGGTCGCTGTGGTATAGTGGTAGTGCGTTGGACTGCTACTCAGAGTGTCCGGGGTTCGAATCTCGGCACATTGAAAATCAAAAAGTAGAAAAAATAATTTTTCTACACGGCACCCGGCACCACCTCTTGGCAGGCAATGGCAAACCTACAAGAGTAAAACAAGCATTTTGCCTATGAAAAGCTTTTCACTTTGCCGTTCGGATTCGGCCTTAAACTGTAGGTCCCTTCCATTCATGTACAAATACAACAAGCACAACATGAGTGGATGCGAAAAGTTCGGCCTAGGCCCTCCATGGGCTGTTGTGCCATTAAAAGTAAAGTAAAGTAAGTTTATCCGGCTCGAAGGACCATGTTTAATTCAGAAGTGAATTAATGGGATATTAAAACACAAGAAATTTGTATCTAAATTTAACAAGATTAACAAATTTATTGAAAGTAAAAATTGTACAATAAATATATTGAAGAGCCCAACCGACCGGTGTGAAAGTGTTCTAGAGAAGAATAAGAGAAAACAATAGCAAGAAAAGAAATAGAACGAAAAGAAATAAGGATAGAGAAAATGAATATGAAAGAATAAGCATTAGGGTGGCTACTTCTCGCATCTTTTCCACTTTTATTAGTGGGTATTTTAAATAAATTGATTAAAGGGAGAATAGAATATCTTCTAAACATTAGACCATTCCCAACCATTAGACAAATTCTGTATCGAAAATGTTAAGATTTGAGCAGAACTCATACCAAATGAGAGTAAACGGCTTTCGTCTCACCAACAGAGTACATGAGAACCACAGAGCACATGAGATGAAACTGAGAGACCTGTCGTCAACGTCTCTGCTTGTATTGTATGTAGTCAATCCTTATACCTTCATATGAGAAAAGCATTGTGACGCGACGCATCGGTGTGTCTCACTGTTTCATCTCATGGTTTCTATGATGGAGAGTATACACGGTTTCGTTTCTATTAAGCTGGGAATATATAAGATTTCATTACAAGAAATCATCAGTTCTAAATTTTGGGTAATTCGAATTTATGGTATTTGGAGTCTAAGTTTTACTATTTACAATATATTTTTTCAGGTTGTCTTTGGATAGGTGCAAGTTAAATGGAACACATTTGTCCTCCTCGCGCTACACTTCATAACTTTGAGGGAACAATTAAATCAAAACATTTTGGTTACACTTTTACGAAATGCTTAGACTTTGAGGGCTACTAGTTTCTCTGCCAATAAATGATTACAAAATGGGTGATTATTTTTCAACTGGGTTTGTGTATGTATGTATATTTGTGTGTCGATAATTGGTATTTGTTGATTATTTGATTACTATTCCATTTTTCCATTTCTTCTTGTAGTCTACTCATTTTCTATTACACACAAAGTGTGATGGGGAAGATTGCTTGAAATTACTTGTTTTACTTGCATATGTTCTACATGTAGTAGTTTTTCAGGAAGTTTTTCTAATTCCAATTAACTTTTAGTTACACTAAAACATTCATTGCAGACAGTCATTACTTACAAACGCCTTAATAAAGTTGTTAGTCAAAAGATTATGAATTACCAATGATTGCATGTGATTGATAAAATATACTATATTTAGTGGTTTCGTTTAACCTAATAGAGAGTAACATTAGATATTATATATTTATTTATTACATTAAAAGAAATATAGACAAACAAAAAAAAAAGAGAATAGAGTTAGCAAATTTTGGGCCTTTCGTCAATAAATGAGTATTACATATATGAGCACGTCGCACACACTTCAGATCACTCTCCCTCTCCCTCTCACTCTCTCTCTCTTTCGATTATATGAACAAAGAGTGTGTAAATATACTCTTGGACATGGAAGCTAAATAACGGAAATTAATTCTATCATTATTGGTTTGTCTTTACTGACATAGTGAGAAATAGAGCGCGATCGAAAGAGTACAGATAAGCATTTCAGCTTAAAGTTGTTTTATTTCATATACTATATGAGTCAAAAGTTGTTTCAATTTATGTACCTACATAAATTATTCCCTCTCTGACTACGAATTGATATTTCATTGAGTAGTTAAGGGCGAAAGAGATTAACAGCACAGGTCAACATTGTAGCATCAACTTTATTAATACATAATACCAATTACCTATGATTTTAGTATACCGCAAATCAAGTATTCATATCAAATGTAAAGCAACAACAAGGAAATGCAAATGCAATATTGAAGTAACGCATTTATTTGTAAAAATATTTCTGTCTGCGAACTGTGAACGTAATTTAAAGCTAACAAATGCTAACAAGTTCAGAAAACTCATGTTGCCACATACCCAAAAACTAAATAAATTTATAAACTGTCAGCACAATTTGTTAGGCAGGAGTAAACCTATGGAATATTAAGTAATTAATATTACGTGACGAATGGAGGAATTCAAAATTTAGTGTATTGACAATACACAAAAAAAAAAACCTAAATTTTAACACATTAATATTTTAATTGATTATGTAAAATCAATGTATGTAAAATCAAATCAATACGCGATTGTTTTTTAAAAACATCCAAAGAAATTTAATAAAATATGGTAAACAAATTATTTTCGTTGTTCAATATTTCCCTACCAAAACAAAAGACTTAAGCAACAAACTTTTAACCTCTGACGTGCAAAACGTGTTTATTAAACCACCTTTCTTTGGTTTTTCTTCTACTTTCCAGCATGATTAATCAACGTAAAGTCAATGCATATATATTACTCACTATAATTGCAACCAATTGCATGCTTCTGACTTTTGCCTATCCACAAAATGAAGCCTACCAACGACGATTGCTACAAGCGGCGAGCAGCAGAGCACAATCACAACAACAGCAACAACAACAACAGCAGCAACAACAAATGTCGCCCGTTTACCGTGCTGCCGACAGCAACAGTGATAGTTCTCGTAAATTTGCTGTAAAACCGAACGCCTCGAAAAAAGTAGCACTCGATGATATTGAAGATGACATTGAATCGAGCAATCAAATCCAAGAGACACCGAGCGGCTTTTCATGGTCGAATATGTTATCGACATTCTTGACAATGTTCTTCAATGGTGCGGGCAATGCGGCGCCAACAAAATCCGATGATGTTGATAATTCAATTGGTGGTTTTGGGGGCTCACCATGGGCGAATGTCATCTCAGTGGGTGAGTGTGTGGAATGCAGTGGAGGAGTGTGAATTGTGAATGAATTAATAATTTGTTATGTATTTTCTTTTGCATACTTATAGGCTTGAAGATAATTAACACTTTGCTGGGCGGTGGTGCTCCAAGTGACGGTATCGATAAAGTCGATAATGGTGGATCACCAATGCAGGTAATTGCGAAACAAAAACATTATCTTTGTAGTATTTTCTTTTGTAGTTTGTTTTTATTTTTTATTAGTGCGCACATTTTTCTTTCATTTTGCTTTTGTTGTTAATTTAGTTTTTTCTTTTTTTGTAAATATTTCCACAAAAATAGTAGAGACTTTTATTATGTGCTTATTTTTGTTGTTGATGTTGTTTCAAATTATTCAACTTACATTTAACTTATATGCTATTAATTGTTTCAAATGTTTATGTTAGTGAAAGGTACAAAAATTATGTAGTCGTTGCTGTGGTAGTATGTAGTTGAAATATAAATGTAGGCTTTTCTATTCTATTCAATCTGGAATGATGTGTTACATAAGATTTGGTATAATGCAGTTATTGTTTTAAAGTTTTTATTTCCGGCACTTCCTGGAAATCAATTAATCAAAGGCTACATAGGAGCTCAGTAGTCTTGTTTTTTAAGCTACTAGATTTAAATATCAGTTTTTATCACATTCTTACTTTCAATACTTATTCAATTTCAATGAATGAAAAATATATTGATAAGGATTTTCATTTTGTTTAGTTGCTCTCAACAACTTGCTCATAAAGAAGCTAAGTGATCGAAAGCAAATCCAAAAGTGGATATCGAATTATCTTTATAGGGATGCAACTGAATGCGAAAAGAGCAATGCGATACCGAAGCCGAGATCGAATGCGAAAACGAAAGTCGTTGTAAAAGTATATGCAAAAGTGAATGTCAAAGTAAATAGGAAAGTGAAAGCGAAAGCGAAACCGAATGAGCTAGAAAATAGTACAAAAGTAACTGAATTCGAAAGTTAATACGATACGAATTCGATGTACTGGCATTTAACATATCAGATTCACGGGGTTGCTTACCGAACGGTATCGAACGGTGAGCATCCTTAGCTGATTTAACGTCATTGCGACTACTTGTCGGAAAGAAATTAAGTTCGCCTAACTATGGGTTTCCCTGAGCCAGCCTATTCACACGTTCTTACAATCGTGGATTGTGCAAAGGCAAACTTTGCACGTGGCAATATTTCTTTGTTTGTAGATGCTATCGATTGAGTTTGAATGGCCAAATTGGCTTTTGAATAAGTCTCAGCGTTTCGTTACTCAGCGCAACGTTTTGTTGCTCCATCACTGTCTGTTGTCCTATTTTGTCCGAACCCCCGAAGGGGCGAGTGGCTTCAGAATTGAAGTACTGATTTCCAATTAGACCTATGTGGTAACCGTAAGCTACTGTGAGGTCTGATTGTGTAGCGGTTTGAGACTGGGACTGAAGCTTATAGAAGCTATACATTGATCAGTTCATTTTGACGGAAAGTCAGCTCTAAGTTTTCTAAAAATATGGAAGCTATGGTATTCAGATTGGCTATGAAGCGATGCTGAGGGCTACAGGTGACAACTAAGTAGTTGTCAAGAGCTTCTGCGTTAGGCAGTTGTTGGTTTTGCATTGAAATTTCATCGCCAGCCTGATCAATATACATATTTTGAAGTAGACTCGATTCTCTGCTTTTTGGTGCTAAAGAAAAATGGTTTAATTTACGTTAATGCATTTCCAAGAGGCTGACCCTAGTGTCTTTGTCTCACTGAGCTTTGGATCAGATGAAGCTATTAGTTTTAGATAGTTACACATAGTGAAAAGGTTTCGATGCAAAGGTCTGAATTTAAATAAGCCGACACTTACAGTTCGACATTAGAGAAAGGATAGATGGGATATAATTCACAGATTAGATCCTTCTGTTGCTTAGATTTGCTTAACCCTCATACTAATAATTTAAAGATAAAACGAACCATAATTTAATTCTAATTCAAGTTAAAATTCTTCTTTTTTTTTGCGCAACATTTTTATTTGTTGTTGTTGTTGTTGTTGTGGTGGTATTGTATAACTGTTGGTTGTATCACTCTGAAAATTGTGTGATTCGGTGAATGGGCTACTACATACATACTACATATCTACTACTACCACTACTACTACTACTACCACTACCACTACTACTACCACTACCACTACTCTATTATGGTGTTGTACTCGCTTGCTTGGAACAGGGAATCTTAGCTGCGGTGCTGTCATCAGTGCTTGGCACCAAAGATCCAGATCAAGTGAATTCAATGGCAAAACAAGCTGGAGAGGTAAACGAAAATAAACAAAACAAAACCAAAAACAAAAACCAAAACAAAAACCAAAAAAAAAAACAAAATAAAATAATATTGAAAACGTTTAATTATAAAAAATATTTATTTATATATTGTATTTTTTGTTTTTGTTTTTTTTTTACCATTTTATTCACACACTCACACACACACATATGCCACGCACTCACGCAAATACAAACACACACATTTACATACACACATCAATTATTATTTATTATATTGCTTTAAGCTTCCTCCTTTTATGCTATACACTTGAAAAAATAATTGCTATAGAATTGCTTGCATTTCCGAAATTGCACAAAAATTTATTTTTATTTTATTTATATTTCATTTTCTTCTTTTATCTTTACTTCCTTTTTGTGTCAAATTAGTTTATTCAAATCGTTATGAATCTCTTGGATGCCCTGAAAACGTCATTTTCGCATCGTTCTCTGGCCGCACGCTCATTGGGCAAGCGTGATTCGGTGAGCGATGCCACCGTTGCCGGAATTTCACTGTTGAAAGGCTACGTGCGCACTTATCGCAACAACGACGAGAAATGCATGCAGCGTTACATGTGCGAAGCGAATACGGAATGTGTGCGCGAAATCGGAGGCAGCAGCATTTTCTGCCAGCTGGGATCGTAAGTGAAAATCACCAAAAGTTCTCCTTCATTCTGAAGCTTAATTCTCTAATTTCCATTTGACCAGTTACGCCACCAGCTACTTCCTAGATCGCACTAGCGACAGTCAATTCGAGCATTTGTACGATGCCGGCCGCAGGGGGCGTTCCGGTTTCGATTGCAATCAATTGTATCTGGAGTGCAACGAGGTTTGAGTGCAACTGCGCTGAGTTAAGCGGCAGGCAGGCGGGCAGGCGCTGAGTAAACGCGACAGTGGCATTGATTGCTGATTACTTGCAGCTTGCATTGATTGATTGATTAATTGATTGGATCGAAATGATTGAATTACTTTACGACTGGATTCCCATAATTTAATGTCAATCTCATTTATTTAAATTATTTTTAAATCCTAACTACTTTAGCTTATTTCCCTTTCTCACTTTTTCACTAAGTTTAAGTTTTTATTTATTGATAAATTATTTATTTATTTATTTTTGAGAAGGAAACGATTAAGTGAAACAAAATTTAAAATAATACTTGAAAACAATTTTTAAGTGAATTTTGTAGTTGTTAAGCTTTTAAACTTGACTTGTGACGAATACGAAAAATTCTATTAACTTATTTAAATAAAATCTATTTATATAAATAAAAACTGGTTTTCATGTTCAAATCTAGAATGAAGTGGTCGAAATGGTTGAATTGCTAAAGCTACTCATAGGATTATAAGTAAAAACTCTTACTTTGATGACTGGCTTCATGAATTCCACGAAGGAAGTGTTCATCTATTTATTAAATAAATCATTACCTTACTTACTCACTTAGCTGGCACTACAACCGATGATGGGTCTTGGCCGCCTCTTGGCCGCCTCTTGAGGATTCATTGGGGAATATTTTAACGTGGTGGGTTCCAAGCCCGACGCCCAACTATTCATTCAAGGCCATGGATGGTTAGCTCGCTGACGGGTGTCAGATCGCTATCCAGGGTAAGCCAAGAGGAGGCTATGTGTCGACTTGAAACATAGAAGCGCAATGATCGAATATGGACGCACATGAGAATGTCACGAACTTTACCTTGTGACCTACGCCCCGGACTCCCCATATATCATTACCACCCTGCGATAAACTTCTCAGAAATTATGATGATCACATCTTGCTCATTGTTTCAGCTTTAGAAATTTCTAACTATTTTTGATTCAAATGTAAAATTTTTGTTTGTAATGTCAAATGTTAGTAGAGGCGCTCATCAATCGAGAATGATTTCATATTCAGGGCCATCTATCAATCGACAATAAATCGTACACGAATCAGCGCTCCCTATCAATCGATAGAGGCATAGAGGGCTCCTCTCTCGATTGATAGAGGGTGCCTACGGGATGCATATGTGCTGCCCATCCTTTATGTGTATGCATACTTGATTAATAGAGGGCGCTGCCCTTCATTTCCGTAACAATTTCCGTTTTGTCACGATCATCTCTTACCCCTCTTGTAAATATAAAAACGATTCTAAAAAAGCAAACATCAATAAACTTTAATAAACTTGAAAAACTGTAGTAAAATAAAGTAGTAGAAAATTGTAAAAAAATTAGGAAAATATAGTAGGAGGTAGTATAGTAGAAATAGTAGTAGAAAATAGATAAGGGAAACATTTGTCGAAAAGTAGAAAATAGTAGTAGAAATAGCAGCAAAGCTGGAAACTCTCCTTAATCAGGTACCTCAAGTCTAATTCTAAAATTTTTTAATTCTCACCAAAATCCATTTCCTCTATTGTGGCTTGGTAAATATATTCCAAGCGGAATTCAAGTTCTTGCGATCAAGTGGAAACTTTACTGACACTGAAAGGTAGAAAGAACTACAACATTCCTTACTTCAATCGCAGAGCTAATTTTCACCCCGCTTCAAATAGACACTGAGTAAAAAATATTATTTTACTAACTTCCATTTAATTTGGCGGCCAGCTGGCACCAAATACAAGCAGGACTAAACCTTTGTAGCCCCAACTATCTTCTTTACGTTACCTTCGAACGGAAATGAGCTGTATGTTATCCATACTCCATTCTCCCCGTGACCGGAGAATGGAGTTTTGAGCATTTAAAAACAAAATTTAGTTATTTTTAGAAAATAATTTATGGTGAAATTTAGCAATTTTTCTCTATGCTTCTTACAAAAGTTTACTCACCTTTAGTCTCTAAAAAAATATATCAAGACCTACAAGATTATACTTAGTTTCTATATCAAGTTTGTTAATTTATTTTTTTTTATAATAATTTTCCAATTCAAAATAACTAAATTTACTATTTTTAAAAAATCTCCAAAGCCTTTTAAACGAGAATGTCCGTTTACCTGACCTTTAACCAAGATGAAACGTAATTATTTTAAATGATATACAGTGCCGGACAATCAAATAAGAACACCTTGTACTATAAAACTTCTATTGATTTTTTTGTTTATCGGACTGCTTATGGCAAACAATTTTTATAGAGAAGAAAATGGTATGGTATATACTTTATAAATTTCTAGGTGGCAACACTACATTTTATTAAATATTTTTTGGGGATTCCCAATCAAAAAAGTTGAAGCGAAGCATTCGAAGGCGGACAAGCCGATAAGAACAGCAGACGAAAAACATTATATTTTAAAAGGAAAACTTAGATTTTTTTTATAATTTGTATTGGTAAGCATTTAAATGGTAGCATTGAGGGTAATTCAAACTAATCCGTAATGTCACAGCAAAATGGGTCGAGCAAAGCATTGCAGAAAGGGGGAACGTGATTTGGTGAAAAAACTGCGAAATGAGGGACAAAGCATCAGCCAAATAACTAAAAGTATTAGCAGATCCTCAACATTTGTCTACCAATCTTTATTGCCTCAAAAATTTCATTGCAAGAGAGGTAGGCCCCGCAAAACTGCAAGTTCAGATGACAATCGCATACAAATTTTGGCGTCGCGCGATCCATTTAAGACAGCTGCCGCAATTACAGAGGAGACAGGGGTTCAAATTTGTGCTCGATCAGTAAGGAGACGTTTGGTGGAAAAAAAAATGTCTGAGAGAACAGCACGAAAAGTACCAATGTTGACACAAAGACATCGAAAGTGTCCCATAGAGTTCGCTGAAGCGGACATTGAGTGGGATGTTCAATTAATGGAAAAAATGGCCTAACGAATTATCGGCAGATGAAAGCAAGGTGAATCTTGTTGGAAATGATGGCAAACGTTGGGTTAGACGCCCGAAAAATGCAGAATTGAGCCCAAAATATACTAGGAAGATGCTTAAGCACGGAGCTGGAAGCATCATAGTATGGGGATGCTTCTCTTGGTATGGTGTGGGCCCTCTGTATTGGATAAAAGAAATGATGGACAGATTTCTTTACGTAAACATCCTTCAGGAGGTGATGCTTCCTTATGCTGAACGGGAAATGCCCCTGAAGTGGCAAATGCAACAGGATAACGACCCAAAGCACACCTCAATCCTTGCGCGGGATTGGTTTTCCCGTTATGACCTGGCCTTCACAATCTCCTGACCTTAATCCAATCGAGAACTTGTGGAATATTGTCAAAGAGAAGATTGGCAGTACCAGAGCTAACAACAAAGACGAATTGTGGCAAAGCATTCAAAGAGCGTCGTATTCCATACCCCAGGCTACTTGCGCGTCTCTGGTGGAATCAATGCCTAGAAGGTGTAAGGCGGTTCTAATTAACAAAGGCTATTTCACAAAATATTAACATTAGTGAACAATTTGAGTCAATATTTTAAAATTTTTTTTTTTAAATTGAAGTGTTCTCATGATTTTGTCCTTTTGAAATGTGATTTTATGTATAACTTTTCAATTTCTTTTTGTACGCTGAATTGATTTTGATTTAAGAAAAAATTAAGCTTATGGAATAAATGAATAAAAGTAAAGACCTTTTAAATTTATCATAAGCCTAGAAAAATATTTTTTTAAGGTTTTTGGTTTCAGAACAAGGTGTTCTTCTCTTTTACTGTCCGACACTGTAAGTGTAATTTGAAAGCCGAAATATGTACAACTTTTAAACAGTAGTTACTTTTAAAACAATTTTCTAAATGTATTTTTAACGAATTTTCAAAACTGCTGTTCGAAAAATCGTACGTACAATCTGTACGGGTTAAAATTATAAAGCTTGAAGATTTTAAAAATATCAAGTACGTAATATAAATATCATCTTCTCTTCTCGGGCCCTGATGCTATTTTCAAATTTATAAAGTAAATGCATATTATTAGCCTTGCATGGTCAAAGAGTTAAGCTGGATCTGAAATTATTTTTAAATTAAACTAACAAACATTTCATGTACAGACACTTAATTGTATGCTAGGTTTGTTTTTTTTTTAATTTGGTTTTTGTTAAACTCAAAGCTTTCGGTGAGATACAATATTTTTTTCGTTGTCAACGCTTTTTCGAAATTGTTGGAGTGCTTTAGCTGCGAAAGCTTTAACCTACCGGCATTACACATAAATAATTGAATACATGCACACAGCCCTACCTTACCTACCCCAAACAAAAGCAATAACAAATGTAGGTATTGTGCTGTTTGTTGTTTGTTGAATTCGTGTAGCAAAACAAAAAAGAATTTAGGTTAGTCATGCGTAGTAGTGGCGGCGTAACTCTCTCTATCTCTTACTCTTTCTCAGCACGATGCTCTCGCGATTGTAAAGTTTCCCCTACAAGAGTGACGTCACTTTGAGGTTATCTAACTAAGATTTGTAATCACAGAAACCAAAACTAAGTATGTAAGCAGATATTTAAAGACAATAAACCATAAACAAATAAGTATTGTGATGTTTTGAAGTAGATGCCAAGATGGCAGTTTTGACAAAATTCGACTTTGCGAACGTTTGTGTGTATGGTAGTGCCCTTTAGGTGACTCATTTTCAATTACAGCCGCCTCAATTGCAATTGCTTCAAATTCAATAGCGCGTGATTGCACTTCAAACACATGTGCCTTTACTTTAGCTGGAGGTGCATCAACATCGACTACAAGTACCTCAATTGTTCGTGCTTCAGCTTCGAGTCAAGTAGCTTCAACTTCTGCCACATTTACGCCAATGTCGACCATTTGTGCGTGAACTTTGCAGCAGGTAGCTCAATAGCAGGAACTTCAACTTCGAGGGTAAATGCTTCAACATATAACTACAGAAGCCATAACTTCGAGTACAGATGCATCAACTTTGACAATAGATGCATCAACTTTAACAATAGATGCATCAACTTGTGCTGCAGTAAATATATAATTTTTGACTACAGCTGCTTCAACTTAAGCTCTAGGTGCCTAAAATTCTACAAGATTCTACTCAACTTCTTTAGCAGTTGCATCAACTTCGATCTTTCTTTTCAACTGCCGTTTCTTCAATTTCAACTCCAGGTTTCTAATTTCAGCTACAGGTACTTCAGCTGCCTTAACTTTGAATACATGTGCATAAACTTTAGTAGCTTCAGGTTCAAGTGAAGATGCTTCAACTTTAACAGCAGATACTTCAACTTCGAGAACATGTTCCCCAACTTTAATTGCCTGTCTCCTAACTTCAACTCCGCGCCTTTCAAATTCAAGTCAATTGCAGGTCTTTTATTTTAATTTATACTTAAATGCCTCTGGTCTGAGCTTAAGTCTTGACCTTCTTTGATTTGAAATTTTATTTGATTTTTAGCCTGAATTCTGGTCTGAAATCAGTTTCTTTTTTGGCTGCATTTCATCGAAATTTAACACGAATTTTGTTATCCATCTAATTAGTATTTAGGGCTGATTTTGCTCTGAGTTTTTACTTGAATAAGGTTTGCTTTTGATTTAAATTTTCAAGAAATTTGAATCTCTTGTTCGTCTAATCTTTTTCTCTGAATATTGGTATTATTTTTGTTGCGAGCTTGGTTTGAGTTTTGTCTAAATTTTGGTGAGAATCTTGATTAGATTTTTGGTGTGGGTCTTGGTTTAAGTTTGTATTTTGTTCTTATTATTCGTCTAAGATTTAATAAAATTGCCCAAAAATTCAGTGTTTATTTCACATATGTAGGCGGTGAGATAGTAAATTCATCAACCCCTCTGTGATTGTTTTTTTCTTTTGCTTCCTTCAGTTTTTTCATAAACCTCAATTTTTCAATGGCCTGGAGGCCTTATAAAAGTTCTATCTAGCCTGCTTTATAGCTTTTTAGTGCATTGAAAGATCCCATAGCTGAGGAATTTACAGAAAATGTCAGATTTTAGTGGAGAATCTATGAAGGTTTCACTGGTTTAAATAAAGAAAATGTTCCGATAAAGAGTTTAAGATTCCTCTTCGTTCAAGAGTTTTCATTGAAGTGCTTAAGCTTTCATGTGTTGAGCTTTTTAACTGATGACAATTAAATACCTGAAGTTTTGAATATTACTTGAAACCATTTAATCGAATACTTTATAGTGAAAACATATTTTCATTTACTCGTAACGTAAGTCGTTAAATTTTTGTTTAAATTTGAGTTAAAACAAAAACTTGGAATTTGTAGTTCCTTAAGAGAAAGCTGAAAAATTGAATTGACACAAATTTTCGCAACTTCTTTAAACTCAAATACTTTTGGTATTCACGTGTGTACTCATTCATGTGTAAAATATTCTTAGTAAATGCATGACAAAACCGAGAGCGGCTTTTGCTTTTACTGCACACACACACCCACACACATACACGCACACACATACATACATACTCGCTCGAACATGGAGAGATACTATTGCAATTGACCTATTTACCTGAAATTGTTTGCTCTTTTGATGCAATTCTTGGAAATGCTCATTTGCATCGACACACATACATACACACACACACACACACACGCATACATAGCCGCAAATATATAGACTTAAAAAAGGTGAAGAGCACGCCCAACATTTGAGTGTGATGTCATCATAATCTCATCACATTTCGTTGCTATTGATGTGAAAATGCCACAACGTGAGAAGAAGCTGCAGTTTCAGTTGTAATGCGTGTGTGTGTGTGTGTGCATACATGCATAGTACATATGGGCACATACGAGTATGTAGGTACATAAGTGTATCTGTTTGAAACGTTGCATCACGTACCTTAGAAACGTAAATCGAAAGTTGAAACTTATGGAAATTGTGATTCACCAGAATTGGCACTTTCATATAATTGAATTGGTATAAAATCACACATCGATTGTTCGTGCTTTCTTTTTAGCTGAAGTGTTCAGAGATCTGCTTTACTTCTTAGAGCCAGTTACATAAGTAGTTACATATTCTTGTTAATATGCTATAAATTTTAGCTTAAAGGTTAGTCTACTGATCTGAAATGGATCTGATTTTGGATCCGGTTTGAGATTCGATCTGAATTTATGATTGAATCGATACCGGAAAATTTGTTTTAGTTTTAATTTTTGTTTGCATTTCGTTCTGAAATTTATTTTAAAATTATGCCTAAGTTTGATTTTAAGTCTAATATGTTTAGAATTTAGGCATGTCTGGGTTTGGTCTCAGTTTTTAGTTTGTTTTCGATCTGATTTGAATAAAGCTGATTTTTAATTTGAGATTGGTCGCTATTTTTTTTTCGATTGGATTGAATTTCTGTGTGTGTGTTCGTATCTGATTTTGGACTGACATTTGGTGTGAGTTCCGATTTGAATATCGGTCAAACTTTTAATCTAAATTTGGTTCTAATTTGAGTTTAAGTTTTTAAGTAATTGATTTTTATTTGAATTTCGGGCAGAATTTTGGAATAATTTTTTTTTAACTTTATTGTGAAAATCAGTTATTCAGCAGTAAAATTTGGTCCATGTGATTTTCATTTTGCTTTAGCTTCGATCTGAATTTGAGTTTTCGTTTTGAGTTTCAGTCTAAGTTAAGATTTTAGTTTGAGGTCGGTAGATGTAAGTAAGTGACTTGAGTTTTGGCTAGAATTTGACCTGGATTTAAATCTGAATTTGCTCTTAATCCGCCTTTAATTTGGCTCTAAATTTTGGCTTGAATCTTAATCTAGTTTTTGGACGGAATTTAAAAAAAGATTTCTTTGGTAAAGTGTAAATGTTTAATTTCTTTGCCATAGCGATCGCGATTGGTCGTGTTTAAAGGTCATCGAATTGCTACCAAAGTTCATCGAGCTCCTTAGATTTAACGGCGATAAACTCTGCGGCCAATACCGATCATCGGTTGTAGCGCCAGCTAAGTAAGTAAGTAAACTCTAGAGTTCTGGTGCTTATTGCCTTCCGCAATTTTATGGCCTTTTCATGGCATCACTAACTAGCTCATCGATAACCATTGTATTTGAGGTGTTGAGCTGGATGCGATGTTAAAGTTGACGTCTGCTGGTTACAGGGCACGAGTTACAGTTGCCGGCTGCTAGTTATTGATGCAGAATTGAACTTATACGTTGAGATTTGCTATATGCGTTAAAGTCACCACTTTGTGAATTGGTTTCATTGACTTTACTTTTACTTACTTTACTTTTAATGGCACAACAGCCCAAGGAGGGCCTAGGCCGAGCTTTTCGCATTCACTCATGTTGTGCGTGTTATATTTGTACATGAATGGAAGGGACCTACAGTTTAATGCCGAATACGAACGGCAAAGTGACTTTACAGAATCCTATAATCAGATTTTAATGGTAGGAATATTGGAGTCACCAATATTCTTGGTGTTGAATTGAGGCTAACACTGTTGTGGTCTTGCCACTGCAGTACCTCTTTGTAATAATTCAGGACTCCTTTGATGGTTGCAGCCTTGTTGGAATATGTTGCTGGGAGTTTTTGTAAAAAAAAAGAAGAATATCATAAATTCTTCGATACTGGTTAATGGAAATGGTTTTCAAATGTAACAAATCCTTCTGATATTGTACGTGAGCCAGTACCCAATAATCTCACTTAGTGTCTCAGATATTGTCACTGTTTTTCAGCACGTATCTTTAATTTATTCAAGTGATTATTTTTCAGTTTCCGATTTCATCTGGCCAATGACAATCCAGAATATATTTAATTTTTACTCAATTCCTGTACCTTTTTACCCATAATGGCGCCTTAATTCATTAAGATTTTTGCACTTATCGACTTCATATACTAAAAAATATCCTCAACTTAAAACAAAAACAAATTTTGGAAACTTATTATGAGCACTTAAAATATTTGCCTCAATTAAATATAATTTAATGCAATGCATTTTTACAGTCGCTTTTTCCACTGCCTCTTCCAGTTTTACTTTTCTCTTATTTTTCTCATTTTTTCCATATCTTTCTTTCTCCTCAGCTTCTTATGATTTATCAACCTGCATAATGATGGGAAACAGTTTCAGTGCCTAATTTTTGTTAACTGCAACAAACTTGTGCTGCAAAGTGTGTACTTGCTTGTGTGTGTGTTTGTGTGTGTGTGTGTGTGTGTAAGGAAAAACTTTCGTCACAAATAAATCATAACTTTTTTACGTTTGTTGAATGAATTTTCTGCTCCTATTGCTGCTGGCTGTGGGGTACTCTGGGCGTCTGGTGCCCACTCTTCTGGTGACTACTCCTCCCTGCTGTCGGCTGCTGTTCGCTTCAGCTAGCTGCTGTCGACTACTGCTGGCTGCTGTTAATTTCCTTATGCTGTCACACGAAAAGACAGTCCGAAGAGTTTTGCAAGTTTTAACAAAAATATTTTGCATAATTTTCAACAGCCGATGCAACAACAGCAACTGCGTGAGTATCTAATAAATTTCATATGCAGTGACATTTTTCATAAAGGAAATGCATAAGAAAAATCTGCAAAATGTTAAGACAAAATAAAAATAATGAATATTTTCGCTCGTTTGTTTTTCATCATTTAAAGAACATTCTCTGCAGTTGTTGTATTGGTGTTGTTGTTGTTGCTGCGACTGCTGCTGCCGCTGCATCTTATTAAATAAAGTTTGAAAAACTGTAGAACGTCCACAGCCAGAGAATGGTAGAATTCCTGATGAAGTTATGAGAATTTTATGGTTTGTTGTAGTTGCTTTCTAGATATCTTCATAAAAAGCTAATAGTTCAGAAAAAATTCATGGATATTATCATTCTCGCATCCTACACCCCTGGCACCCCAAAACATGTTTGATTCTATAAAGTAAATGCAGGCAAAGAGTGAAGAGAGAGAGAGCGAGGGAGACAGCGAGAGAAAGAGAGTGAGAGATAGATATATTTATACGTACGAGTACATACAGATCTGCTCTAGTTGGCCAACTAGAAAAAGTTGGTTCACTTGTATCGTGCATGATTTTCATGAATTCTTTTCCATCAAAATGACAGAAAGTTTAAGCTTAGCTGCGCTGGATGCAAAGGAGTATATGTAAATGCAGATGGCTGTTGCGTCAGAAAATTTTTATAAATTTTATAAGAAAACCTCATAACTTTACTATAAATTCTAAGCATTTACATATTCATAAGCAGACATACTTTTGATGTACAATACATATGTAAGTACTTTTATTAGCATGAGTACTTCGAAAGATGTTAAGTTACGGCGTTTTGGTACCAAAGAAAACTTTTTGTGAATATTTTTCGTGAAACTTTGCTTTTATGGATTGATGAACCTTTTTGTATACATACAAGTACTGACTGACTCATGGAGTGACTCATGGAGTGACTCATGGAGTGACTCATGCAGTGACTCATGGAGTGACTCATGGAGTGACTCATGGAGTGACTCATTGACAGTCGCATTACTTACTTTCGGAATTATTATCTCATTTACGCCCAGCCATACCAGTGAACTATCACTGAAAGTTTGTGTGCAACTGAATTTGCTTTACTTGACTGACTAACATACCCGACGCTCAGTCGGACTGTCTCATCCGTAGGCCGACTGAATCGTTAACACGCATCCAAATTCATTTCGATTATGGGTAAAGTAGTAAATATACTAGATATTATCTATATACTTATAGGAAATATGTATGTACATATGTGTAAGTATGTATGTAGGTTGTATGTACATAAGTATGTAGAAAACTTAATTAATAGTAGCAACAAAAGGACTTTACTAATACCCTAACTTAGAGACTGTCTCATCCGCAGACCGACTTAATTATTAACACGCATCCAAATTCATTTCGATTATGGGTAGGTCTTTCCTACACAATTCCGTTTGCAGCTGTGTTTTGGATGATTGCTGCACTAAGTTATTCATTGCCTTACACTTTGACACACAGAGAGACTCATGAACTCAATAAAATTTAGAAATTCACATCTTTTTTATATATAAATTGTAATATCGGTTTCATTTCCATAGACACTTCTTGGTTGATTCACTAGCTAACACATAGACTCTTAAATTTTCGTAATAATTTTATATGAGAAATCTGTGGTGCCAAAAAAAAAAGAGTGTAAACTCTTATGAATATCATTTATCAAACCATGATTCTAACTATAATCTAACTTTGCTGGACTGACTCATTAATTGAATCAGCAACAGACTTATTGGTCCATCTATCTACTAAAAAACTGACTCACCCATACCACTAGATCAATATTGGAACAAATACTCATATACTTATTAACTGACTCATTGATTAAATCATAACTCCTAGCTAAAACTATAAGACTCCATTGGAAGGATTAGCTTATTTTTCTACTCCGTATGTATGTGACTCATTGAGATATTGACTTTTTAACTGACTCGCTGAAGGACTCATCAACTCAATTATATTTGGGAAACATATTCTTTAAATCTGCGTTTACCTGAAATATGAGGTGAAAAATGTCTATTTTAAGTTACTCATTTATACAATTTGTTTAATGTTTTACTTCTTGGTTGACTCATTATCCGACTTACTTACCCACTCAGTGACTGACTCACTGATTGAACCATAAACGTGCAGCCTTAACTATTGATTGCACTTTTCTTTATACGAGTATCTCTGAGTTTAACAATGCTTTGCCTGACTTCCAAGCTGACTGATACATTGACTCACTGAGTGACTTAATTAACTTAATTAAAGTTTGGGAAGCACATTCTTTTTCAACTTCATTTGTGTATCAATGCACTTTCACTGACCGACTCATTCATTAACTGATCTTCATACTTAATTGACTGATTCTCTGAGTGACTCTTTAACGCAATTAAAATTTGGGAACACATTGAATTTTGAGGAACACATTTTTTCACAGCTGCGTTTATATAAAATGGTACTTCTTCTTCTTCTTCTTATTTTAATGGCACAACGCAGCCCATGGAAGGCCTAGGCCGAACTTTTCGCATCCACTCATGTTGTGCGCGTTGTATTTGTACATGAATGAAAGGGACCTACAGATTTATGCCGCATCCGAACGGCGAAGTGAAAAGCTTTTCATAGGCAAAATGCTTGTTTTACTCTTGTAGGTTTGCCATTGCCTGCCAAGAGGTGGTGCTGTGTAGAAAATTTGAGATCTCTACTTTTCGCTTTTGCCTCTGCCGAGATTTGAACCCCTCCCCGGACACTCTGCGTGGCAGGCCAGCGCACTACCAACTACGCCACTGCGACAAACGTACTTCGCTTGCCTTTTCCACTGATTTCCCAGTTACACTTCACCTGATGGACAAAAAAATTATTCTTTTTCTACTTAGCACATGTGGTAAAACTTTCCTCAAAGCTAATAAAATACTCTTTGAGCTTTTTCTGGTACCTACTCGAACGTTGTGCCAAAGAACTGAATTCATATTATGCGTTTGACCAATTAGTTTTACTTTTGACTTATTTAACTGCATATAGAAATGTAGATGCCAATTTATTTCCTTTTCTCTAAATTAAAAATAACAAACATTGGCATCACTACAAAAGTTAAATAGAGCAAAAGTTAGGGAGGACTGCAGGTCAACAGAAGCTGGCTGCCCTTTTGAAAAGTTTCGCTTGGCACTGCTATCGGCAAAAAATAAAAAACAAAAGCAAAAATTTAATATTTAATTTGTAAAACTGTTGAAAATATAAAGAAAAACTATGACAAATTTCTGATAATTTTGTTGTTTTGGTTGAGACTCAGTTGAGAAATTTTCATGCAGATAGCCCAAGGGCATTACAGAAGCAGAAGTAATGATGGATGGATTTCACCTTCGCTTCGTCGTTACAGCTTCGATAAAAGTCATTCGAGGGCACTTCCAGTTCAGTGGCATGAAGGCGCACTAAATAAAACGATAAAAAGCCAACAAATTTGTTCTTTAATTTTTTCTCTAATTTCAAATACACATGAAAACTTAAATAAAACCCTAAAATGTCCAGAAGACTGCATTAGCCAGTGTGAGACAGTCGAAAACAAAATCTTCTAACCTCTTCTAGTGTGGATTTCAACGATCATTAATTCAAATTGCTTTAAAATGTCTGACAATTGATAAAGCATTTCTCAAGCCGATACAATTTTTGCACAACTTGCAACAATCCAATGGCACATATTAGCAGCATAAATCATCGTTAACAAACAACATACCAACATACTTGTAAGTATACAAGTGTAATAAATTTTAAATTAACAGCATTTATGCTGCTGCTGACATCATCCACTTACACACACACATGTATCTACTCTGTACATGCGAGTATGCGTGTATGGGTATGTGCGGCTGTGTATGTGTGTGTGTGCATTGAGTATAAAGCCATCAAATTCGATGAGGCGTGATGGTGTACCTTTAATGCTTATTGTGCAGCTTCATCATGCGAACATTTTTTACTTCCCATATGTGCAATGCTTGCGTTTATATATTCTAAGTATTAACATCTACGAGTATGTGTGTGTGTGTGTGTGTGTGTGTTTGTTTGTTTGTGTGTGTCGGAGCTTGTTTGTATACAGGTAATAGCTTGTAATATATTTAATATTCTAAATATGAGAAGCGATAAAATTCCATACGGTTCACAAATCATTATTGTACTCACATACTACAAAAACACCGGCACACCTACATGCATACACCTATACATACATATGTGCCTATTGTACCTCATAAGTATTTACTATGTACATAAACTGCACAAATGGTCATAAAAATGATAAATGATTTGGGAAAATCAATCGATTTCTATAGCATTTCCATATGGTAACTGGTAGAAATTCATCATTTTGGTAATGGGAATTACAAACATACATGTGGGATGTACATATGTACATACATACTCGTATAAGTACACATGCACTTACACATTAGAGCGTACCAATAAAGAAATAAATAAAACTAATATACAAAATAATAATGAAAAATTAAAGAGAACTTCTAGTTAGACATTTCATTTCATCAGGTTGAATATGAATAGGAGGATTTGCATGTGTGGTCGCTGTGGTGTAGTGGTAGTGCGTTGGACTGCTACGCAGAGTGTCCGGGGTTCGAATCTCGGCACAGGCAAAATAAAAAGTAGAAAAAATAATTTTTCTACACGGCACCACCTCGTGGCAGGCAATGGCAAACCTAAAAGAGTAAAAATTGCTATGAAAAGCTTTTCACTTCGCCGTTCGGATTCGGCATTAAACTGTAGGTCCCTTCCATTCATGTACAAATCTAACACGCACAACATGAGTGGATGCGAAAAGCTCGGCCTAGGCCCTCCATGGGCTGTTGTGCCATTAAAAGTAAGTAAAGTAAAGTAAGGATTTGCATTGATTTTTTTTAGCAGAATATGCAAGAATTTTATTTATGAGAATATTATTAAATAAACAAATAGGTATTATAAAAAAAATAAATAAAATAAATCTTAACATTGTAAAATACCAATATTTTTAGTTCATTTATGATTACCAAAGGCTCATGTTGGAGCTTTTTTTTTTTTTGCACAAAAGAAGATTGCATTTAAATTTGTTGTTAATTTAAAAATTATATGAAACTGAAAAGTAAAACAAATAAATTCATATAAAACAGTGGAAAACAGTCTACGATTATTACAGGGTGGTAGGTTCCATTTTTTGCCATACTTTCCTCGGCAAAATTGATCAAGATCAAATATAGAATATATATGTGCTGTGAGTACTTTCCAAAACGAAAAATCATTCATACGTAGTACAAATTGATGCGCCCTAAGTAATACTACTGTGGGCAAAAAGTAGTAAGACTTTGTTCATAATTTTAAATATTTTTATTCATTCTTCTAAAGCTATTTCGTCGCCTTCAAAGTAATCCCCCCCCGGCCCCAATACACTTGTGCCAACGTATTTTCCAATTCTCGAAACAGTTGTTAAAGTCAATTTCCGGAATAGCCTTCAATGCGCTTAGCGATTCATGTTTAATGTCTTCAATTGACTCAAAACGGTGTCCACGAAGCGGTTTTTTGAGTTTAGAAACTAGCCAAAAGTCACACGGTGCTAATCACACGGTCAGGCGAATAGGGTGGTTGCGGAACGATATCAGTCGAATTTTTAGCAAAATGGTCTCGTAAAACCAATGCAGTGATTTTGGAACCAATCGTGCATTCACTCTTCTTAAGCCCAAATGATGTTTTAAAATAGTTTTCACTGATCCCACGATGCCAGTAAGGTCTCTGTAAGGGACTGTTAATCGTCGATTCTCGAGCACCAATTCCTTGATTTTATTGACGTATTGATCATCAGTTGATGTTGATGGCCGTCCTGGACGTAGTTCGTCGTCAAGGCGTTCTCGACCATCTTTGAACAATTTGTACCAATCAAAAACACTTGCTCGCGACATACAATTATCACCGAAGGCCTTTTGCAACATTCTGAACGTTTCGGCACCAGAAATTTAATTCCGCACACAAAATTTAATGGAACTTCTTTGTTGAATAATTTCACTCATTGTGAAAATCGCCGAATGCACTTTTTGTACTTCAGAAAGACAAGCATATACTAAATACTAATGATTATTTCGATGTGACAGTTGGCACAGATGTCACCGACAGTCATACCAACCTTAAAAAAATAATAAACTCCAGCGGCTTCGCTGGCTGGGTCATGTTGAGCGAATGGAAGAAAGCGCTCCGGCTAGAAGGGTGGAGGAACACGCAGGTAGAAGGGGGCGTCCTAATCTCCGTTGGAAAGACCAGGTGCAGGGCAACCTGACTGCACTTGGCCTTATCAACTGGCACCAGCGCGCGCATAGCAGAGACGACTGGCGAAGCTTTGTAGAGGCGGCGAAGCTTTGTAGAGGCGGCGAAGCTTTGTAGAGGCGGCCAAGACCGATCATCGGTTGTAGTGCCAGTTAAGTAAGTAAGTAAGTAAGTAAGTAAGTAAGTAAGTAAGTAAGTAAGTAAGTAAGTAAGTAAGTAAGTAAGTAAGTAAGTAAGTAAGTAAGTAAGTAAGTAAACAGTAAACAGCAAAATCAAAAAAACTCTCAATAAATTGTTAAAATTTCTATGAAGCGTTAAGCTTCATCCTGATTTTCGATTGATTTGCTGGTCTGTCGAAAAAGTAGTACAATTTTTCACACCATCCAGCTCACGAGGAGCTGAAAAAGATCACTGGCGCTATACTCCCAATAACTCAATGTATCAATCGCTCGGTGACGAAAACCTGATATTTTTTCAGTCCAGGTTAAGGTAGGTACTTTACGAATATAACGGGGTTTTCAACAGGGACAGAACATTTTTGTATTCAAAAAAAACACATAATAATTGTGATATCAGGCTGAAATTTATTCTAGATGTAGTAAGTATACATGTTACATTTATGGAATTCGATATCGCTCATCTAACCACCGCGAGCACGTTTTCACCGATCGATTCTTTGGAGCCAATTTGCCACCACTCTTTCACACATATCGGCCGTAACGTTGATAAGTTGGTGTTCGATATTGATCCTGGGCTCCTCTAACGTTGCCGGCTTGTTGGTATGAGCCAACAACTTAACGTAACACCATAAAAAAAATCCAATGGCGTTAGATGTTATGATCTAGGCTAGCCATTCGACCGTGTACCATTGATCGAGATTACACAATTTCTGAACTTCTCTTGCAATAGGTAAATTGTTTGATTTTCTGTATGCCATGTGGCACTATCTTGTTGGAACCACATATCACTGTTGCCAAGAATAGTCTTGTAACATGGCACGATAGCGAACTCCATTGACCGTAACATGCTGATGAAAAAATTCGGTCCAATGGCACCTCCTGCATGAAATCCACACCACCCGGTCAGTTTTTATGTATGCAATGGAGTCCCTTGAAGCAAGCACATGTGGGTGTTTTGCTGTCCAATAATGTATATTTTGCTATTAAGCTAAAACTTAGCTTTATCGTTGAAGCTGATTATTCGATGAAGTTCAGGATTTTGTTCAGACCTAAAATTGCGACCACCGGACTCAGGATTTCGGTGGTAATTTTTAAGAATTTCCAAACGTTGCTCGTTTGTGAACTTCACCATGTTAAAAATGTGAATGACATTTTGATATTGCCAGATTAAAAATTTAAAGGTGCGTTTTAATTTAAAAACAAAATTTGTTTGGTCCCTATTGAAAAAACCCTTTATAATCGTAAATAGCAATATGCTCAGTGTGATAACAGTGTGCCAAATTAAATATTTACATATATGTATATCGATTAATAGATTTCGTGTCATCTATTTGCAGCAGTCAGTTGACAGTCAGTCGACGTTACCAACTTTAATCCACACTGTACATATTCAAGTTTTTGTTGGTACGCGAAAAGCTGTAAAGCAGATTGCGACTAGATTCCTCATATATAAAAATGTAGGTGCTATGTTGCATATGCTACATACAAGCATAGATGAGTGTGAGTGTGCGTGTGCGTGAGTGTGTCTGTGTTTATTGGCATGCATGCAAGGAAATGCATTTCACATTCGAAAACAGACACACTCGCACACACAAACTGCGAATTGTGCCATAGATTCGAGCGTTGAAGTACATTTTTAATATGTACCAAAATCTGTGCACGTTTCCTGGTTAAGGTGAATTGCTTTCTTTGATTTGACACTGCCACTGTCACTGCCATCATTTGCCAGGTGCGAAAAGTAAACGAAGTATAAAATTGCATCATCAAATTGTGCTACTCGACTGAGGGATAAATTCAAATTGTGGCAGTCATGATGCTCATGTTTTGGGTGAAATACGTAGAATTTGGAATTTCTATGATTCAAATTTCAATTGACTTTAATTAGTGTGGAAATATTTGTCGGTTTAGAGACTAGCTCAACCATTTAATAGCAAGCTAATTAGTTTTTGGAATTCTAAATTAATAATGGAGAGGATTTTCTATGATCAATGAAAGTACATATGCACAATCAATGGCGGGCATGCGGCAAGCTCTACTTTCTATTATAGTTTAACATGTATGGGTTTTCCACTGGGGTACTCGTAATTAAAGGATCTATGGTACGGTATTGCTAAACTACTGGGTTGTTGTTGGTGGATAAAAGTTGGGAATGAGCATAGACCGGAAAAGAAAGAGAGAGAAAGATATAAATCATAAGGATACAGATGTCTATAAATTTAGATTCTATCGGCAGCTAAGAGCTTACAGGTTTACTCATCAAAAATAAAATAAAGATATAAAGGGTGATTTTTTTAGATCACTGAATTTTTTTTATTTTAGTTAGTGAAAATTTCTGCCATTTACTTTTTAAAGATAATTTTACTTAAATATCGCCCGCGGCTACGTTGCAAGTGACCAATTTTGGCGCACTTTTTCACCGCAATCTCACCAATGACGCGATCAATGTTGGTTTCAAAAGCAGCAATCATATTTGGCTTGCCCCTATAGACAAGAGACTTAACAGGGCCCCACAAAAAATTGGTTAACAGGGTCAAATTACACGATCTTGGTGGCCAATTGATTACAACAAAACGTGAGATTAACTGCTCGCCAAATTCGCCTCTTTACAATCTTCACAAAAAAACCAAAAAGTAACTTTATCTAAATTTTCTTTTTCCGGAAAACTTATGTTTTGATTTCTTTTATCTCGAAATTCTGAAAGTGCATCAAAACAAATTTCATTTAAAATGCAGTGGATTCACATGGGTTACGAGTAATGTAAAATTTAATTCTGAATGCGTGCGCTTTGCTTGCTACACTTTTACAGTCACTTTGCAGTACAAATAGCATAACATAATGAGCTCTCAATTAAATGACAGCAAATTAAACGCGATGAATGTAAATGACTAGAACAACAACACCAAAACAACCACACTTGATGACAGTGACAACAACATTAACAACTAGAAACATGCACCATATACTCTTAGGTAGGAACGATAACGACAGCAGCTGTAGTAAAGGAGCAGCAGCAGAAGTATGTAAATTATGTCAAGAACGTAATTGCTCAACTTTAATGGATGCGAATGTGTGTATATATGTGTGTGCGTGTGCGTGTGTGTATCAGTACCTACCAATACATATGCATACGAACATATCTTGTGAACGAGGATCTAATGGAAACGAGTGCATAGGATCTATCTAAATAACTGTGTACTCAGTTTGCCTTAGTTTGTCATTGATTTGAAGTTTAGCAGCTAATCAAATAGCACAAATACGCACACACAAACACACACACACACACACATACACACACATGCCTGTGTGAATACACGCATGTATGTGTAAATGTTTATTTAAAGAAAATTTACTGCATCGCATCGCTCGTCACCGAAATTTCATTACACACTTCAGTGTCAACTGCAGCAACTACTTGCAATGTGTGAAATTGTGTTAACCACATTAATTATGTATAAATGTTTGTGTGTAGCTGTAGCATAGTACACTGAAGAACCACCATCATAACCATCACCAATAAATTCACCTCTAAATTCACTGATTAAATTAAATATGTACGAGTATTGCAATACAAGTTTAAGGAATTTTAATTTGAATATTCTCACACATGCACATACACCGACGTTTCTGTATAGTTGCATAACTCAATTTGTAACTCGATGACTACATTATAATTGAATATGAACAACTTTATTTTCATTATTACTTACGTAAGTAGAAATACATATCAAATATTTTGTTGGAAATCGGAATGACAAAGTATAAGTTTTGTGTATAGTTTTTGCCAAACTTTAGTTTCGTAGCTTAGCGTGAACGGTAAGGCCTGGTTTAAACTTATCACTTATTCATATAACTTTTTATGCTTTGATTGGACAGCGATGTTCAAAAATAAGTGTGCAATGAATTTTGATTCAAAGTTTCACGAATATACACAACAATGTTGCATGTCTGCTGAAGGCATCGAGGGGTTAATATTCCAACTAACTAATTTCATCCCTTGGCTATACAAAGATTATCCCAATATTTAAAAAAAAAAATATTATATTGACTTTGAATGGCTAACATCTTGGGAAAAGTTAGGTGTTAAGTTTGACTTAGCTGGTGTTTGGACCCCGTGCATTTTTTATCGAAAATTCAATGAAAATGCATGCAAATGTATAACCCTAAAGTAAATCGAACAAACAAATACACATATACTTACTTATTTGTTATATTTTATTTTTTATAACCGAATTAAAGTTAGTCGATCAACTGGTTTACTGAACACCGCAACTACTTAGTCTCACATTTGTCGTGTCTTTCCTCATCGCAAACTGGTTTCTTTAACATTGTATTATTGTCCGCGGTGCATGTCAATTGTCCAGGCTTGCATATCTTTTCAACTAGTTGGCAGATTGATGTTTTTGGAATAGTTTGTAAACCAATCAAATTTCAAGAGAGATACTAAGGAGTGAGATAAAAAAAAAAATCGGATAACTTTAAATTGTCCTAGCATTGAAATCCCTTATGCAAAAAAAAAAAATGTAAACAGTTTTGAAAAGAAAATTTAATTTCTGATAAAATGATCAATAAAACTATTTTTTTTTTCGTTGTTTTTTACAGAATTCGGACAGCTTTTCCGGTATGCCTGCCATTAGAGCCTTTACTGTCATTTCTGAGACTCTCTTGGCGGCAGCATTCCACTTATTTCTAAAATCTTCCATAGCTTTAGCTTCTTTGTTTGTTGCCTTTAATGTTATTTTCACTAGAGCCCAATATTTCTCGATAGGCCGAAGTTCTGGGCAATTTTGTGGGTTGGCGATTTTTGGTACCAATTTGATGTTTTGGTCTTCGAACTATTTAAGGTTTACTTTGCTGTAGTGGCAGGAGGCTAGATCAGGCCAAAAGAAAGTAGATACATTGGGCTTTCTAATGAAGGGCAGCAATATCTTCTGGAAGCACTCCTTCACATAAATTTCGGCGTTAACAGTGCCACTTGTCACGAAACTTTTACTCCTTAGCCCACAACTACAAATCGCTTGCCATACCAGAAACTCCTTCGGGAACTTGGACTTTGGTTTTGTTCTAAATCTTTCCTCAACTCCTCCTAGTTCCTTTGCGGTGTAAAATTCTTGACCAGGCAATTGAGAAAATCTAGACAACACGTATGTTTCATCGTCCATAACACAGCAATCGAAGTTTTGGCAAAAATCTGTCTTCAACTTTTTAGCTCGGCTCTTGGCTACCAAGTTGTTAGTAGCGTTCCTGTCGGGTACTGACTGTTCTTTGTATGTTTTAAGGCATGCATCTATTTTGATTTTACGAACTAAAAACTCACTGCAACTCGCTTTTTCCGCCAATTTTCGATTAGACAACGCTGGATTCTTCTCTAAGAGAGCAACGACTTTCTTCGCCTTTTGTGGAGACATGAAACCGCATTTCCTTCCAGAATCATAGTTTCTAGCAACTGTTAAGTCTGCATTAAATTTTTTAAGAATCATCGAGACACTGTTTTGTGGAACTTTCGCATTATTTGCGGATTTTCTCGAAATAATTCAACAACTAAATCGCTTACCACTTCCGATGCCATGACTCAACTGAAAGTTCACAAGTCAAAAAAACATGTGATTGTATTTCATCAGAATTTCTCCAACGCAAAGCCTACTGTTTGAATTTTTGCATTCAGAGGAGAGTTTCACAAAGCAGTGGTCTTTCAAAGTTAACCGATTTTTTCGATCTCATTCCTTAGTAGATGTTCTTCGATTAGTTTGTAGACCAATTAAATTGTTTCAGTTTTGTAACCATCTGTTTTCAACCACTTTAAACTACTAGATGTTGTATAAATAATATGAAAAACTAATAAATTTAGTGGACTAGATAAGACATATGTACATTTTCTGTAGGTGTATAAACACACATAAACACATAGTTACGCATATCTCACTCTCTTATCATTATGCTATATTTTCTTGGGATCAGAAGTACTCAACAATTTTATTCACCACACTCTCACATATTTATTGTATTTCTATTCTCATTATATGGTCAGTTAGTCTTACCGATAATTCTCATTAGGTCAATGGGGGTAAAAAATCTGAGAAAAACTTTCATTTAAATTAATAGAAGAATATATTTTGTTTAGTACCTAAAAACATTAAAAAACTTTTTTCTTCTTATACTACTCAATAATATTTAAAATAAATCATAATTAATACCATTATAATAAAATAAACTCTTTCGGGACTTAGAGAACGGGGCATGTTTTGAACGCTTCACCCCCCAATTATAACGGTTAATTTCTTATGATAAATTTAACTAAATTGACTTTAAATTTCCTAATGAATAAAATAATGAAAACAAATTCGAAAAAAATTAAAATTTTTAACAAAATTATTATTTGATGAAATGTAAGTGGGAACAGTAGAGATTTTCGATGTCAACCAAAAGGTAGCGTGGGTAATACGTGGAAATTTCAGCTTTATCTATCAGATCATTAGTTTCTGAATCAAGTGGTGGTAAGTTATATACTTGTGCTTTAGTTCTCTAAAAGAAATTCATTATTTATTATTTATTTTTTCCTACTTTATGAGCTGCATATGCTTAAACTTTATATAACTCTTCTCATAAAAAAAAACTAAAAATAATTTCATAGTATTGAAGCTAATCCACAGCACTTTCCCTGAGAAGAAGGTGAAACTTCATAAAGTTACAATTTCTATGAATATTTCGCAGGCGTTTGAGGCAGTGTGGCATAAAGCACTAATGTCGAATTTCAGTTTTCATAGGGTTAGTATAAATTTCACACAATACACCACAATCTTACTCTTCTATCTATGTTGTGTTAAACCGTTTTGTCTCGAAAACTTTTAATAGTTATCATAGTTGTACCCGAGTGGAAGTGTGGATATTTGCGCGCCTTCCTAACCTTTCAATTTTATGGCAAACGATTTGTTCTTTAATGTAAAATATTTAGTAATTAAAATAAATTATATAAATGTAAGTTCCGCATATACTAAAGAAAACTTCCAACGCGATGAGATTGAAATCCACCATCTCAAAGAACCCAAAAAAAAAAAAAAAAACAAAAAAACGGTTCCCATTACATTGACGTGTGTTAAATTGTCTCACTGCCTCACAATCTGGCAAATATAAATCTAGTAAATAATAAAATCTTAGTTTAAACACTAACATTTCATTTACACTAAATGACTTGCTAGCAATTGTAATTCTCGTCACAACCACCTGTTGAGCTACTCAGAACATTTCCATGGAAACCGCTAAAGCAAAAACCTCTCTTTAAAAGCTCACGTGCAAGTGTAAAGAGAACTTGTTGGGAACAGACAGGCGCACTAGCTCTAGTTAGTACTTTTTTTTATATTGCATGTTAAAAGGAAAAGAAAAACTTTTGAAATATTTTTACGGTAAGCTCAAAAGCTTAATTCGCTTAAAATGTTGGAGTTTTAGAGAAATAATGAAAAAATAATCTTAATAACATGAGAAACTATTTGTAATTTTTTAATTTAACTGAAACCTTGTTGTTGTTTGATTGGGTCGGCTTGTCATATGTGCTATAAGATTATTTTATGCCAACGGTCAAAACAATACTAAAGAATGTAATAGAAAAGGTATAGTTTTTTGGTTATGACGATATATTGTTTCGACAGTCAGAATATATTCAGCTAGTACATATATCGGACCAGCATATCCTGCCGGTATATTCGTCCAGTATGGTATATCATGTCAATATATTTGGTTAGGTAAACTCATTTTGAACATCTATCCGATTTTTCGTATATTAACTTTTAAAATTCTTTACCCAAAAATATTGGTTATATAAAAGTATCCGCGGTTTCTGGTGTTGGTACTCACAAATCTGGCAACCCTTGTCCGATTATGTGCAATGAAAACTTTTTTAAACGGTTTTTTAAAAGGCAACCCTGGTCCGATTATGTCGAATTAACACATTTTTAAATGGTTGCAGGTATTTCAGGCTATATTTTGTGAGAAGACAGTTGTGTAATTCGTCGCTAGTGTAAAAAGTTACATTGATTGTTTGGAAATGAGTGAAATATCTGAAGAAATATAGAAAAGGTAAAACCTCAGTGAAAATATGCAGAAAATATGTTGGTGATTTACGTTGTGGGACACTGGACCCAGAAGTGTTTTGCACGATTCCATTCCGGAAATTTCGATATCAAAGAGGCTCTGAAAATCACCGAAAAAGCCGATGAAATTTTGCAACTGGTAAGGCAAGATCGACGCGCAAGCTGTCAGGAGATAGCGGAGCCGCTAAACATCAACCGCGGATTCATGCTATATGACTCACTATTTCAACATATGCTGGCTTTGAAACTTCATCTACTGAACTTAAAATTACTGTGTCTCACTCAAGTTATTAGGCTCTAAAGTTCAGGTAACAGACATGGTTTTTTGGAAGGTTGTTTTGAAAATAATAAATAATAAATAATAAATAAAAACAATAAATACTACTTAAATTTATTTATTTAAAATATAAAATTCACCTAAATAATATAAATTTATTTCATGTATAAGTTATTACCTCGCAGGTCCCCGTATATTTTTCGAAGGCTACAGCAGAACAAATTTTTGGAAAAAAAATAGATGGAAAAATAGACTAATTGCTACTTTAACTTGTAACAACTTCAGACAATACTTACTGACAATAATGAGTATTTATCCTTTTTCTCATACTTGATCGCCTCATTTCCTCGGTGTAGACCAAAAACTCTTACATTCTCTAAAATTCAAAAGATATTTTTTACAATTTTTTTGAGTGGTGAAATGTCATATAACTAGAAGATCTTATCACAGCTTCTACTTAGTAACTATTCAAAATTGGTTGGACTGGACGGACATACTGTGGCCAGTTTATCTCGTTGTAAGTAATACCAATTGGGCTGATATTAAACCTAACTTAATCTTTTTTTTTTAACCTTTTTGGATTACTAAACTTCAGAATGCCTGTTGTAAGCAAATTCAACTGAGGGGAAGTTGAACAATTTTGTAGTTTTGATAAACTTTTCTAACTCTCTGATGTCAGCAAATTCGAGGTTAGCTAGGTTACTGAAAAATAGTTGACCTAAAGATTTTAGTCTACGGGTGGTAAGTGCTGGGCAGTTGCAAAGAAGGTGGAAAGTAGTTTCCTCCTACTCTTCCTTCTCATCGAGGCAGCTTTTGCAGAAATCGTTATCGGGTAGTTGTAATCTACTGGAAGGTCTACTTGGCAGGAAACATCCAGTAATTGTTGCTACAATGTTGCTAATACATTGAAGAACTATTTTGAGAGGCAAAAGATTCTAACCTCATCGAGTTGTAGGATGGCCAGATTTGTTTTGCGTGGGAGCACGTGTATGTTTCTCTTCACCTACTGTTAGCTATGTTCATTATTTGGGTATGTAGCATATGTTCAATTTGCTGGTTGTGGCAGGCATACATGAGCCTTGAGTTTTGTAAAGAGTAGGAATGTGGAGTCTAGCGTTGCTAGCTGATTAGCTTTGAGATTACCCGAAATATTACTATGGCTTGGAAGCCGGTCAGGTGTACCTTGAAACACTTAGTTATCTCATTAAGAGACTATCTTGGAGGTAGTGACTATACTATTAAATGAATTAATGGCTTCCTGGCTGGCTATTAGCGAATAGCACGAGGTAATATGTTATTGCACTTAGGCTACTTCTTTTATCGCCGATAGCTCTGCCTGAAACACTCTGCAATGTTCTGTGCTGTGTCAGTGATGCCAGAATACAGAGCTGCTTAAAAAAGTTAAGCCTCTTTGAAAAACTCGTTTAATTATAATAATTGCTTTTATAGTCATGATAATAGTTTCACTTTCGGAATTTATTATTAAATTTTGTACACTGCATAGTAAGTAGTCAGTCATTCATAATTTTTTTTTAAATAGAATTTTTTACATATGAGTGTCATGAGGAATTGTTTATTTATTTAAAATACATTCAAGTTTTTCTGCTGCTGTTATTTATTTTCAAACAATACAAAATGACATACAAATATTTAAGTAGTCAGCCGTTCCATTATTTCATTCATTCATTCATTCATTCGTTCATTAATTTACAGTAATATATCGCGCAATTAATTATGGCACAAAACCATAAATTACTTTGGTTATGCGAGCCATAATCACTTTTTCTTAACCACAATTGAGACACGTATAAATATACCGATGTAAACATCCCCAGTGGTTGAGAGGTGTGCTACAGAAGCTTAAGCATAATCACAGGATTCAGATGAAGAGATGTGTTCCTTTTTTCTTCAAATGCAATAACTTTGTTATTTAAAGGAAAGTGAGCTGATTTTATCTTTAGACTTTCTGCTACCACCTTTCACCTTTTACCTTTCTTCCCTCTACCTCAACCGGAATCTGCTAGTAGTCGCAGGCAATGCTGCTATTCACCCATGAAAGTATTGAAGCTTTCCTTCAATGTACTGAAACTCAATCCATTCTTTTACCAAATTTTTTATTACAGCTTTCACTTTTACTTGTGTACCACAACGTAACGATAATGAATTGATTTTCGCACATTAGTGCACAAGGCATCCTTAACTTATTCACTAAGAAGCGGTGTAATGTGAATGTGCCTCAAATTTAACCGCTGGCTTCATTCATACACAAAAACACATTTGTATGCAATATGTACTAAAATTGTAAAATTAAAATAAAACTGATTGTTGGGTATTTTTCATTACCATATTTCTTCTTCTCTCTTTACCCTACTACTTATATCAAAAGACAACCTTTTTAATGCTATGAAGTCGTTAAGAATTTATATATAACTGCTAATTACTTAGCCATACACAAGTAGGATTAAGGTTAGTTTAATGTAACGAAATAGTTGAGAAGTTTGAGCAAATGCTTTTCCACATGAGGCATTTAGATACCATAATTATTTTGGTATACTGATTTTCATCTCAAATAAGGGGAAACTTTTATGTACTTATGGTCATTGTTGTGAAATATTTCTTTCAAGAACTTAACAATCACTGTGTATAAGCAGGATACACTTGCCCATCGACGTGTTGATCATATACTTACATACATATTGTGCCTGATGATGAAATCCATCATTATACGCAGATCCTTTAACCCAGTTGGAGAAGAAAGTCTGCTGTTCTCTTGTTATATTCTTATTCACAAAGCACTTCGCTGTTTTGCAGAAGTTGATACTGGACTATCGTTCTGTATAAACATAAATATTGCGTAGTTTCCGCCAAACTGACGCCAATAATTGATTCCGGACCTATTGAGTTTGTTTAAGAACCGTGGTCAATTCATCAGCCAATCCGTTTCCATGCACAACGAAGTGTCCTGGCACCCTCATTAGTCACGCGACCATGTTAAGTTTTGTCTTACAATCGCTTACGATCTTCGAAGAGTTACCGGGGTTTTCTGGGGCCTTTGGAGCAGCCTGACTGTCGCTTTAGACTCTTTTATATTTTGCACGCCAAACATTTTCGATTACCCAGCAAGTTACATTCGAAATAGCAAAAATCTTTGCTTAAAAGACCCTGAAGAATTGGCATTTCTCCTGTTTGTTACATACATATTCTTGTCGTTCAGTTGTCAACCAGAAGCGGTTTTATTTATTGTTTTGAAGCCGTCTGTATAGAAAATATATGTAAAACCCCTGAGGATGGCCTCTACATTGCTTCATTGATTCCCTTCAGGATATTCTACATTAAATTTATTTTCTATGGAATTTGATGTGGAGTAGAATAAATCTTATCAAGCCAAACTCCGTTTCATTTGAGTTGACATACTGCCTTTAATGTTACACTTTGAATATATTTATAAGTCAAGGGTTGCAAATCAAACAAAAAATTTGTACAATATCATTATCAGATACCTTTTCGGCTCAAAATGTTTAAGAAGAAATTGCTTTCATTCAACTTTGCATTGGTATAGCAATTATCATGACTACGTCTGTATTACGCTTTGCATATGATAAAATTCACAATAAGCAGTTTTCTTTTTGTCCTGCGTGTAATATTAATAATTTATTACAGTACTTTAGTTGACAATTAAAATAAAACTTTCGATATGAATTTTAAATTGTTACCAGCGAGCGTAACTTTTGCAGTGACTGCAGTGAAATTAATGCGTATCATTATAAAATATATGAACAAACAAACAAACACACATACACACACATATACACACTTATAGAAATGCACATCTTTGCAGGCAGACATTTGCACTTTATATGTGCACTCACTTTAAGTGTGTAGTTGTGTGTAGGATTTCACATTAGGGTACATTGAAAATGAAAGAAGTTTGAGAACAGATTCAGCGGAATGTCGAAATTATGAAGAGCTAAGCCAAAGTTCATATAGATTTTCCATAGAATCAATGAGCCTATTCTAAAGTGGCTGAATCAAATTTTGCCAGCTTCTTGTGGTCACCTGCTGCAGTCAAAATTGATTAAATTTGCGGAGAATTTTTTTGAGAACCTTTTTTATCACAAAAGTAGGTACGTTATAATTTTCTCTTTTATTGTTTTTACCATGACCTTCATGTAAATATGTACTCTGTGTGGAAATAATTAATTAGTGCATTACAATGGGGAAGTATGTAGAATTTATTTCAATTTATTTTGTATTAAGTATATGGCAAGCACAGAGATTTATATTCATTTCGAAGTGGCTTTTTTATCTTAATTACTTGAGCGTATATGGTGCATTCTGAACTTAAGGTTGGTCTGTTTTTGAGCGATTACAAAATTACACCTACTCAAGTTTTAGGCGTTGGGGGCGTATGAGTAACAATTTTGTTGTATCGGTTGTTTCTATCAGTTATTTGGTTAAGAGTGCATCCAAAAGGGAGGGATACCCCTTACCCCTCCCTTGGGTTTTTGTTTTAAAAACTCTGTCGTTCCTCTACGATTTTAATCGTCGAACATGAATCGAAAAAGTTTTAAAGAACCGAAGAAGTTAAACACTTCTCTTGAAGATTCTTATTTTGAAAAGTTTTTGGGCAGAAGAAGCAATACAGCGGTAAAAAATTGTTGAAAAGGTAGCATATTTCACTAAGGCTTAAAGTGGCTCTCCGAAAACAAAACAAATTACTGAATAACAAATAAGTAAACTAAATATTACTCATACGCCACGAAAGCCCAAATTGATTAATTCTCGTAAGTCATTAAACCCGGGGTGGTAGAAAACACGTTCAATATAGTTGAACGTTTTATAACTTATTTTTGAAGGTTATATCTCGAGATTGGCGTGAAATAAAGGACTCCTGTTATTCAATTAAGTAAGGATAGGGCTATGAACATGAACATGAACAGTTTTCAAAAATTGTGCAATTTATATATGAAGCGTTGTAGACAATTGGAAAAAGCAGAATTATGGCCAAAATTTTATAGAATTTGTTGCATTTTCATTTGAATTCCACTTAGTAAAAGAATTGTCTACAGACTATTATCATTTGTAGAACATTTCATAAGCACTAAGTGTCCGCTTAAGTTGAATGGGAATTCTAATATTCATTCTGCATATAACTCAGGTATCCCAAAAGATAGAATCCCGGATTTTTTTGGAGTGTAGTTTCTACTGCCTATGGGATCATTCAGAGGGATTCAGAATAGTGTGATGGAAAAAATATTGCCTATAAATAGTAAAACTCAATAATAAACATATAAAGCCTTACTTTTCCAGCTACTTTCGCTGCGCATAACTTGTTAATTTGAATTGTCCTCCTGGTATACTGGAAATTAAACTAAAACTTTACATGCGACTCTATGTATGATATTATTAATATTAAATTATTTCATTCAAAGTGCAATATTATTAAATTTTGCTTTTTAAACTTTTCCGAATTCATAAAACAAAATATATCAACTGCATAGAAAATCCCCAAATAAATCAAATACGAATAAAATAAAGACTCAACAGCAAAGTTAATGAAAGTTCATAGAAAGTTCAAGAAAAGACAAAACCAAAATCAAATTCAAATAATGTTCAAATTACAAGCGAGTACATGCATTCAACTGTCATTTGTGGAAAATCACAGTTGAGAATGTGTTTCGTTGTTATCGTTTAACTAGAAACTTATATGGCAAGTGACTGGCAGTGGCAGACAGCAAAGTTTTTCGTCTACGTACGTGTTGGTGTAACTCAAGAACAGATTCACACATTTTATGGCACTTAAATCCGTCAATGCCTACCATAAACCACATACATATGTACATACAAATGGTTGTTGATTAGTACATAGATACGAGTTCGTATGTATGGTATGTACAAAAAGAGAAAGAAAATACTTGCATAGCTGTGAGAATACAATTTTATGAAAGTACAAGCACAAGTTCATACATGAATAGTTCACGTATAGTACATATGGTTGATAAGCACACTGAAGTGTGCACTATTCTACTTCAGATAACAAGAAAAGTGATGCTATTGAATATTTTTGATTTTAAAATCTGAATGTGGATGCACATAAGTAGTTTATTTTATATAGCCAGTGTTACGGTGATGGGTAACTCTTAAAGACCGTGTCTGAACTCAAATAAAACTATATCAAATTTATTACGACATTTCTAGTAGAGTCATTCAAAGAGAGTTTTTAAATGTGATAATTGGGTCAGTGATATCAAAGTGATATCAAAGGATTCCGAAATATCGATGCGCTTCATTAAATTCATTAAAGACCACCACGTTGCTCTAGTGAGTAAGTGCTAGACGGGAGTTCCAGCAGCCTCAGCATTGATTCCCATACAGCGAAATAATGTTGCAAATAACTGCGGTGAAAATTGCCAAGAAAAGCAACCACGCCCACCTATTGCTGGATACAGGCAAACCGAACCTGAGCTTATTTGTCCATCTCCTTTTCACAATACAAAGTTATAAAATTTTAAAAATGTTTTTTTTAAAATTTTAAATTTAATATTTGCCAAGTACGAGTGTAATTTGTTGTAGTAAGTAAGTAGTTTTTTTTTTGTTTCCTTTTTCCCTATTTTTCTACTCTTTATTGTTGTTACTATTCTTTTAGTTTTTGTTTAACTTCACTTTGTTTTCCAACTTGCAACTGTTACTGTTGCTTGCTTTCGTTCATTCTTCTTCCTTTTACTAAATTGGCAATTTGTATTATTGTCGAATGTCATGACAATTTTTAGCTCGTTTATTTCAAGAAGCAAGTGTTGCCATACACACGCACACACATGCTCACGGGACACATGTGAAGGTAGTATGTATGCTGTTGCATACTGCTTGCTGGTTGCTCTCAACTGGAATTTATTGATTCTTGCTTTCAGTTTTTCTGAAAGAAATAGAAAACTATCAAAATTTCTTCAATGTCGAACGAATTTTGGTTCGTTGTTTAGCCTTGCTTCCAGTCAAGTTGTGACTAGTTCGGAATATCATTGGCAAATAGAAAAAAACGAAATATGAAAAAATTGTTCCATTCAACTGCACACATTTTTGCATAAATTTGTTTTGTATTTTGTTTGCTGTTTTTCGTTTTCATTTTATGTTGAATAAACACGAAATATTTTAAAAATTTCAATTTGAAATAAATACTTTGACTGCCCATGTGCGAACATTCAATTTAGTTTAGCATACAATTTTCAATTGTGTTCCCCGCCTGCTTCAATGTAATTTCGTGCTTTACTACAGAACCGCTTATAAATAACGTTAGCGTTTAGTTTTCATGCGAGTTAAATTGAGAATGTAAAAAAATTCATAGTTACAATAAAAATGGGGCGAAAAAAGTTCTATCTATATTTTAACTTAACATTCCCAAATTTGACCAATTTTAGAGCATTTTAATTGAATTTTTGTTTTTGTTAAATTTCTAGATGCCTGAAATTTTCAATCGAATCAATTTCTATATTATTACTAGGACGATTTTTGTAACTGATAGAATAGGATTTTTTTTTTGTTTTTGGTTAGCTGTCTATTTTTCAACACTGTGCAACTGCGGTGCAATGAAATGACTGGAGAATTTTATTACCGATAAAATTTATAAACTTATAGAAATAAAAATAGAAAAATCCAGCAAACATATTAAACTATTTTCCCTTGTGTTGTTAACAAGCGAGTGAGTTCCGCGTAGCAGAGGAAGAGGTGAAAATGTGGAGGTTGTATTCTCGACCTAAAATTATTCGAATTCAATATAGAAAAAAAAAAAATATTTAAATATGTTTATAAATAAATTCTTACCTACAGTTTTTAGAGTGGCACATCTCTCAGTACTCTTAGGCATAGCTTTTAGTCTGAGTTCTGACTTGATTTTGGTCTTAGGTTATGCCTGAGCTTTTGTTTGCTTATCCTCTGCCTTTGGTTTGAGGTTCCGTTTTATTTTTTCTCTTAGTTTTCGTCTGGCTCTTGATCAAGTGGTTTTCATGATTATTTGCATGATCCTTTGTGAACTTCTTTTTGTTATGAGATTAAGTTCGATTTTGACTTATAATAGTTTTAGTTTGAGTTTCGGTCTAATGTTTAGTGTAATTTTGTGTGCGAGTTGTCGTCTGACTTCTTGCCTGAGTTCTGATTTGATTAGGGTGGGTTAGGTCAGATTTTGATAGATTTTTGGACTGCTATTTGGCTATAAAAGACTTAACTCTGAGTTCGGTTCTGAATTTTGGTGAGAGCCTTGCTATTTTTTTTTTGTGCCATTTTGATCTGATTTGAGACCAAGTTTTGATCTCAGTTTTAGTCTGAATTTTAGTCTGCGTTCTGATTTCTTTTGGGTCTTAACATTTACCTTAGGTTTGATCTGCTAGTTGATGTAGTTTTGGATCTGCTTTAGGTGTTTTAAAATGAGTTTTGGTTTGATTTGGGTATTAATTTTGGTCCATGTGTTTTAGTGTAAATTATGAACTCACTTTTGGTCTAATACTTGTTCTGCTTTTGATTTGATTTCCGGTATGGTTCTCGTTTTTATCGGTTACAATTTTCATGCAGTCTCTTAACTGATTTTGGTTTTAATTTTGTTTCGATGATCTTATTCCAGTGTTGGTCTTTGGTCAGAATTTTAGGATAATTTTGAATTGAATTTTGGTTTGAAATATAATTTGAGTTGCGATCTGATTGTAGTCTATTACTGTTTTGTGCTTTTGGTCTGAGTTGTCGTTTGATTTATTGTTTTGGGTTTTGATTTGGGTTTGGAATTAAGGATTTTCCTAGTTTTGGTCTGAGTTTAAGTCAAAGTTTTAGAATAATTTTGGTATGTTTTTTTGGTCTATGTATGCTTTGCTTTGAGTTGTGGTTTTGGTTTGAATTTTGATTTAAATTTAGTCTGCATTTTCAATGAGATTTGCCCTGAACTTAAGAGTCAGTTCTGATCCGATTGCAATTGGTGTTTCTGTTCAACAATTCGTATGCTTTAAGAAAATCTTTATTGGTTGAGTTTTCTTTTGAGATTGGGTTTTGATTTTTGTCTGAATTTTACTTTAATTGTTGGCTTGCCTTTTAACAAGCTTACGGTCGGATTTTTAGTCTACTGTTTGACTTGAGTTTTGTACTAGTTTGTAGCTGAAATAAAATTTGTGTTTTTGTCCAATTTTTACAATTGTTTTTAGATGTTTTTAGATGTTTTTCTTTAATATTTCATTATTATTATGTTTTAATTTTGGTTTCTAGATCCAAGTTTTATTTTCATCTTTTCTTGTTTACTTTAGCCTTTACTTTTATCTGAGTTATGGCATACATTTTTATCAATTTTCGGTCAGAGATTTGGCTTGATTTTCGACAAAATTTTGGAGTTTGAGTTTCAGTATTAATTTTGTTTTAAATGTTTTATCTGATTTTGGTTTAAATTTCATTCTGAATTTAATCGAGGTATAAGCAAGTCAAGAACATAAATAAATAGTTACAAATGGTTTTGTATATTGTAAATGTTCTGCATTCTCATATCCGCACTCGTGCATTCAACAATGTAAAAAGGTGCCTTCGAATAATCTACAAATGGAAACCTAAACATTTGATAAACATAATTCCAAACAATAAATTGCTTAAGCCTTTCCCTGTTTGTTTGTTGTATACAAATTTAAGTGATTTATGTTTTATGTAACCACAATGTATTTATGTAAACATACAAATACAAAATATCAATACACTCGAAGAAATCTCACATGACCAGAAAATGAAAACAGACAGTGCAAGACTAAAGGGTGTACCATAAATGATAAAAACATAAGAAAATGTTTGATATGTAAATTCTTATGTGCAGTGGTAGGTCAAAGGGTGTGGGGAGGGGTGAGTGAAATCAACTCTCTTACACGCATTCACAAATTCTAACCTGCTGGATGAAATCTATTGAATACCATTGAAAAACACTAAAAACTGTAAAATGTTCCAATTAACAATGGCACTCCATGGGATTACGACTTGCTGGCTGAAAAAAAAATATGATGATATCGCTAAAAATAATTCCCCCTTGAAATTTGACACCTCTAAAACTTTCTTCAAAATCATGAAATCTGATATTGGCATCACTGTAATCAGTGATGACCAGAAAGTCAGCAAATCGAGTTGAGCAGAGTTCTGTGCATTTTCGAAAAGCATTTTCTGAGTGTAAAAAAGAGATATACATAAATTATATGCAAATTGGAAAAAACAATAATATCTAATATTTAACCTAATCTAGCAAATTTTCCTTCTATTCCTGGCTGTCTCTAGGATTATTTGAGCTGAAATGCGTGTACGTGACACGATATTAGAGATTGAGACAGCAAAAAATACGGGTACACTGGAGATACACGGGAGAGACAGAGAAGTAGATAGAGAGAGAGATAGAGAGAGAGAGAGAGAGAGAGAGAGTGAGAGAGAGAGAGATAGAGAGAGAATAAAATTTATGTGTTTCTCTATTCGTATCCCATAAATCATGTTAAGCATGCATGAATGCGTACAAGTGGCTGGCAGTCGTATGTGCCTGTGCAAATGATGGCAAGTAAGAAAAATATTACTATTAATTTTCACGATACAGAATCGTTGAAGTATCTATTTGCTACTTACCAGAAGGGATACATATTGTACATAAGTATGCTGTAAAGCCTAGACAACCAAACTCATTCTTCGTATTTTCACGTCATTAGCGTAAGAATAGTAAAAATAATTGCAGCATTTTTTTGGCGTTAATAATGATATATATTTATGAATTATGCCCCAGGTATTACGTAATTGGCAATCAAGTATTATGCAATTACTAATGCCACAAATGAAAATTTTGTTATTGGTATTGTGGTGTAGTTTGTACGCAGAATGTTCGAGGTTCAAATCTCGGCACAGGTCAAATCAAAATGTATGTAGAAAAAAAAAAATGTTTCTACACAGCGCCACCTCTTGGCAGGCAATGTCAATCAAACCTACATGAGTAAAAATTGCCTATGAAAAGCTTTTCACTTCGCCGTTCGGACTCGGCATAAAACTGTAGGTCCCTTACATTCATCTGCAAATATAACATGCATATTATGAGGGGATTCGAAAGAGGAGAAAGGAGGGCCTAGGCCCTCTAAGGGCTGTTGTGCCATTAGAAGAAAAAACGAAGGTATAAAAGAAGGTTTATATTTTCGAGCAGCTCTGTATATGTATGTACTTAACGAAGTCTTGCTCGAGCCAGACTTAATCAATATTTCCGCAAAAATGAGAGGCTTCGTGTTAATTTGACGAATATTACTAGGTGTCAGATAAAGAATAAAAGTGGTATTCTACTGAAAGTGATATTCAACTGAATAATTTTTATTATCATCTTAAGTTTCAGAATCTACCTTCTCCATAATGATTTATTTTAAGTTCTTTTTAAATGTTCCATAACTGGTTGCGTCTTCTTCTACTTTAATGGTACACACATCCCATGGAGGGCCTAGGCCGAGCTTTTATTATCCGTTTATTGAAGGACGAACCTAGTATTTTATGTCGAATCCGAATGGCGAAGTGAAAAGCTTTTCTCCGGCATTTTTACTCCTGAAGGTTCTTGCCTGGTCTTTGCTCTGAAATTGAATTGATTGATTGCTTACTTATATTATTTATAATTTTTATTGTAATTTTTCCTGATATTTGCTACGAAACTAGTCTGAATCTAAGTCTAAGACATTTTTATTTAAATCACCGTTTAAATTTTGATCTAAACTTTAGCCTGAACTATTCCCAATTCCAATTCTGAGTTTTCGTCAGAGAAAAGTCTCTATATTTGGACTGAATTTTCCCTGGTTTTGGTCTGAGTCTTAGTCTGACTTTGGTCTGAGTTTTGATTTAGATTTGACCTGTTCTTTGATCTGGATGTGTTTAAAAATTTGATATAAGTTTTGGCTTGATTCTTTGCTTGATTTATTGTAAATTTTTTGACTGGATTTATGCTTGAATTTGGTCTAACTTTTCATCGAAATTCTGGTCTAACTTTAAATCGAAATTCTGGTGTTTGAATTTTGATCAGAATTTTTACCCGAATTTGGTTCGAATTATATTGTAGCTTAAATATTTTGATGAGTCTTAGTGTAAGATTGTACTTAATTCGGTTTGAGTTTGATCTCTTTTTGGCATTACTTTTGTTTTGAAATTATTAAAAATCTTAATCCAATTTTTGGACTGGATTTGGTCCGAATTTTGATAGAAATTTTATTCTGATTTTCTTTGCCTGAAATTTTTGTGGGTTTAGCAATAATTTTAGTGTGAACTTTAATTTTACATTAAGTCTAAATTTTGTCCAAATTTGGTAGAAATTTTTATTTGGTCAAATTTTAGATTTTTATTCCGTCTAAGCTTTGAAGGATTTTTTGTTTGAAATTTTTCCAAATTTTGATCCAAATTTTGGCCTAGTTTTCAGTCAATTTTTAATCAGCAGTTTAAATTTGGGAAAGGTTATTCGTTAGAAGTTGCTTTTAATGATATTTGTAGAATACTAAATTTTGATTTAAATTTTAGTTTAAATTTTTATCTGACTTGGTCTGATTTGGTCTCATTGTGAGATATGAACTCGATTTCGTTTCTACATCTGAAAGGTATGGTGGTTGTAATGGGATTTTAAGGAACCCTGCATGCTACTAAATACTTTTAGTTTAGGGGTTCTGAGGCATCCTGTTGCGTCCGGGTGGCCGAAGTGATAACGTTTCAATGTAGTCGCTTGCTTTCAAACACATATGCTTTTGCTTCTGAGTGAGGGAGTGAATGACTCTCATGCATAGTAAAGTGTACACTCTTATACATACATAAACTTTATATACTCTCTCACACACACACTCACACACATACATATATATGAAGTTTGCTTTACAAAAGCAATTTTGTATGCTCTTGCTGCTGCTACAACGAATGACAATTACCAACCGGATATGAGTAAGTGATACTCTATATATTTTTTTCCCTCACATAAAAAGTTGGATACTTTTGCCACATGCTGCATTGTTTTACGTTGTCCTTGATTTTAAAACATGCATCACATTCATACATTTGCACTATTGTACAACAACCACTTCTCTAGCTAACTAAACATATGCTGTTTGATACGTTTTTATGTTTTATTTTTGGTTTTTCGGCACCAGCTGTGCATTTGCATCAGTTGTGTGTGTGTGGTTTTGTTTTTGTTTTTTGCTTTTGTTGTACTGGTGACACATGTTTGCCATTTTGTGATTTTATTTTTTGAGTTTACCACTTCCGTTTTGCATATTCTAAAATTATAAACAAACATTTGGAGGCAACAATTTTTATAAATTTTAATATGCATAAAATATTAAAAAAAAAAATGCTTTTACTCTTTTTCAATATTTACATATTCAAGCAAATCTGTTTTCGGAATGATATTTTTTGTAAACATTGCTCCAAAAGTGTTTGCATTGAATTTATTGGAATTTTCTATTTGTTGTAGTTTTGTATTTAAAATTGTCATATTCTTGCATATGTTTGCCTCTCAATTTGCCTCGTGAAATGTGTATTGAAACTTTGATTCTTTGCAAAATAAATTATTGATTAATTGATAAAAAATTGTTTTCATAAGCACTCTGATCAATATGGTACGCTCTACCTTGAAGCAGACTCCTTCAACTAAGAACAATTTACGTATGATCTAAGTCTCTGGCTTATCAATGTCCTTGCTTTCTGAAAAATATTGTCGTCGATATATGTAAAAGTACCAGGAAATTATCATTTAAAAAGTCCGCTTAAAGGGATTGTAAAAATTCTTTTTGTCGCTAAGTTGGCACCACTGTCCTCTATCCTAACGTGAAATTTGAGCTCGATCTATCATTTACATTTGTTAACAGTTCATTTCAAGTGTGTTTTGAGATTTTTACAATGATAAAAATATTTCACTAAAAATTTATCCCAAAATTTTGTATTGCAAATGGAATTTCGTGTGTCGAATCGCTGAAAATGTTACAGAAGGCTTACAGTAAATCGATTTTATCAAAAACAAACGTGCCTATGAGTGGTATAGTGCATTCAAAAGCGGTCGCAAAAACCACGTCAAAGTCGATGTCAAAAGTTATGGTAATGTTGGCTGTCTTCTTTGATTATCGCGGTGTTATACACTCGAAATTCTTGCCAAAAGGTCAGACGGTAAACAAAGATTATTATCTGGGTGTTTTGCGGCTTTTGAGAGAGCGAATTCGACAAAAAAGCCAAGTTTGTGGGAAGAAAACTCATTGATTTTGTACTATGACAACGCACCATCTCGAAATTGTGAACGAATTTCTGGCCAGAAACTCAACAACTTTCATCCACCACAACCACCCGCCTTATTCACCTAATTTGGCTCCAGTTGACTTTTTACTCTTTCCAAAACTCAAATTACCACTTCGAGGCAGTCGTTTTCAGTGATAGAAAACATTAAAGAGAATTCACGGCGAGAACTGAAGTCGATTCCGGAAAATTTGTTTGAAAAATGTGTTGATGATTGGATTATTCGTTGGCATATGTGAACATATTATTTCGGAAGGTAAGTATTTACTTTGAAGGCCATACAATAATTTGAGTGAATAATAAATATTTTGAATTTTGTTGACCGATTCCCGGTACTTTGACATAATGTATTTCTTCAGCAAGCGCGTGGATTGTCCTGTGCGACGATATGCTCTGACACTTCACTGTCATTGCTGCGAAAGCAACCACTATTGTCTTTTCTGCATTGTATCTAAGTTATTTAAGTATGCCCCAAGTTTATCATATCTCAAGGAAAGGTTAAGGAAAGGTGATAGTTAATAATATTGCCTAGCTCATTTTGTAGATCTAAACATTCCTTTGCCATATCCAAGGATATGTATGGCAACAAACGATATGATCTAAAGGCATTCTAAGCATCTGGAGAGTCTCTGAGATCTCAAATATGGTGACCATATTATTATTTTTGCCTTGCGAGGTTAATAAATCTAGAAATCTCTTGTCAATTTAAAGAGTTCCAGTGGCAGCTTTACCATTTGCAAATATAATAAGAATCTGATATCTCCAATAAACATTTGACGTTGAACTGTGAAAAGCTTAACATCAAGAACCTCTTCGTGGAAGATTCTTTTCTTTCCCATAAGTTTGGCATATCTCGGTCCATGGACACATTCGGCTTGCTCCTCATAATGTTTCGATTAGTTTATGTATCACAATAATTCTGTGATATTTTTAGTAAATAATAAAGTCTTATACCCGGCATTTCTTGACTAAAAGTGAAAAAAAATATTTTTTTGATCTACAGGGTGATTTTTTTAAAAGTTTGAGAAAAAACACAGAAACTTTACAAAAGTGAATTAAATTTTTATTTGGATCGATTTACTTTTTAAATATAATTTCACTTAAATGTTGCCCGCGGCTACGCTTCAAGTGCACCATTCTGAAGGTCCAATTTTGGCACATTTTCACACATTTCAGCCAGAATCTCATCAATGATGCGTTCAATGTTGGCTTCCAAAGCAGTACTCGTGTTTGGCTAGTCCCTATAGACAAGAGAATTAATATAGCTCCACAAAAAATAGTCTTACGGGGTCAAATCACACGATCTTGGTGGCAAATTGACTGCACCAAAACGTGAGATTAACTGCTCACCAAATTCGCCTCTCAATTGGTACCTGGTTTCGCGTGCAGTGTGGCATGTGGCATCGTCCTGTTGGAACCACATGTCGGTCGAGTTCAATTCTTGCATTTTCGGCCAAAAAAAAGTCTGTTATCTTCGAACGGTACCTTTCTCCATTGACCATAACGTTGCGGCATTCATAGCCTCTGAAGAAGTACGGCCCAATGATGCCGTATGCTCATAAACCGCTCCAAAAGTGCATTTTTCGGGATGCTTTGGTAGATGCTGAATTGCCTCTGGCTGGTCTTCACTCCAAACACAGCATTTCTGCTTATTCACATATCCATTGAGCCAAAAATGAGCCTCGTCGCTAAATGGACGTAGCTTGCGAAAAACTTTTCTCACAGCGCATGAATTTTGATAATAAATTTCAATAATTTGCAAACGTTGTTCAGGAGTAAGTCTATTCATTATGAAATGACAAACCAAACTGAGCATAAATCAAGCGGCAGCTGTCAAAGAGATCAACTCCGAAAAAAGTATTGCAAGATTGAAAACCACACTTCTAAAAAAACACCCTTTACATAGAATAGCCTATACTCATGTAAAATAGGAAACCAAAAAATGTTTTTTTTTTCAAATAAAACATTCATCAAACTGAGGTTTTGTCTTATCAAACCGACATTTAATTAATTAAGTAATTGTACTTCCTCAAAACAATTGACACTCAGTTATCAAAATAACCTATCGACAGATCCAACCAGTTTATTTAACTTTTTGTTGCTTTTTAGTTTCAAATAATATAAGCTTAAACAAAAAAGGTCCAGCAATTTCTTTGCCTAGTAGTGTTCAATCAATGTTATTCTGCCGTATAAGCGATTCTATTGACTCTTTCGATATGCAACACAAACAAACATATTAAAATTTTGCTAACGAAGAAAAATCATGCGCTCCAGTTTACACAAATAAATGAAATTCATCGAGATACATAGGTACAATTTACAAAGCCGTAAAGTATGCAGCGAAATACGTTTGTTTGTACTTACGAGTATGTACATGTACACATACAGAGATACAAGCTCTACGGGGACTATTTTGGCATTTCCACTTTGTTGTGTATCCTCTCTTTAGCAAGTAATTCGAACAAAAAATTAACAATTAGCGGTGCATAGGGCCCCTACAAAGCATCTCCAGCCTATTTGGTTGTTAGCTAGTGCCTTCATTTCCCTTCATGTTTTCCCTATTTGTTCTATATTATTTTAAAGACTGGGTTTCCACGTGATATTTGAGCGTCCCGCTCCCTAGTGCCTTGCTTTTCTAGCTTTTCATACTTTTTAGTAATTTATATTAGGGTTCCCTGTAGCCAATCGCTGATTGCGGATTCCTGACTTCAGATCGTTTCGAATATCGGCAGCAGAAGTTTTGTGATGCTTATGTGTAAGGCTGGCGTTTATTACTTCCCATGAAATGTGGTCCCCTAGACTGGTGGAGTGAAATGATTTTCGAGCTTTTTAATCGCCACTATGATTTCGTTTAGCGAGAGCGGACTGGTGGTAATTCTTCAGCTCGTATCAGCAACATTAGTGGACGTGGCCCATTTTCAGGGGCTTCACTGGGAAAAGTATCAAATAAAAGTTCCCGCAATCGAGATAGTTGATCTGCAGTGTATGTGTAAGAGTCCCTGATTTAGGTCTTATAGAACGATTTTTGCTTGAGAATATTCAGCTTATATCATTCTAAAACAAATTCATTGCAGTATCTTCTTTCAAAAAAAGCAATGTCTGCAAAAAATGTTAAACTAAAGTAAATTATATTATTCAATGGAAGAAATTAATGTTTAGTAGTTTAGTATATCTTTGGTTCGTTGTTCTTAGATGCGCTTCTGCTTTTCATTAGCTGAGAAAATCCTCGTTAAAAAGGTAAAAAGCAAGAGGCAAATAACAAAGTAATGCATAAGAGAGACACTCCTCCTATACAGGGTCATACTTTGGTTGTTACATGCACATAAGTGGAATTAACTGGCATAACTTTTTATACATTGGCATGTGTGCGTGTGTGTGTGTACCTGATGCAACCACTTACCATGCTTTGTAAAAATATTAACATTATATAAGTGCTACACACAGGGTTAAATACTCAACAATGTTGACATAATTGAAAATTTGTCTTTCATTTAAATTAAGCTCAGTTCAGTGTAGTTTAATTATGTGAAATGTATGTGTGTGTGTGTAAGTTTCTGTGCTTACTTAGCGTTAGCACCTTTCATAATCAAAAAAAAACAGTATTAAGTCTTTTGTATTCAAGCTTTCTTTACTTAATATGGAGTACATCAATACCTTTAGACCTCCACACATTACCAGCTCTAGTTGCTGCAATAGTTTTTTTTTCTATTTCAGAGAAAAGTTACTTGAAAAAATATGACATAAAATTTACACCAACAACAATTTAAATAACATTCAGGAGCAGTTAATGTTCAAACTGCTAACGAGTTTTAAATATGCAGAATGAGGTAAACAGTAGCTCCCATTGAGTTATTTGCAAAGATACTTATGTTTAGAAACCAAAGTTAAGCTGGCTTTTAAAGCTTTCATACAAGCTGCTGCTACTGTTGCAATGAATTCGATTTTCACGTTTTCTTTTGCCAGTTGTACTGCTAGGATAACAGCTTAACAGTTTAATATTATGCACGCTAATCTCTCTGGAAAAGCGCTTAAGCAACTCCATCATCAATATGTCAGGCCATTTAAGCTTTAACATAAATTTATAAATATTTTCGTTCCAGCAAAGAAACGAGAAAATGTGTGCAAGTGAAAAGAAAAACGGATAAAATGAGCTTTATTTTACTCTGAGAAAATAAACTGATTTTAGTTGTACTTCTTACGTAGTGAAAAATAATCATAAAAAATTGTTTAGTGCCACCTCACATGCAAACACAGACACTTGCTCCCTTCCCTTCAAGTCTTTGAGGTCAATAATATTTGGAACTACTTTTACAAAACTCCTTATTATAAAAAAAAAAAACAAAATCCTGAAAAGTTAGAGGTTGTGAAAAAACAAAACAAAATATAAAATTAATTGTAGGTGCAGTTAAAAATATCAAGTTGGCAACACTTGCAAAGACTATCAAAAATTATAGCATCAACAACATCAAGTGAGCGTAAACAAATATTTTATGCATTTTTTCCAAATTTTAGTTTTTTGTAACTATTTTTAATTAAAAAAGTCGAGAAAGTTTTTAACGAGCATTTTTACTTTGCCTTGTGTGTTGGATTTCTATTTTTTATTTTACTCTTTATTTGCGTTTGGTACCGCATTGCGTTAGTTTCACTTGTTTCTATTTTAGTTTTTGGCAAAAATAAACTATGCAAAACACACTGAACATAAATTTTCCGCAGCGGAAAAAAAAAAAATTAAATGAAGACAATAATAGTTCTGGAGAAATAGCGGGCGGTGTAGCGAGCAGTAGCTAAAAACCAGCGCCTGGCAGATGTGCGCATCAAGAGAACCGAAGGCACATCTTTGAAAAGGTTCAAATACTTCTTTTTGACTCAATTCCTTTCTCTTTATTAACATCGATATCGTCATTAAATCTGAAACTTCCCAATGAAACGACATTGATCACATATTTTTGAAAACATTTAAGTATTTCTTTTTGCGTCAATGACTGAAGCGCTTTTGATTCATATCTTTATTATACTCCATGTCCGGCATAAAATCTGAGGCTTATGCACCTCCAAATCGAATGACAGTGATGACAGATCTTTAAAACACATACATTCCTTTTCCTATTTTTATCCCATACCATGTCCGGAATAAAACCCCAGCAGATATTTTAGATTAAGCTTGGCTGTAAAGGTTGTTTTCACAAAGCAAGTTGCACTCGTGTATAATATTTTATACCACTTCTTCTTCGTCACCAAAACTCCACTGCATAAGTCTCTGCAAGGAGCATAGAATCTGGCAGCCATAGGGCATATAATACAGAGCCCAGTCAGAGTCTGAAGTTCTACTCTACTAAGCCTAAGAAGAATTTCAGTTTCTTTCAGTTACTCAGTTACTTTTTAATAAAATGAAATCGGTCGAAGAACTGCGAAAAAATGCAATTACTTCTTTTTTATTCACTTAAATGAATTGAAGTCCTATCGTTAATATATTACATGTCCGGCATAAAATCTGCTGGTTATATAGTACTTTCAAATAAAATAGAAAAATAAAATCTTCGAAGACGCTCGACTCCTATTTTTGATTTGTGAAAGTGCTTTCAATCCTTGTTTTTGTTCGAAAACATGGCCTGCATAAAATTTTCAGCACATAAGTAGAAATAAGTGCTGCCATTAAAATGAAATTATTAAAACTTTCAAACGCTTCTTTTTCAATCACTCATGCACCTTTGTTTCGTGTTCTTTTTATTATTCTACATAGCATGTTCAGAAGAAAGTCTGTAACTAATAACCATCTAAAACTGAAAAAAAAAGACCTCTCTCCCATTATAACTCCTCAAAAACTATGATTTGCCTTCTTTTCTTTTATTTTGATATAACATGTCCGGGAAAAACCTACCGCTCTTTTGCTTTCAAAGGAAACGATCTCATTTTCACAACCTTTCACTACAAGATTAGCTTGCACTGAACTGCTTCCTTACTTTTACTTTTAATGGCACAACAGCCCATGGAGTGCCTAGGCCGAGCTTTTCGCCTTTCGATGATAAATTTGCATCTTAATCTTAATGCACATTTGCCATTCGGTAGGCTAAAACACACACTCAAAATCAATTAAGTACACACACATTGAAAATTTAAAACTCCACTGATCAATTTAGTTGCCAAATGAAGAATTAAAGCATAAATGGCAAACTGAAATGCATTCAGCAGCAATGGCAAATAAAGCAGTTCATTCAACACAGAAACAAGCGCAATCGTTTTCGTTTGCGACTGCACTTTGACTAATACCAAAAAACGGTGTGGGGGCGTGGGAGAAGGGGGCGAAAACAGCAAATATTTATTCATTTGTACGTGTTCATAAAATTTCGTTAGCTGGAAAAGTGAAATACATGAATTTGTTTGTTTGCTTTTGAAGTATTTTAGAAATTATTCGTTACTATTTAATTACATACATAATGTGCAATGTGAGCATTTATACTCATTTAAGTTGTAATTTATGCAATGAATGCAGTCCGAGACTGAAGCAAATAAAAAAGTGCATGTTCAATTCATTGCCTGAAGTCAGAAAATGTGTTTTATTTATTATAATATGCAGGAAAACTGGGGATTCCAGAAGTTTACATTACTACATTACTTTATTGTATTTCATATTTCTATTTAGAAAAAATATTTAGTTAAAGTTGAAAATCACCGGGTGAAAAAAACCTCAAGCACCTATTAAAATGATATTAATTTAATTTATATATATATTTATTAGAAATGTACTGTACTCTTTTTAACCTTATCCCATTGGTTCTACTAGTATTTTTTCTTCTCATTATGAACTTCTTAAGACGTTGTTTCTCCCCCAGGCACTCATCAAGTTGGAAGACTTTCTCCATCAAAGGTTGCAAGATATCAAGAAGTAGAGAATCGATTTAAAATCAAGTTTCACTTCCAATGCAAATTTTAAGTTACTATAAACTTTAATGTGGTGCCTGTGACGTAGTGGTAGTGTGTTGGACTGCTACGCAGAGTGTCCGGGGTTCGAATCTCGGCACAGGCAAAATCAAAAAGTAGAGAAAATAATTTTTCTACACGGCACCCACCACCACCTCTTGGCAGGCAATGGCAAACCTACAAGAGTAAAAATTGCCTATGAAAAGCTTTTCACTTCGCCGTTCGGATTCGGCATTAAGCTGTAGGTCCCTTCCATTCATGTACAAATATAACACGCAACACATGAGGGGATGCGAAAAGTTCGGCCTAGACCCTCCATGGGCTGTTGTGCCATTAAAAGTAAAGTAAGTAATGGAAACTTTAAACATTGTCTTATCATATAAATGCTTACTTCATAAAAACATATGTGACCCACTTCAGTTAACAAAATACACAAATCGCAAAAAGAAAACATAACAAAAAAGAGGAAAAGCAAAAAGGAAAACGGATTGAACACATAAAATAAATCTGCGGTCATCTCCTTATTTTGCCCAATATATGCAAATAAGGGGACTACAGAAGAAGGAAACAATGATTGACAAATTAGCAAAACAAAAAAGGAAACAAAAACAAAAACCATGGAACCAAAATTATGGAGTAATGTTAAAGCAAAGTTCAAGAGATAACGAAAAGTTCAAAGAGCTTCAATAAGCTTCCGCCGGCAATACAAACTTTTAAGAGAAAACTAAACTAACAGAGAGAAGGAGAGCGCGTGAAATTGAAACATCATCGAAAGTTTAAATGAAATGCAAAGGGAATGGAACTAATGGAACTGGGAATAATAGAACATAGAAACAAAAATGGAAATAAAACACATGAGAATTCTAGTGAATTGTAAACCAAGTAAGAACATTTTTCATTGTGCATGACGATGTGTAAGAGGTGCATGTGCTAATAAAAAATTATTTCAATATTTTGTGGTAATTTGGATTTTGAGTTATTAGAAGAACAAATATATGTAAAGAAATCATTTATCATTTTAGTGTGAGTTAATAAATTGTACATATTTATTGTCATTAAAATTCACAGGCGATAAGTATTCATTATAGCAAATGAACTTATGACAGTAATTATTTTAATTAGTTTGATTCAGAATTTTCTTCAATATTACTTCTTGAAAAATTCACGGACGGGAAGACGGACATGGCTAAAGCGACTGGATAGGTCCATTGATCATTTACCATATACATATATTGTGTATGTATTTAAATACATGTTAATGTAGCAGTCACATACATAATGTCAAAATTTTAAATGTTTTATGTATTTATAAATTTAGTACTTTTCGATACATTTCGATACTTTTAACTTTTAGTATAATTTGTTTCATCACTAATCGATCGCTGAATTGTTACAGTTCGGAAATAGGAAATAAGAAAGAAAATTGAAGAGAATAAAAATTAACATTCTTGCTTTACACTCGAACAAGTGCGCATCGTTTAAGAGGATTAACGTGATAACGGGGATAAGTAAAAAGACCGCTCGACTATTCTACATTCATACCTATGATACCTAAGTGTGAGCGTTACAAACAACCGTTACTCTATCGAAATCTCTCAAAAATGAGAGGGAGTCTAGAAAGCATTCGGTTTGCTTAGCATAATCTAAAACCCATAGCTAAAAAGATGATTGAATCCTAAAAAGAGAGATTGGAAGTTGTAAGTTATATAAATATTAGGATCAGTGTAAGGAGGATGGCATGAGGCCTTAAACTCTTCTTCAGAAAATAAAATGTTAAGCTAATTTTTTGAATATCGTCTTCCTGTAAAGACGACGAAGCCTGTAGGTTCTCGGGATGTCCAGTGTATTACGAGGTTAGTAAGACTCATTCCGTTGAAGGTAAGTTTATTTGAAGACTTGGATCGGCGATGCGGTTGGGTGTGTGATCGGTTTGATCAATCGCAAAAATATATAAATCTAATCTGAAACTTATAGCTAAAAAGTTAATATAATCTTATGGCTATGACTTCAGGTCTGACAATCATTGAGCAGATGGTCTCAATGTATCAAATCATGAAAAAGATGAGAGAACAATTCGACACACACTTTCTATTCACGGATACATGCTAAACAATTGCTCTCAATATGAGGTGAATATTAGCGATAGAAAGAAAAAGAGAATAAGACAATGGGAGTAGAATAATTTGAGTTATAATTTCTCAGCTCTACTTATACATGCATTGACGCAATACACAATTAGCCAGATATTTGTGACAATAGAGAAACCTCAGTGCTCGTCGCCCTACCAACTTTGAAGAAGCGTTCTCAGTTATAGCTGTGAGAAAGATAAAATTCGCAAAAGCAATGAGTCCCGACACACGGGAGCTGGGTAGAACGGAATTTCTTAGACGAGAGGGGGAAAATATGTGTACTAAATTTTATGCCCGACAGTAACACGGTGCAAAGAGACAAAAACGTGCCCCCCTAGCAATTGCTCTCTTGTGGGCAGATCCGTTTATTGTTGAATCTCTCATATTTTTGCGCCAAAGGCTTACTCTCTATTCCCTCAACCGTCAATGCTCTCCTTCCTTTTAAAACTCTGTCTCCACAGATTACCTTTACACTATTCAGTAATTCGGACAAACAAATGATACTCTTCTTTTTATTGCTGCCTTAAAAATTTATTTTTAACATAAATTTATTCCCATATCTGCACACTGCACAACATTATTTTGAAAATAAAGTTTAAAAAACCAGGACAATAACAGCAACTTCATTTACTTTTTATTATATTTTGCCCTTTTTTTGTTTTATTTTGTTTGTATGTGACGACATCTAGGTCTAAATCTCGAAATTATTCTGCTTTTACATCGACTATTTCTTCCTTTTGATATAAGCTTGTAAATATATTTGTATGTATGTATGAAAGTTGTATGAAAGTAGTATGTATATAGTAGTGTTTTACTCGTATCTGGTAGATACTTTAAGTGGAAGGACTTTATAATGTTGTTGTTGTTGTTGTTCACTTTTATTCAACTTGCCACTTTTGTTTGACTATTACTTTGCGATGTTAAGGGAGCTGGGAAAGCTGAAGCATGGGAGCTATGAAGTCTGCTATGAATAATTCACATTTTTAAAGTGATTTTTTCTAAGACATTTCTTTAATGTGTGTGTGTATATGTGTTTGTGTGTGTGTTTGTGTGTGTGTCTTGATGTTGAGATATTTAAAATGCACAATATATATTCATGTTTCTACGTGTTTTTGTGAGTATGAGTGAGATACTTTATACAAATGCACATTTGGTCAAATGTAGACTTAAGTTAGTTCTGTTCATGCATAAGTAGTTGTACAGTGGCATATCTAGGATTTGGGGGGGAATGCTTTTTCAATTATGAGATAATTATCACAAACTAAAACAAAACAACGACCCAAACTTAAAAGGAATTAGAAAAACTGATCAAAATTTACACTTAAATACGGACAGAAAATTAAGTAATAATACAAGGAAATGCAATTCAGACTGGAATGTAGGCTCAAATACCGGTCGGAAATCAAACTAAACGAAACTCATACTGAATTTAGACAACAATTCGAATCAAAGTCAGATCAAAACTGATAACAGAGGGAAACCAAGTCGCTTTCAAAATCCCACCAAAACTCAGAATGAACTGAAACCAAGCTCAAACATAAAGGAAGAGAAAGTCAGGCCATCAATTAATACTTATTAAAATCAATATCAAATTTAAACCAAAATTAAAGCAAAACTAAAATCAAAATTCGAACCAAAACTTTAAAATTAAAACCAAAAAGAGATGGTATTTGGACGAAAAGGACATAAAATTCACATCAAAATCAGACCAATATAATACAGAAGAATACATAGTCATAGATGATTCAAAATTAGGCCAAAAGCAACACAAACATTAATAAACAATTTCAAACAAGAACTTCGAACAAAAGGAGTTCAAACGTAGATCAAAATTCAGATTTAAACTCCTACTGCAATCAGATTAAAATTCAAACCAAATATCGAATCAGAATTCAGACCAAAATTCAGGTAAAAACCATGAGCAAATGGGAAGAAGAGTAGTCAAAAAGTTCAGATTTGAACACATACTATACTGGGATCGAAATTTATATGAAATTTAACCAAAATCTTACACCAAAAAAAGGACAAATGCAGCTCAAAATCGTATAGAATATAATTCAAACCAGAACTCACATCAAAAATATTCAAAATTTTCATCGGAATTTCGGTGAGAGTTTTTACTTTTTGACTTTCGATTTGACTTCTGTCATGACTTCTTGACTTCTGTCATAACTTTTGATTCTGATTATTTGCTAATCCTTTATCTTCATTTTACGCTAGACTGTTAGTCGGACTTTGGTTAGGCTTTGTTTTAACTTTGGGTCTTACTTTCGGTTTTGCTTTTGTTTTTTTTTTTATGATGACTTTTTTGACTTCTGGTCAGGTTTTTTTTCATCGGATTTCATAAAACAACTACTGATCGGGCTTTTTGTTGGTTAAGACTTTTTGTTTGAATATTTACTTTTCGTTTTTTTATGCTTTTTGTTTTATCTGATTCTTTGTTTGACTGTAAGTCCGACATTTGGTTTACATTTTTCATCTGACTTATCGTTTCAGTTTTGGGCTTGAATTTGATCATAATTTTTGGGCTGTTTTTATTCTAAATTTTTGTCTCAGTTTAATTTGAATATTTTTTGCTAAATTTGATCTGTATTTTGGTCTGAAGTTAAGTTTGAGTTTCAGTAAGTTTGGTTCGAATTAGTTATTTAATTTTTGGCAAGAAATTGGAAATTGACTGTATTACTTATTTAAGTCATTAAATTTGGTTTGAGTTTGGATTGGATTTTGGTTAGAATTTTGTTAGAATTCGTTTCGTTACGTTTGAAATTTTGTGACGAATTTTTGTGCGCCTGTTAGGCTGAAATCTAAATAGTGGATAGAAATGCAGACCAAAAGGTTATATGAAACTTTTCCAAAGTAAAAAAAAATATTTTTCAACTCTCCCTGAAATTTAGTTTCGCTACAGAGGATCTTTCAAGGTTATAAGCAACTCAATTATTGGGAGATTGTATACAAGAAAAATTTCCACTTTCTATGCTTTTAACTAAATGAAATCAAGAATTAATTTCTTTTCGTCATTAATTTTTCAAGATTTTTACATGTCTGCATAATTTCAAATATGTGCTTAAATATTCATGTATATCTTGCTAATGCAATCAAATCAACAAGCACAATAACAAAAGCCAGCAAAAGGTCTGCGAGTTTCGGCGAGTGTGTGTGTGTTTGTTTGCTAAACTCCCAGAATATTATCGCACAAAAATCCCAAAGGAGTAGTTATAATATATCCAATGGCAGCCACATTTATTGCTTGGTTTTTTGTTATTGTTCTTTTGCCTCCCACTCAACTCTCAACTCGCATCTTTCCTTTATTTTTCACACAATCTTAGTTGGTGATAAATTTTTTTTCTTTTATTATTATAATTTTTGTTTGTTTTTTGTGTGGGAGGCGAGATCAAATAAATTCTCAAAGGCGACACTTCATATATTATCACTTTTGATTTTTGTATTTTCAATTATTCCAAGTCTAAATTTGCGAAGAAATGGAAGCGGATAAGCTTAAGCCAATGCGCCCCGCATGATTTGCAATATTGGCAATGATGCAATGTAAAATATTTGCAGTGCAAATTTCATAAATTCAAATGCGAACAAGTGTGTACAAATTCTTTTGCCTAACTTCATACAATCTAATCAAATTGGTGTGTATTTAAAACACAATTTAATCAAACTAAAGCGCAGAAAATAAAATGCGGTTTCTATCGAGATTTAATGAAGAATTTTCGTTAACAATAATACCATAAATTACTTTACTTATTATAATTAGCAAATACGACTGACTGACTACATGAAAGTATAATAAATAATATGTTTATAAATAAAATATTATTCAAGGTTAATAGTTCACAAAAACAATGTATGTATTACTTTTACGCTCAAAAGAATACGAGTGGCATAAGTAAAGCAATTCACATACTCATACACATACACAGATAAAGGAATACATATGTACATGCATAGTTATGTCTCTTTGTATATATGTGTAAATATGTGGTTAACCGAAAAATTGCCTGCTTTTGATCATAACTCAAAAAGGTTTTCTTTTTATCACACACTGTCCACGGAAACGCTTGCACGCCTGTGGCGTTTAATACATAAGTACTAAGAAATTTGGAAGGTGGTTGGTCACAAATGCATACATAAATACGTATGTATGTATGTATGTACATATACGTACAACAACAGTGAACAGTGAAGCACTGAAATTCATTCTCAATTCGTAATATTAATAATACATAATAATCATCACCATAATACATATTTATACACTTTATGTTGCACAACATGTCGAGTTAAGTTGATGGCCATGTTATTATTATGTGACCAAGTGTCATAAACAGCACTAACAAAGGCAAAAATTATTCATCAACACAGCACATATACTCCTGCGCAATACATACATATACATACTAATATAACAACGCCTAACATAAACACATACACACCAATGGACATGCTGTGTTGTAGTAGGAGGAGGTATTAGATGGAAAATAAATATACACACTGGTCGATTTTTGTTGGGAGGAGAAATTCGGATGGTAACCATTCGCTCTGCTTGCTGAATAACGCTTGTTCCACTCCTTGCTGAGACTCGTCCGTTATAGTCGTTGTTCGTGCAAAAGCAATTTAAAGGATAAAACACCAAAATTCCTCCACCCCATTTGCAATCTGTGGATATGCTAATGTAGATGCATGTGTATGTACGAGTATGTATGCACCCAGTAGATAAAATAATTGCTGCTCAATACTTTCTGCAAAACATTACCGCTAACATAATAATTTTTAGAACATTTAATAGATTGGGTTGGAGTAGTGGCCTTCTGTATGAAAGTACCTAAAGTACCACTTAAGCACAATAAATGTCTCATTGTGATAACACTGTACCTTATTTACGAAGTGAAGAACCATAAATGTTGGCTAATGAAACTGGCTATAACCTATATACTTGTGAATAACAGTTCGAACTGATAAGTGAAGAAAGGTGAGCCTAGGAGTTTCAGTCTCCTCGTAGTCAAAGGTGACCCATTCACACAGGAACTGTGTAGAACTTCTTCGTCCTTAGAACCACAACCTCGACAGAAGTCTTTGAATGGAAGCCCTAATTTTGCAGCATGTATCGTCATTAAGTAATGTCTCGTGAGCTCAGAAGTTATTGCGCTGATGAAGTTTGTTGCCGCTGTGGCTTAGTTGATAGTACGTAGTTCGGGGTTCAGTAAATCTCGGCACAGGCAAAATCAAAATGTAGAGACAACCGACAAGAGTGAAAATTGCTTATTTGGATCCGACATAAAACTGTAGGTCCCTTCCATTCATGTACAACGCTTGTTATACGCAACATGAGTGGATGGGAAAAGCTCAGCCTATGACCTCCATGGGCTGTTGTGCCATTAAGAGAAGAAGAAAAAGAAAGAAGTTTCGATTAAGGTCGAGTAACTGTCTAGTACCGTCTAATGTCCATTGTGGTCTAGGTAAGTCTGGTAAGACCACAAGTGTGGTCTGCTACCCAGGATCTTTTCGTTTCCTCGGGGTACTTAGTTTTGCTTAATGGCCAATTTTATGGACGTGAGAGAAGCACCGACGATGTTGGGAGGGGGAGAGGGGGGGAGGGGGGAAGGGGAGTTGAGGTATTGAATAACTGCACGCTTCGTTTAGCTAAAACGTCGGCCTCACAGATGCCTTGGTGATCCTTGTGTCCAGGTACCCCGTTTATGTGAACCTGTGAGTGAGTCGATAAGATGTTGAGAGAGTTATGTTGGCAGTCAAGAACAAGTTTTGATGTAGTGAAAACAACAGTAAGTGACAGTGTTTGCTTCTTGGCTTTTAGTGTATATGTACATATGTTAAAATTTCCGTCGAATGGATCATTATAAATAAGCCACTTAGACGCCTAATAATTTCCATTACTTCGGCCTTTAATAAGCTGCAATCAATGGTCAGAAAGTTTGGAAGGAGAGTTTGCGATCCAGTTTGCTAGAAAAAATACCCCGCAACTGACCTTGTCCCCTAGTTTAGCATCATTTGTATAGATAGATTTCAGCAGAATTTCCAGTGACTTCTTTATCTGATATCCATTCCCCTCTTCTTGAGATATGGGTGGAAAACTTGCGATTTAGATTCGGGGTAGTGCTGATATAGTATATATTTGTCAGTACTGGCATATCTCACATCAACGGATAAGAATTGTGGCATGTCCTGTTAAATGTAAGAGTACTACTCAGCAATGAATTTTAAAGATTAAATCAAGACATTTTCGATACCTAACGTAGGTTATGTTGTTGTGAAATCTAATTAAACTGTGACTCTATCATTAGTAAGCATAATAATAAATGTGGTTGTAACCAACATATCGAGGTAAATATTTGGACTCAAACTGATTACTGATATGAAAAATTGATATTCCCACGTTGAAGTCACAGGTAATGCTTTAACATCAATCAGGCACTCATCTTCAAATTAAATCAGCTTTAATTTTTTGTTCTTATTTGTTGCTTCTGGGTAATTTCATTGAGCTTGGTTAAAGCACAGATTCAATTTCGATGCATTTTTTATATTGACCAATGGACATAAACTTTACCAATGCCTTTACCAATAACTTTACCAATAATGTGTGCTCTTAGTCGAATGTTCTTATTTTGACAACATTTACTTAGATGGCAGCACAACACATTTTGCTACGATTTCTATTCCCAACATTAAGATGGGAACAGCTAATTAGCACCTGCTGTGAGCAAAAATTCTTATCTACGCATTAAACATTTCTGAATTACTTTCTAAATTTAGTGCTGCATTCAGAATTTCAGAATTTAGAGTTAAGTTCAGATAAATACCTCAGTTACTTCCCAATTTCAGCTGTGAAGAAAAACTAGCGTTTTAATTTTAGTTCCCAATTCTACCTTTGATGTTTTTTCCGCTCTAGTTTCAGTGCTGAATTATTAGGTTATTTTAATGGGTATGGGTGAAAACCCAACATTTTTCCACTGGGTAAATGTAAATAGCCGACAATGTATGTATGTGGGTGTAAAGTATTAAAAATAATTGTTTTTTTTTTATGATTTGAAACTTTTTTGTAACTGTTTTTCCTTTTTTTTTTTTTGGTGGTTCATGAGAAATAAAATTTTAGAAATTAATTTAAAAAATCATTACATGAACCGCAAGAATTGGAGTATTAACCCGTGTGTGGATTTGCTCGACCATGTTCAAAGTATACAATATTTTAGCTATGTTCCACAAAATCTGAACTAAGCAATACGATTTCAAGTATCTAGACGATTTCAAGTATCTGTGAAACCCTGAACTGGTTAAAATAATGTTCTCATGCTGCATATAAGTAACAAAGGTGTTCAGAGACAATGTGAAAATAATACAGCTAATTAATACAGCTTAAAATCAGGAATTGAAAGTAGGTAGCGGTATGGCGACGTTAAGAGAAGATGTTGATGGTGACATTCTGATCTTCGAGAGAGATGCGTAAAATGTTCTATTTTAAACTAAGGAATACTAATGTTGGTTAGCCTACACGAAGGTGCAACGGAGAAGGTTAACCTACAGTATGTCGGCTAAAAATTGATAGAAAAAAATGATTAACCCCATTGCCTTATGTAAGTACTTAGTTCTCTATTTGTAAATCATAAATTTTAGCTCAAATTAAATGCCAAATTAAAATTTATAACTAAATGAAAATCCTGCATCTTTCTCCATCCATTCAATGTCACTTCAGCCCATGGAGGCCTAGGCTGAGCTTTTCGCTTGAAAGGTCTACAGTACAAAGGTTAAAAAAGCAATTTCAAAAATAAACCCCCCCCCCCCCCCCCAAAAAAAAACAAAAACCAAAATTCATCAACGCAACCAAACAATATTCCCTACGCATTGGTAAAGTTTATGTAAATGACTTCCAGCGAGCTTTAGAAAATTTAAACATAACGCTGTGATATTGTGAGACCGTGTGTGTATGTGTGAGATTGTGCGCCCAGCGTGACGTGAAACGACACTTCCACGCGTATATTTTACTGCCAAATTGCTGAGAAAGAGTGTGAGAAAGAGGGAGAGGAAAGATAGATGGTATAATAGAGGGCGCAAGAGCTAGACGGAGGCAGTGAAAGAAAAATCATACTGCTGGGATTTGTGTTTGAAACATCAAACCAACAAGTATATTGAAATATATATACTCAAACCCGCTACAATACACACACCCACACATCCATACACAAATCTAACACAATTTCAAAGCAAATATTTAAAAAGCGTATTCACAAATCTACTAACTACATACATACATACTCGTATATGTGTGTGTACAGTTGAATGTGTGCCCTGCGGACACTGACGACTAGAATCCAAATATGAAATTTTGAATAAAAAGTGGGAGATTCTTTGTTTTTTCGTGAATTTCAACGTGGAAATTTATTTATTTTACAAACTACTCGAATTAACATATTTTTTAGTTACAAATTTTGTTTTTTTTTATTTCAAAAATTTATTTTTTGTTCAACTGTAACAATTAATTGGCATAAAATTTTCATGGGCAAAAGTTTTTTTCCCATGAAACAAAAACGAATTTATATGACAACAGAAATGAAAAAAAGTTGCCCATGAATATTGCCAATTTTTAAAAGTTTATTACAAAAATAGCAAAATTTTCAATAAAGCGATTTGAAAGAGATTAGTATTTTATAAATTTCATTAGTAAAATGAGTTTCAGGAAGGGAATGTCAGCACTGGTGGTGGTGCATCAATTGTGAATTAAATGTACTTAATTGGTGTAAAATTTAATTGAATGATACCAACAATTGAGATAAATTCTGCAGAAATAAATAATAATACTTCCTGTCCTAGGAGCTACAACAACTATATCCATCTACAGAGTAGATATGAAAACATATTAAATATGGAAAATTGAACAATGAAAGTTTTTGCACTTAAATTTTACACTGCTCTGAAAATTTATTCAGTATAAAATGAAAGTAAAGCATTATTAAATATTCATACATGCATGGACATTCAATCTAAAGATAGCATTTACCAATAAACCTATTCAAAAAAATTAATTTAACATGAAATTGATATTCACTCAATTAATATGGCCAAGTACTCGGTGGCGTATGAGTTATTCAATCAACAATTTGCTTTAAAAAAAAGCAATGAAACAAATAAAAATTTTTATCTTGCTGTTCTGGGTTTGCTTTCTTTTTAAAAATAAAAACGGTAATTTGTTATAAAAATTCTTTCAATTAATATTGGAGGAACACTATGGCGTATGAGTGACACAACAAATTTAGATTTTTTATATAATAGATAGATGAATAATTACAATTTAATTCAATGAATGGCTTTCATTCATTTATCTGAAGTGTTCTCTCAAGTAATTTGTCGATTTACTCGTATTTTTTTTTAGCTTGGACCTCTTCAATTTCTCACTTATTCTTTCATGGAAACTAACAGAATTAAGAATTCCAGTGTATCCAAATCGAAAAGTTGTGCACTATCCCATACCTGAAGAACATATGCAAAATTTTATATTGTATTCAAGTACTTTACACATACCATAATATTTACGAAATCCGCATATAAATTTTAAGTTTCTACACTCACTTACACATGACAACAACATGGTGTCAACAAACTAAACAGAATGAAAAAGTGATAGCAACGAAAGCTAAAATTGATTGAAAAACAGGCAATTGCAAACAATTGCAGAATGTTAGAAATTGTCGGAGGCAAATTAAAGATATGTAGCTTATTATGTGTGTGCACATTAAAATGAAGAAGAAGTTTTCAGGTCAATTGGTTTATTTATTAGCAACGCACACTAAATTGCAACTCGTATGTAATCAAAACAAATTTACATTGATATGTACTACACAAGCGTAGGCACATAAACATGTTACTCATACGCAGGCAATGACCAGAAACACCAGCAGAGTTTGTCACCATAACACTAAATCACTTAACATAAATAATGGCAAACAATAATTAAATAGCAGTAAATTTTGTTCAGTTTTCTGAGCACATACACACACACTCTTTAATTTACCAAAATGTTGATGCAACAATCAACAACCACAGCTAAGCAAAACTTGTGCAAATATTGAAATGAAATGAAATTGTCTAGCAGTAAATTGCTAGCACATTGTCTTTACATAATGCAATTGAGATTTATAAATAAACGATTGAACAATTTTAAATTGGATTTATGTACTTGTGTGTAAATGTGTAAATATGTACATAGAATGTTTGTGTCTGCTAATGTGTGTTTGTTGGCAAAAGTTTAATGTCAGGCATGCATATGTGGTTGAATTACAAACAAGCATTATCTAATCTACCTAGTTTTGGTAAGTATATAAGGATAAGAAAATTTGTGTGTGTTTTTCTGTGCTTAGAAGTACTTAAAACTTTTCAGTCTAAATTTCTTATTGCAATATTTGCATTCAACTATATTTATATTTAAATTTATATGTTCGAATTTTTCTCTGTTTTTATATACGGGCTATATAAATATATTGATTTATTTGGATACATTTGATTTGTAGAGGTATAAATTTTTACTTTACTTTTAATGGCACAACAGCCCATGGAGGGCCTAGGCCGAACTTTCGCATCCACTCATGTTGTGCGTGTTATATTTGTACATGAATAGAAAGGACCTACAGTTTAAAGCCGAATCCGAACGGCTTTTCATAGGCAATTTTTACTCTTGTAGGTTTGCCATTGCCTGCCAAGAGGTGGTGCTGTGTAGAAAATTTGATTACTCTACTTTTCGCTTTTGCCTCTGCCGAAATTTGAACCCCCCGGACACTTTGCGTAGCAGTCAAACGCATTACGACAATGCCACAACGACCACGTGGCATAAATAATCAAAGCAAAAATAAACAAAAATGTTGTTATAATGTGGACTCCTCATGGCGTATGAGTAACACAAAATTAGTTTTCTCTCGGTTTCATGGTAATTCAATTCGGAAAACAGAAAGTCGATTATTGAAATTTGAATAAGAAAGGGTAATTTGATTCATCGCAGACAGCCTGACGACATCACCCGAACCGTCATTGCCTGGAACTTCCAAAGCAGTTCTAGAAGAAGGAGACCAGCAAAAACGTGGAGACCGCTATTACAACCCGGAGCCCGACGCATGAACACAAGATGGAGCAAGGTGACAAAACTTACACAGAACACTTTACTGTGGTCATTTGTTTTTTCCGTGGAACCATAGGAATTAAGTATATTGAAATTAAGGCTTAAAATAAATAAACTCTTAACATTGCTCAATCGATATCAAGGCAATTTATCAAATTCGAACTCCGGACACTCTGTGTAGCAGCCCAACGCATTACCACTACGCCACAGCGACCACATTTAAAACATTTGCCCACCTTAAATCAAGTCAAAGAAAATGTTAGACACGAAGTTTCGCTCAATTATTGTAGCACCCGGGTGCACTATGGCGTATGAGTGATTTTTGGGATGCAATTCACCAACAAACTGCCATAAATCCATAAATCTACACTTTTCTTGTCATTCCGAGTTGGAATTAATACCCAAAAATTTGGTATTCTTTTGAAACTGTTTGGATTTATATTTTAGGTTACGCTTATGGCGTACGTTTAAAAAATGTTACCTCTGAAACATAATTTGAAACATTTCCAAAAACAATCTCCGCAAAATTAATAGTAATATAATATAAGTTGTAATAATAATAGTAATGAGCAGGCGAGAGGATTAGGAAATTAGAATAAGTTGTGAGGACGAAATTTGGCACCCAAATATCGCCCACACAATAACCAGCATGAGTGAAATTACACCACATTACATTGTAATTCTACTTTTTATTTATATCCCCTCTTCCCCCTCCTCTTTCCTATTCCTTTCCCCTGCTCAATATTATTATTACTCCTGAATTTTACACATAAATAAAAACAATGCTCCGCATTCAAACCATTCATTTTTTTTAATATATAACAATTTGACGCTTCTGCGCTGCATTTATTTGAAATATTACAATTTTCTAACTTAAAAATCACTCAATTAAATAAAATATTTTATCAAATTGTGTCACTTAATTAGCTTTTTACATCAAATTGTTATGTAAATACCATCAATATTTTACATATGGTATTAGTTTCGTCAAAATGGTATTTCAACCAAATTGGAATATATTAAAATTTTATAAAATTGTAATTCATATTTTCACTGTCATCAATTAGCTAGCACTGCAGCAATTTCTCCAATGAGCTATTGGATTCCCAAATGAAATTCAACTAAAATCATATTACAAATATAACAAAATTTTGTCAAAATTTATCTAAATGAAATTGCAATTTATTGAAATTCAATTCAATGTCATTAAAATGTAGCCAAAATTTTAGCAATATTTGGTCTCAATTATCAATTAATTTAATGTATAGTAGCTAATTTCTATGCATTGATTTTTAACATCACTTGTTAATTTGATATATTTTTAACGAGTTACATACGATATTATTCACAATATATAATTAAGCTTAAAATATTATGGTTAAGTCAATAACTACATATTTCAGTTGTAATGAATTACTTGACTGCATCCTCATTTATTTAAGTATCGTAATTATAATTATTTTACAATTGATTCATATTATTTGCTTATAAATTTAGTAAGATAAATGAGTGGAGTTACTGTAGATTAAGGCAAGGTTGCTGAAGTTATGAAGATTAAATAAGATCATGAATTTATTATACATCAAAAGTAATGCTTGTAATGTATTGATGTCCTCTTACGATAACTAATGTAATAGACCGCGTTAGGTTAGGAAAATTCAGTTGAGAAGGCTCACACCAAGAAAAACTAAATGGAAAACTGTACCTTAAATGCCATAAATTAAAGTAGCTCCAATAGTGATGCAGTGCATCATCAGCATCTTTATAACGAGGACAACGAAACGGAAACTCTTATCCATAGAAATTATGCATCTCTAGTTCGGAGTAGCATTGAATGTGCAATAAATGTGTGTGAAAGTGCGTGTGTGAGTGTATACGTAAAAAGTTTTAGTCTAACTGTTTGTTGATTTTGTGAAATTTACTGCAAGTAGATAAAAAACAAATGGAAAATGAAAAGACAATGGCCAGGGAGCAATCTAAAAGAGAAGAGGCAAGGATACAGAGATAAACTTTAATGGCTAGTTTACAAGTTTTCTAGCTTGAGAAATTCGAGTGCTTGACATGGGTTTTTACTCTGGTTCTTGGTCATCGTTTCCATCTGCTTTGCTTTTTTGCTATTGGCCTTAGTTTCTGCAAGATTTATTTTTAATTTGAATTTCTGTTTGAATTTTTAGTCTACTAGTGGCCTAATTGGTCGCTGTGGCGTAGTGGTAATGCATTGGACTGCTACGCAGAGTGTCCGGGGTTCAAATCTCGGCACAGGCAAAATAAAAAATAAAAAAGGAGAAAAAAAAAATTTTCCCACTTCTTGGCAGGCAATGGCAAACCTACAAGAGTAAAAATTGCCTATGAAAAGCTTTTCACTTTGCCGTTAGGATTCGGCATTAAACTGTAGGTCCCTTCCATTCATGTACAAATATAACACGCACAACATGAGTGGATGAGAAAAGCTCGGCCTAGGCCCTCCATGGGCTGTTGTTCCATTAAAAGTAAAGTAAAGTAAGTGGCCAAATTTTGGTTTGGATTTTGACCAAATTCCAGACTGCATTTTCCTGCGAATATCGATTCGATTTTCGACTTGAAATTCAGTCGGATTCCTAGACCGACTTTTGAGTTTCTTTTGAATTAAACTTGGGGAAACACTTTTTGTCAATAAACTGAATTTGGTTTGCTTTTGGCTTTGAATATCGGTTCGATTTCTTATCTTTTGTTTTCAATCTAAATTTAGTAATAAATTCTGATAAGATTTTCGGTTTAGTGTTTTAAATTTTGGATTTGGTCTGTTTTCTGGTCTGAATATTGGTCTGAGTTTTGTCTTTTTCTTGATTCGGTTAGCCTTAAGTTCCGCTCCACCTACTAGTTTGAATCTCATCCCGGATCTCGACCTGTTGGGAGTCTATTTTTCGTTGTGAAATTTTGTATGCCGGTTGGTCTGAATTTTCTTCTTTTTTTATGTCAAAGTTTTGGTTTGAATATCCACCGTATTTTTATACTGATTCTATTTTAAATTTCGATCTGATTTCTGTTTTTGTTTTTGGACTGAATTCTGGACTAAATTTAGTAGATTTTTTTAAGTGAAACTTCCTCTTCTGCGTGTTCCTCCACCGTGGTTCGAATAAATCTCCCTTCTAGCCCAGGCGCTTTCTTTCATTCGCTAAACATGACCCAGCTCTTATGGAGATCTTATGAGGTATCTTTCTCTCGAACGCTCCTAACAGCCTCTCATCATTGATGGTCAATATCCACGTCTTTGCGCCATACATTAGGACGGGAAAGATAAGTGACTTATAGAGCGTTATTTTCGTCGGTCGAGAGAGGGCTCTACTCAGGGCTCAATTGCATACTGAGCCCGTAGTAATACCTACTGAGCCCGTATTAATTAATCTCCGCTTGATTTCAAGGCTGACATTATTGTTGGTGTTTATATTGGATCCTAGATAGACGAAATCCTTGACGACTTAAAAAGTATAATTGTCAACAGTGACATTTTGTCCAAGACTTCGTGACTTTTTGTTTGTTGGCACAAGTTTTTCGTTTTATCCTCGTTCACCACTAGACCCACTCAACGAGACTCCCTTTCCAGGTTGGAGAATACTGCACTGACTGCTCGAGCGTTTTTTCCAATGATGTCAATATCATCAGCGTATGCTAGCAGCATGACACTGTTGTAGAAGAGATGTCGATGTTCGCAGCTCGAATTATTTGCTCCAGCATAAGGTCAAAGAAGTCGCACGGCACGATAGGGAGTCACCTTGTCTGAAATCTCTTTTGGTATCATATGGTGCGGAGAGGTCTGCCCCAATTTTCACTGCGCTGGTGGTGTTGGTCAGTGTCATTTTGCAAAGACGAATGAGCTTTGCAGGGATACCCAAATCAGACATTGCGGCGTTCAAGTGAACCCTAATCGTGCTGTCGAAGGCGGCTTTATTAATCGAAGCATAGATGATGGGTGTTGATCTGTTTTTCTCGGGTCTTTTCCAGGATTTGGCGTAGTGTGAATATCTGGTCGATGGTAGATTTACCAGGCCTGAAGCCACACTGATAAGGTCCAATCAGTGTGTTGACGATGGGCTTCAGTCTTTCGCACAGTACGCTCGATAGAACCTTATATGCAATATTAAGGAAAATTATCAAAAAATTACTACAAACTCATTTCTCTCACTCTCTTTATTAAATTATGGAAGAACAAAATCGAAATGTTACGATGTAACACATAAAATGGTGTGGGGTGAAACGGAGAGAGCACACAAAATTCACTACGTCTTCCACACTCTCTCTTTCTCTTAATTATGTATTTGCACTGAAGGAATTTCTCGCAAAGACAACACGATTAACAATAACAGTAAATTCCTCTGAAGTCAAACTCGCTATTACGAAAATTACTCAATTGTTCGCAGTCGACCGGGTGTATATGTGCACATAAGATGACATTAAGGGAGCTGACGTCCCTTCTTGTACTGCATGGGCCCGATATCTATGGACAAAATTTTTCAATATATTTGGTATGAAAAAAGTCCGATTACAATAATGGCTTTCACTGTCTGTTCCAGTATTCTGTGATATTCTCTTTTATATTTAAAATAACGAAAGAATCCTATAAGAATTTTACGTTGAAATTATTCCTACATATTTTCAGTTTCAGTTGATTTTCCCAATAAAATGCTTTCACATTTTTTCATTACATTGGCGTATAGCCAATTTTAAGTTTAGCAAACATTTTAAAATGCTATTTGTACCTAGTACCTACTTGCTAGAGAGAGAGAAAGAGAGAGAGAGAGCGCAGGAACGGGAGCAAAAGCCTAAGTTTAAGTAAATTTGTTGTAGGTCTTTAAGTAAGTTCGGCAAAGAGTTGAACAACTTTTAAATAGAGGAACTAAGTTAGACGTTGGAACATTCACGGATTCCAAAATCTTCTTGATTAATGGTAATATGCTTTTCAAATGCATCTCAAACGCATCGGTTTATCATTTACACTTTAACACCAATGAATCTCTTGAATATTTCGAGATCAATTTTTAATGTCCTACTTTTAAAGAGCTTAATACTGATTTTTGTTAAATTTTAAGTTTTGCTTTCGATTCAAGTTTAAAGTCTGACTTGCAGTGGTCGCTGTGGCGTAGTGGGAATGCGGTGGACTGCTACACAAAGTGTCCGGGGTTCGAATCTCGGCACAGGCAAAATCAAACACAAAAGAAAAAAGTAGAAAAATAAATTTTCTACACGGTACCCGGCACCACCTCTTGGCAGGCAATGGCAAACCTACAAGAGTAAAAATTGCTATGAAAAGCTTTTCACTTCGCCGTTCGGATTCGGCATTCAACTGTAGGTCCCTTCCATTCATGTACAAATATAACACGCACAACATGAGTGGATGCGAAAAGTTCGGCCTAGGCCCTCCATGGGCTGTTGTGTCATTAAAAGTAAGTAAGTAAAGTCTGACTTGCAGGTCTTTCAATTTTTGAATTTTCATCCGACTCTTTCTGGTTTTGATACTTGGTTTGAATTGTTTATAATGATTTCTACATATATTTTTAAGAAAATATCAAAAGCGAAAATTAAGTATTTCCATTTTATTTACTAAATAATTGCAAATGTTGAATGGAGTCTGCGAGTGATGTTTTCTTATTAGAAATTCGTTAATTCCAATACGAAACGCTGTCAAACTTAATAAATTAAATTAACACAAAATATGATTTAAATTATTCAACTTGTTCTATCCTTGTGTATTTGAATTAAACAATATGAAATTATTCCAAGTATTTGTGAAAGTTTTCTTCAGGTAAGTAAAATCAATAATTACTTCAGCTGTCAGTACAATTTAAGCGGGGCAACCCTTAGCTCTTCCCAAGTAAACAAATATTTGAGTACCTACATACAAACATTAGTATTATATGCGTAGATTTAAAGTTAACCTAAATTTAATTGTTTGAGGCATATTTTGTGAAATATATTTGAATAATTTTTTTTCTTCTTTTGTTTAAAATAGGGGAAACATTACCAGATTAATTTCGGTTATTAAAAAGGATTAGTTCTCGTCAGTCATCGTTAGTGCCCAGGCTGAATTGTTTCTCGGTAAGGGAACTCAAACCTTCCTCCCCTTCCCCTTGGTTACGTTGGTTAGCAGCTCACCGTTGAACTTTATTCTTCCAAATACCTGACGCCATTCATCCCCCAAACATAAACCCAGCATCATCGTCTTTTCTTGTAATGCATCACATATTCGAAAGGTTATAGGACAACGCTGTACTTAATACTGGACAATAAATCAACGAGTATTCGGAAATCTTAAATGTAATCTTATGGCCCATTGTAATATAAAATGGGTTCTTCATCCCCCACATTGAAAGAATAATAGAGTTTTCAAATTGGTTGAATTTTCTTATGTTTTTTTTGTTCTTGTAAATCCGCTAAATCCCTAGTCGAACATGGCATTTAGAAAATCTTGTCCTAGAGTGAATATTTCGTTGATATCCTGGGGAGCAGAGAAACAGAAGTAGTTCGACGAAATTGGCCCATCACCACTTCGTCTTTGAAGCTTTTACCGAAGTAATTTGAGGGCATATAGTACCTCTACTGGGCATGTATGCCTATGATCTGATGATGATTTGTCGCTGCTACTACTTTTAAACATTTGTTTTCCCATTTAAGGATATTAGCTTCTTGAAGCATTTGGAGTCTTACTATGGCCATACTTGATGGGTAAATTTGCATGTGGGACCGGTTAGCCATTTGGCCCTTAGCCATTTTCCACTACATTATACTACTGTTTTCCTCTACTTTTATACTATTCTTTTCTATTGCTTTGGTAGTAGACCTATTGTACCATTATTTGCTACTATTTTTTTAATACTTTCTTCTACTTTTCTACTACTATTGTCTACTACTATTTTCTACTACAGTTCTTTATTAATTTCATTTCAGTCCTTTCATATAGTATGCAAACTAAAACATAAAAGTTCGCACAATTACTTTGAGCAAGTGCGCGAAACTTGTTTAGCTGCTTACTTTACTTTACTTTTAATGGCACGACAGCCGATGGAGGGCCAAGGCCGAGCTTTTCGCTTGTTTAGCTGCACCCCTAGTTTTTCTCATGTCTTCAGTCTCATTGTATGAATCGGACTACACGAGAGCAATTGCACATATAAGTAGTACGTTTTAGTCTTTCTGTTCGAGGTCTCTGCCTGTCATAAAACATCGCACCCTCGTTTCCCCCCTATCGTTTTTGCAGAGCATAATTGCTTTCGTGCGCCCAGACTCAATGAGAATAAAGGGAATAAAAACGAGAGAAATAACTGTTAGGTGTAATGGATGCGAAAAGCTCGGCCTAGGCCCTCCATGGGCTGTTGTGCCATTAAAAGTAAAGTAAGTAAGTATAATGTCGCGATTTAAGAGAGAGTTAAAATGAACAAATTATAACAAGTCATCATTCATGAGACGCTGTAATAAAATTCTTCGAGATCTTGACTTATCAGTAAGCTAGTTAAAAAAGAATTAGTGACCTACAGGGTGACAATTAATAATTTTATACAACTTTCTTCGCGCTATAGAAAAAGTATTGTAATTTTTCTGCAATTTTCTTCATTCTTGTATTATTCTACATAATCGACAGTACATCTGATTTAATTTTTGGGTGGTCTAGATTTCATTTAGTTATTACTTTTACGATGTCAAATAATCGATCAGCTATTATAACATTACACCAGCTAGGCAAATGCAATTGTGAGATTGCGCGGTAGCTTCGCATTGCTCGTTCGTAAGTTTCTCGCGCAGTTATGGTTAACAGTTTGAGGAGCTGGGTCATGAATATGATCGTCCAGAAAGGAGCAGAAAACCCACCGTCAATAGTCCAACGAATCACAAAATCCTTTAAAAGCGGGAGCAGCGTAATTCAACGGTTTCCATGAGAAAAGTTGCTCACAAAACTGGCATCAATCATGAATCAGTTCGACTAGGAGTCATTGCTTACAAGCTCGAAAACTACCAGTTACTTACGGATAAAAACAAGCGGATACGACTCGAAAGATTTTGCCTAGTTCAACATTGGGCCGCAGGAATTGGATGGGAAAAAATCGTCTTCACAGATGAAAAGGTTTTTACTGTTGAACAAGCGTATTACCATTAAAATGTCAGAAGCTGGCCAACAGAGGCTCCTGGACCATCATTCGTCACTGACAATAGCTAAAATATGCAATCCATCATGGTAAAGAGTGTAAGAAACCCTTGTTTTTTGTGGAGCAAGGTTTCAAAATCAACCAACAAGTGTACCGCCATGAAATTTTGAAGGATGTGGTACTCCCATGGGCACAACAGCACTAATGTGATCGTAATGATACGACTCTGCGCATAAGAGTGGTACAGAGCTCAATTTCATGATTTTATCACATCTCAAGGATGGACAGCATATTCGCCGGATCTCAATCCGATGGATTACAGCGTATGGTCCTTTTTCGAGGTCAACGTCTGTGCTAAACCTCATAAAGATTTGCAGTCCCTGAAACAGTCGTTGCATTGTGACTAGGACAGGATAACGGTGCAGGAGTTACGGCTCTTATCCAAAAATTTTTTCAAGCGTTTGAAGTTGTGTATTTGTTCCAAAGGTGGCCACTTCGAAACCGGATCATTATATTTCTAGTCATGCATTATGCATTTATATTTTTCTTCGGTCTGTTTTACGTTTCTTATTACAGTAATTTTTTCATGTCTAAAACTGTTGTCTAAAATTATTAATTGTCACCCTGTAATGTATTCTCGCAAAGTTAAAAATAATCCGACTCTACGCATCGATATGAGTAGTATTTTATCGATTCAACTATGATTTATTATTGGCTGCATCAAAACACTGATTGCCTTCATCAGTTTTTACGTTGCTTTCAATCCCAAAACTAATATCAAACAAAAAAAAAAAAAACATATAACTGAAAATCATCAACCAAGTTAAACAAAAACAAAACGAAAACAAATGCTCACCTTGTTTTCTTCAACTTCATTGCCAAAAGAGTTTAATGGTGTCGTCGTTAGTTGCTCATATATTTTGGCAATTAGGTTAAGTGGTGTGAAATTTGAAATTTATCGCATTGGAAAAAGTTGAGTGCGTGCAGTGCGCAATTTCAGTATGTATAACAAAAATAACAAAAACAAAAAAAAAAGAAATAATATTAACATTTATTTGCTAATACCCCACAACAAGTTTTCTTGAACTAGCGGAAATCATACATGTGATTCAATCTTAATACATTATACAAGACCTAACTTAGATTAGGTACAAGGACGTTGGTTGCCAACGCCATATTATAGCTAAAATATCTTTGAAATCGGAAAGAAGGAGTGTATCACACCCCATATAACTTGAATTTTCATTGTAGGATAGGAAGGAATCATTTATGGTGCGATGCTCAGATTTGGTATGAAGATAATATTTGTCAATGTGGGAAGTGGTAAGTGGTTAAAAACATGGGAGTGGCACTTTCATAGAATCATAATGCTTTTTAAGGTACATAAATCTCCGGAACCATTCACTATACAGAACGGAGTACAAGGCAATTAAGTAGTTTATAATGCCATGCTACAGGAAAAGTAGGTGGGATTGATTAAGGGAAATTTTGCAGAAATAATAATAATAAAAATGCAGTATACTTTCAGGGTAATCATATTGAAGGGAAACTTGTAGCGCGATTGTGAATTGTTCGCTGAATTTCAGCACGGTGATGGGGATGGTTGATTATGATCTAGTTTTTGTGCAGCAGCTGAGCGAATTTGTTATTCCACTATTATACTAAGTATTTCTACTAATATGTTCTAGTACTTTTTTTCAAATTTTTTTGAAAAATTTGTTATTCCACTATTATACTAAGTATTTCTACTAATATGTTCTAGCACTTTTTTTCATTACTTACTACATTTATATAGTACTTTTTTGTGGGAATGATTGATTTTGTTGTAGTATGTGTGTAAAAGGCTGCGACGACTACTCTTATTTCTACCAATTTTCTACTACTTTTTCATTATCATTTTCTACTACTTTTCTACTACTTGGGGAAGATTATTTATGATGTAGTTTTCGTGCAGCAGATTGCGAATTTACTATTACTCTTTACTACTATTTTTTTTTGCTACTTTCCCACTACTTTTGCCAAAATTTACTATTTCTCTCTACTACTATTTCTACTACTTTCCCACTACTTTTACCAAAATTTACTATTTCTCTCAACTACTATTTCTGCTACTTTCCCACTACTTTTTCTAAAATAGCATTTTCTGCTACTTTTTCTACTACTTCCTATTACTGATTCCTACTGCTTTTCTACTACTATTTTCTAGACTGTGTTGAACACGACAGATACTACTACTTTTTACTACAATACTTTTTTATTATCATTTTCTACTACTATTTTCAATTACGTAGGGTTGATTGATTTTGTTATAGGTTTTATGCAACAGGCTGCGATTTTACAATAACACTACTACTACGATTTCTACTACTTTCTTACTACTTTTCTATTATCATTTTCTACTACTTGGGGATGATGTACATAGTTTGCGTGCACTATTTCTCTCTACTACAATTTCTGCTACTTTCCCACTACTTTTTCCAAAATAGCATTTACTGCTACTTTTTCTACTACTTCCTATTGCTGATTCCTACTGCTTTTCTACTACTATTTTCTAGACTGTGTTGAGCACGACAGATACTACTACTTTTTACTACAATTTTCTAATACTTTTCTATTATCATTTTCTACTACTATTTTCTATTACGTGGGGTTGATTGTTTTTTTTTTATAGGTTTTGTGCAACAGGCTGCGATTTTACAATTACACTACTACTACGATTTCTACTACTTTCTTACTACTTTTCCATTATCATTTTCTACTACTTGGGGATGATGTACATAGTTCTCGTGCAGCAGGCTGCGAATTTACCATTACTCTACTACTTCCCCACTAATTTTTCCAATACTTTTCAACTAGTTTCTGCTACGTTTTGTACTACTTCCTACTACTGATTTCTACTACTTTTCAACTACTTACTATTTTGTAGACTGTGTTGAATACGATTGACCCTCGACTGCTGACCATCACTTGACCTCACTTTCCATATATGGTATTATACTTAATAATATAAAGTAAGTAATGATGTAAAATCAATGCTAACTTCATGTCGATATTAATGTAAGTGTTAAAGTGGGCTGAAAAAAAGTGATCAGCAGCCAAAAAGACTCCAGAAAAACCGGGCCATAACTCATTAGCTCCATTTTGTTGTACAGTGTTACGAGTATTTAACCTAAATTTAATGCGCTTTTGTTTTACTTTTCAAAATCTAATTGAAATAATGCACATTTAATTAAATAAAATATTTTCAAATTATTTCATCAATATTTGGAAAGTAGAGAATGAGAGGAGGAAAGGAGGAAGGAAAAACCTGAAATTGAATGCCTTGTACCATTTAAATCAATCGCTTTTGCTTAAGCTTTAGTCCAAACAAATTCGGGTCATTTATTCAGATTCAATTATGCAATAGAAAAACTAATCCTTAAATGAGACAACAGGCAACAACAGCAACAAATGCATCATTACACCGTAACAGCAATGCATCCTGTTTATTAATTCACCAAATTTAAACAACAAACAACAACAACAAACAACATTCGACAATGGGCAATAGGGACATCATTTGTGTTTGGTTCAACGATTGCATGCAAATGAATAAACATTTGTGTCACTTGCACACTCAAATCCGTACACATCTTCACACGCACAGAAACAGATAGTCAGACAGACTGACAGACAGACATTCATATAGATAAATATGTACTCATGGGTGTAAGCGTGTGTTGTTTACATTTTCATATTCGCCCATGTGGGAATTAGGCTTGCCAACCGTTCTCCTTAGGCTTGCCAACCGTCCTCCTTTTCTGAAAGGCCTGAAAAGTTCTCCTGAAATACTTTTCTTTAAGAAGATAATATAAATTTTTTTTTTTTTTGAATGAAGCTTGTCATTTTTCAGTTAGCAATTTGCAAATTCAAAATGTTAATGTCAGCTTTTTACTTTTGACAGCATTATATTGTTTGAAATATGACCAAAATCTTTTGGTAGTTATAACAGCCGGAGACATTCCGGTTACAAAGTAATTTTCTTTTTTTTTTATATTCATATTTTTTGGTATATTCTTAACTGTCTTTGAAATGTGTGTAATTTTATGTACACTTCGATTTCTCATAAGAAAATTTATGTAGAATTTATGTATAGTGTCCTCGTGAAGGTTACACAATCCATTTGAAGTCCTCCCTAGAAAAAATGCTGTCCTCCAAAAAGATTTTTAAAAGTTGACAAGCCTAGTGGGAACGTATATGGTAAATGCATCATCAAATGATTTCAGCAAAATCACATAAACACACACAAAAAAATCAAAAATAGGAAATTTAAATATGAATTATTCATATGCGTCATTATCAACAATAACAACGAGAGCAACAATTTAAGCTATGTAACAAAATATTTATAACTGAAAAATTAAAAATGATTATAATAACACTAGAAAACATGTGTAATAGTCATCGAAATTTCCGCGACAACATGAGTACATATTAGATTAGGGTGGGTACAGTTTAAACCAGCTGGTGGTTTGAGACGGTCTTAACAGACAGCTCGGGGCGCTAAAAATGGTTTAAACCGGCTTTTAACTAAAAATCGAATGAAACTTTTACTTCCTCTTATTCCACTCTTAATCTCATCTCATATCATATTTAAGCTTTATAGCTTTAAGGCTCACGTCAAAATTTGGTTATATCTGGGAAAAGAAACGCTCCTGGAAACTAATAATCTGGTTATATCAAAAAAACGATTTAAACTGTTTTTGCAAACAAAAAACTGGCTTTTTGCCAACCCTGTAGTAGATACAAAAATCACCACCAACTTCTTAACATTAACAATAACAAAAAATAATAATAATAATAAAAACTTATTCCAGTAACCATGGATATAAACAATGTAACTTGGGCCAAAAGCTTGATGACAGCGTTTACTTCCTATGACATCCAATGTAAAAAGTAAATGAAGTGTATGAAACGCATTTGGAGCGTTTCTTTTCCCATTGGGATATGTTCATACCTACGACGCTTAATTGTACTCTTACATAACAATATAAATATAGTGTAATACTGTGAAAGAGAAACGGTTTCTTCACTCTCTGTCTGACTCTGGTTTGTAGCTCAAACCTGCTGTATCAGAAAGGAAAAGAGAGAGAGAGAGAGAGAGAGAGAGAGAGAGAGAGAGAGAGAGAGAGACAGTACAAGAGAGAAGAGTCATAAAAAGATATGGTCTCTACCAAATGGACTGAATACTGATCCTAAAAACAATCAAATTTATATTTTCTTGTTTTGCTGAGTTGTGGAATCTGAAAGAGTTTATCCTCGTTGATTCCTTCGATAGAGAAGAGTCCATTGACCCACACTGATAAGAGGCAGTTACAAGAGTTCGTGAGGAAGATAATCCGTAAGATATGCGTGGACGACATGAGTCGAATAAGATGGAACCAGGAGCTGAATGAGCTGTACGCCGACACTGACATGGATGTGAAGAAGACCGAAAACCTGACCTACAACTTCAGGACAGTTCCTCAAGCAGTAAGGCTATGTATCCCACTGTACTTACACTTACACTGACATAAGTAGTCAAACGTATAAAAATTCAGCGGCTTCTTTGGCTGGGTCATGTTGAGCGAATGGAAGGGAGACTTATTCGAGCCACTGTGGAGGAACACTGTGGTCTCCTAATCTCCGTTGGGAAGACCAGTTACAGGGCGACCTGACTGCACTTGGCCGTATCAACTTGCGTGAACGCGCGCATACATAGGCGACTGGCGCAGCTTTATCAGGGCGGCCAAGACCGATCATCGGTTGTAGTGCCAGCTAAGTAAGTAAATATGTTACGGCATCCTTAATGAAACACGTTACACAGTCTTAGGTCTAATAAATTCAAAACTAACAAGCTCCTTCTTACGTAGAGCTGCAGAAAGAGGTTCACCCCAATGAGTACTACTCTCACCATTACCATAGAACCTAAACCCAACCCTACTTTAAGCTTTGATTTTGGTTTTTTTTTTGGTATCCCATAAAATATATATATTCCACCGCTGAATGTTTATAAGAATCTTTTCAGAAAAGAAGAAAAAATAACCTTAGATTTTTTCGTTTCTTCACTTTTTTCACGATATTTTATGTGCACTTCTCGACGTTGTCTGCCAAACATGCCACAAATACTTAATTAAAAAATTGTCCGTATACGTTGGTGTACTTTCACAAAGGAAAAGTAAAAAAATGTAAGTGCAACCTATATATTTTCTTTTGTGTGGTTGTTTGTTGTTTGTTTTTTGTTTTTTGTTTTTTAGTAGGTATGCATATTTGCGTGAATGCGTGAGCTTGAACGTGTGTGCGTGCAAGTGTGAGTGTAGTATGCATTTGGGAGCACTTGAAATTGCAACAGCAGCGACTGTATGAATGGAGCAGCATAAAGTGCAGGCAGAAGTGCAACCAAGTGAACCAAGTTGTTGTGCAAAGTGAACACTGAAAGTGAATGGCGGAAATGCTTGGCATCCTTAAAGGCAATTGCAGCAGTGCATGCTAATGAGAGTCCTTGGTGTTGTGGTGCTGTTAAAACCCGAAAATAAAAAAGAAAATCAAAGCCACTGCATAAAAAAGACTATTTTGAATTTAATTTTTCTGGTTTGTTCATTTTAACCTCACTTAACACACACCCGCACACACACACACACAGACACAAAACAATTAAATTTACTTAAGCGTAAACAATTGCATGTGCACGAAGAGAAGACGAGATTATTATATTTGTGAAGAAATTTTAAATTTAAGAACAACTAAAATAAAACCAAGATTTACCATGCAATTAAAAAGTCCAATGGAAAAATACATTTTATAAAATTTACTTTTATAACGTTTCCATTTAAAAGCTTCTCGATTCAAAGGCTCAACATTTTTCACTAGACTCATCAGCATTCTAAGCATCTTGGTTGTCTTTTTGCCATCATTTGGAATGCAGAAGTGAAGTAAAGTCGATAGTTTTTAATGAAGTAGAAAAGTTAATTGTTAAAATACCTTCAACATTCAGGATTAGTAGGTAACTTGTGTTAGCAAAGTGGATTGTGTTTTACTATTTAAGACGAAGACGAACATTATTTCCTAGACCGATTTGGTAAAGAAGCTTGTAAAGATTTATGTCCGTATTGCATCGAATATCAAACATCATGCTCTTTTTAATCTTATTTAATCTTAAACAGATATCGTTGAATAGTCAAAATCGACAAAAACTTTTTATTGACGAAGTGAGTAATCAATTTGCGATATCTATGTCGAATTTTCCATTCAAGTTGTTTTACCACTTAATTGCCAGTATTTTTAGCATTAATATGTCAATGAACTTTGCAGAGAAAGACGAACACATTAATATAAATACACTACAGTACACTTGAATCGAATCACTGTTTTTACTGCTATCGCATTGTGCCGCATATGATATTTATTGGTGAAATATGGATTGATTTTCGTTGAATACTTTTTTTCCTGAGAAACTACAGTACACATTTAAAGTCAAGTCAGAAAATTATAGAGGAAAATGGAGATCGCGCATATTTTCTTAAGGATCATTCGGATGTTTTTCGATTCCACGACTACACTCAGATTTTCCTTAGCAAGTCATCATTTAAATGCAGAAAGAAATTCAATTATTTCTTATATTTAAACACAACCAATATCAGGTAAGTTATGAACATATCGATAGTTTGCTGCAAGACTGTCATAAGTCAAAAACAAACTAAATTTCGAGAAAAATGTATTTAAGCTTTTCAATTTATCTATTACTCAATGCAAATGATAACGACAAATACTCTTCACACATGAAGAGTTCATAACAAACAGATATGAGTTTTTTTACACAATATAAAGCACTAAATAACAATTATTTCTCTGCACTTAACTAGAAAATGTAAATTTTTGATTTATGACAGTTTGCAGCAAACGAGCGATATATCCACACTGTAATGTTATAGTAGCTCCGAAAAGCTAAAAACAACATAGTAACCTCAACTTATTTCCTATCGAACCCCCGATCCTCTGCGTAACAGTCCAACGCACTACCACTACACCACAGCGACCACAATTTCAGTTGCTACATCATAATCAAACGATCTTCGTAATGGCCGATACCTTCCTATTTAGGTTTTTATTTATGTCATCATTTTAGTTGAGCTAGAGTTTGGAGCTTCTTCATCTTTTTCTTTTTCAAGTTGAAGATTGCTAGCCAAAAAATTGTTTATTAGTAAGCAGAAGCTAATGAATTGATGCAAGGAAGTTTGTAGAACTTCTTCAACCTGAGATGTTGTTCACATTAAACGTTGGTCGGTAGCGAAATGTGATGAATTGGAATGAAGACACCGCACGAATTGTTTTGTAATACGTCAGATCTGATATTCTTCTCCTTTTTCTTCTTTCTTTTAATGGCACAACAGTCCATGGAGGGCCGAGGTGAGCGTTTTGCATCCACTCATGTTGTGCGTGTTATATTTGTACATGAATGGAAAGAATCGACAGTTTTAAGCGGCAAGTGAACGGCAAAGAGAGCTTGTTGTTCTTACATATTTTTTTTTTTTGCTTTGGAGGTTTACCATTACCAGTTAGGATGTATGTATATAATAAATAGTTTAGTTTTCTTTTATTGTACAGAGTTTCGGACCTAGTCGCCCAGTAGAGCAGTCCAGTGCACTATCAAGTACGTCACAGCAAACACTATACCTTATATTTTACCAAATAGCAAACAAAAATTAGTTTCAGACTACATAAATTCACACTGTTCTCTTTATTGTTTTTATACACTCTGAACTTTGCTCCCGCCCTCTCTTTGGGATCTACCGAACGTTCAAATGTTCTTTCCATCTTATTAATCATCTCTATCCTTTTCATATTCACTATCATCTTTAAACTTTCGATTTTTTCAATCTCCTCCACCTTCTCTATCCTCTTCTTCTTCTCAATCATCTCCATCCGCTGCATCTTCTCCACCTCTCAATATCTTCTTTATGCTCTATAGCATTGTAGGACAGTCAGATTCAAGCGTACTCAACTTAACTGTTCCTAAGCAACATATATGTAATACTCTTTGTCCATCATAGCTGTATACTCATTCTCAAAATCTCTATAATTTACATTTATTGAAGAGACGGTATACTTTCCGTCTTCACCGCCCTCTCTTTTCTGTACATTCTCTGCATCAACACTATGTACTCCATCTTCTTGATTCTCTTCATCTTCTTAATCAATTCTATTCTATTCATCGCCCATTTTCCCTCTATCTTATAAATCTTTTCCATCCTCACAAAAATTTTGATTTTATTTTCTCTCCCACCTCACTCTTCTGGCCAGCTCTCTTCAAGGCATTGATTATGTTCCCTCTATTTTTACTATCCATTTGATCCTACCCATCTTCTGCACTATTTCCACAATCAACATCATCTCAACTCTTTCCAGAAGAGAGTCAGTTCTCTCCCTACTCTCTATCCTTTATATCTTACACTTCTTCTTTACCTTCTCTACTCTTCCCATTATCAGCATCTTATCCATACTCTCTATATTTACCATCCACTCTGAACTTTGCTCACGCTCTCTCCTTCTGATCTACAAAGCGTTCCAATTTTCTTTCCCATTGAACCGAAATGAAATACAGTGTAATTTATTCCTTAAACATTTGGTAACTACATACATATTGAAATGGAACAGACTGTAGGCATATTCTCATGACAACTAAATAAATATGTATGTGTGTCAGCAGTTCGAGTGTGTGTGTATATAGAGAACAATGAATTATTTTTATGTGTGGAGTACGAGTATTGATAGCAACAGACGAAAACTAACGTATTCTTTCCTTACACTTTCAACTACCACATACCACACATACACCCAAACATGTCCAGGGTACATTAACTTTTGTGTTTTTGCATGGTTTCTTAAATACACACAGACATAATATTTATACTCAAAGATGAAAATGAACATATCCGGAAATTTATTATATGTGTGTACAATATTAAAAAAATTAAGCTTTATGGCGCCAACAAAATTTCCATAAAATATTTTATTTCAATATCTTCATTAAAATAGCCATCTATCTATCTTATTTTCCCCCCGTTTTCAGTTGTTGTTTTTATTATAGAGGCAATAACAAGAAACAAAAGTACCTACAAAAATCAAGCGTGCAAACAAACAAGCAAACAAACGAACGAACAAAAACATTTCAATTTTCTGCTTTGTCGCACACTGTAGAAGTGAAGCACATGTACGTGTACGGATGTACGTATGTGTATGTACGTGTGCACAGTGGGACTATTCTCTTATCTATGTGCGTGTGTGTATGTGACTGTGTGTTGGCGTGTTCTTGTCATTTTCTAATTAGGTTAAGTGGTGTGAAATTCGAACAAACAAACAAGAGGGAACAACAACATAACTACCAAAAAATTACCACATTGCGAAAAGTTCATGTAGCTGTTGCTCACTGGTGGACAATGAAAGAAATATTATTGTTGTAATTGCTTGCTGGAACTTGCTGCTGCCATTTTTCGATGCTGCTCTATGCCAACTGTTGATATTGCTCCTTCAGTTGTTGTTGATGAATATGCCCCAAGTTTCATTGGGTGTATGTTGTCAATTGTTTGGAAAGTGAAATTTAAGATTTTAAAACATAAACTCAACTACATTTCTCTCTCTGAATATAGATAGTTTATCTTTTTGTTTGAACTTCCTCTGGCAGAGATGCCACTCACTGAGATTGTTTTCGATGATTTCGAAGAACAAGACATTCTATAAATCGTCCAGAAGAAAATATTCAGTCATCGTTAGATGCAGTCGAAGGCACTTCAAATGCTCTTTTTCTATTATAAAATTAAATCAATAATCTTTCATTTTGGCTCAAATTAAAGGTATTATCCATATTTTATTTTTAAATTGATTAATTAAATCCCCAAGCTTAGATTTTTTAAACTTTTTACTCATCTTTCATCTTTTTTTTTCGGCTGACAAGTGAATGAACACAATTGAGATGAAACTTCACAAGCAACATCACGTGCAGATTTTTCACAGCTTCTTGCATAAAGTTCATATGTATTTTACACAGAACGCATACCCATTTATATACATACATATACAAATATATACAGGGGCGGATTCTATCCAAAAATGTGGATGCTTTTAACCTTTAACAGTTTTTCTACAGCGCAACTGTATACTTGAAGCACATGTTCAGATGGTAAAACTGAACCAATTAACAAAAGTAATATTAGACACAGCCCTGTGGAAGGCCAGGCTTTAGCTTCTAAAAACAGTAAAAAAGGGGGAAAAGAAGCAAAAAAAAAGACAACATTGATCTTACTTTCGGTCTATTAAGTAAGCCTTGGTTTTTTCTTAAACATTTGGTAACTACATATTGAAATGGAACAGACTGTAGGCATATTCTCATGACTACTAAATATGTATTTGTGTCGGCAGTACGTGTGTGTATATAAAGAACAATGAATTATTAGATTCTGTTGTGAATATTTATTTAACTTTTGGTCAGAATATCAGTGTGAATTCTGCCCGAGTTTAAGTCTGAAACTTGGGTCTGAATTTGTGAATAAATTTAAATGTGATATTTTCTCTAAATTTTGGTCTAATTTTTGGTCTGACTTTTGGTCAGACTTTTGGTCAGACTTTTGGTTAGACTTTTGGTCAGACTTTTGGTCTGACTTTCGGTCTGACTTTTGGTCAGACTTTTGGTCTGACTTGTGGTCTGACTTTTTTTGATTGCCTGATTTTACTCTACATTTTTCTCTGATTATCTATCTGCTTTTAGTCTGAGCTTTAACCTGGTTTCCGGATATTGAATTGTTGACTTTTAGTTTGAATATATATATATATGTATATATATACGAGGTATGATAAAAAAATAACCGTTATTTTCAAAAAGTATTTATTTATTCATCAACAACTATCTTGTCCCCTTCAAAGTAATCCACCTCAGATATAATACACTAATGCCAGCGTTTTTTCCAATCCTCGAAACACTTCTGAAACGCGCTTTTTGGTATCGCCAACAGCTCCTGTTTCGATTTTTCTTTTATCTCCTCAATCGTAGCAAAACGCTTTCCTTTCATCGGTGTCTTCAGTTTTGGAAAGAGGAAACAGTCAGCGGGGGCCAAGTCCGGTGAATACGGTGGTTGAGGCATGATAACGGTTTTGTTTTTGGCCAAAAACTTACGCACAAGCGACGCTGTTTTTGCTCAAGATTTAGCAATTTTGGAACAATCTTCGCTGCCGCACGTTTCATGCCTAAAAATCCGTAAAAATTGCTTGGCATGAGCCGAACGATATGCCATGCCAACATCATCAGCAACCTCTCTGATATAGATTCGACGATTATCCAAAATCATTTTCTTCACTGGGTCAATGTTTTCATCGGTTGTTGACGTGCTCGGGCGACCAGGACGAGCATCGACATTGACATCTTCTCGGCCTTCCTTAAACCGGTTATACCACAATTGAACTTGTGTTCTGCTCATAGTAGACTCGCCAAAGGCCACAGTCAACATTTCAAATGTCCTTGCGCATTTAATTTCATTTTTTACACAAAACTGAATGCAATTTCTTTGACCCATTTTTTCGAATAGTAAAAAATCGAAGAGCACACCAAAACACGACTAACCTTTTTATCTGTCAAAAACAAACTGACAATCCAAAATGGTTGGTATTGCCAACATATATAACAGACATGTGTACCAACATAACAGATGCGAAAATCGAACATATGTAACTCACGAAATTTGAAAATAACGGTTATTTTTGATCACACCTCGTATATATAAATTAAATATTATTTTCAATAACATTGGTCGTTATGTATTTAGACTAAAAAGAAGATATCGTGTTTCCCAGTATGCTAAAAGAATCCATGGCTTAACCTTTGATAACTTGCTGAACTATCGAACGCTTTTATTGTTGCATAAGATTATATGTAAGTAATGCAGAACCAAGTTATTTGTTTTCGAGATTAAACTTTTCTGTATCCAATCGAACTAACTGTTTACGTGTTTCTTGTTTAACGTCTGAAAGGTAGTTTTTTGTACACTCTGTTCGTCTTTGGAACGCACTTCCTAATAGTTTCAGATCTTGTAATAACGCTGTGAAATTCAAAAATAAACTAGCTTTATTATTTTCTTCGCTGTAATAGAAAATAAGTAGTTAAATATATCATGTTATTCAAATTTTTATGTATAGATGTTTAATGCTTGTTATATTTATATTCTTGTGCTTCACATTTGCTTACTTGTTTATTTTATGTTTTGAAAATGTTTACCAAAAGTTTGGAAAATGTTTATCTTTAGTTCTAATTTGTTTATACTGTATTTTGCACTTCCATATGATTTTCACTATAAATTAAAATTTTTATGTCATGCAATATTATATTATAAGTCATATTTTTAATCTGAGTTCTGGTTGGAGTTTCGATAAAAATTTTATGAGTTTAAGTTTGAATTTTGATCTCACTTTTGATCTTACCTTCACTACATGCTGTTTACGCTAATGCTACTAAGGTCTTAAACTTTGTTGTTGCGGTTTTCGACTGATTTGACCTGAACTTAAGTTTTAGCTTCGACCTAACTATTAAGCAGTGGTATCGTCTTAATTTTGAGTATGAATTCTGGTATAAAATTTGGTATGAATTTTTTATCTGACTTCTGGTTGGAGTTTCGAGTTTAAGTTTGAATTTTGATCTCACTTTTAATCTTACCTTCGATCTGACTCTCAGTCTTACTATGAGATTTACTAAGATTTTTCTGAATTTTGTTTTAAATTTTTTATCTATTTTTTTTGTCAGAATATTGGTGAGAATTTTGTTCGAGATTTGGCCTAGAACTTGGGTCTGAATTTGGGATTAAATTGAAGTGAAGTCAGACTTTTGGTCTAACTTTTTTCTAATTATTGGTCATTTTTTCAGTTTTTCAGTGCTCTTATTGTTTAAATTCCCTGTGTGTTTCGTTATAATTTTTTCTCTGATTTATAGTCTGCTTTTTGTCTGAGTTATGGTATCAGCTTTGATCTAAATATAATTCTGACTTTCAGTCTGTGCATTATGGTATGTAGAGCAGACATTTAACAAATATTGGTTTGGGTATTAGCGATTACAACCATAACGATGGTTATTGCATGTAAAAACACATTTAAGATTCACCATAAGGTAAAATCAAATCAAAGGGGTTTTGGTTTTCTATTATTCTTTAGAATACTAAAACAGAAAAAGGTAATCAAAATTTAATCTCTTTCTTCTATAGTTTAAAAATCCCATAAAATCCTGTGTACATGCATCCGCCTCTGTACATATACAAGAAGAATGAACAATACATACAAAAAATAGCAATACCAACAACTTCTATGTACAACCAATAGCAAAACAGTAGTAGTGTAAGATGCCATATGCCCCAAGATAATTTCCGTGTTACTTGACTCTTGTCGAACAAGGCAACAAAAAGCAAAAGTGTACCAAAAAGTTAACTTATCAAAAAGTTTTCCCACACAGTATGTGCGGGCAGATGCAAATGATGCTCTTCAGAAATATGATATTTATAGCATTTTCACTTCGTTGTTCAATGCTTAATTTGTTAATATATTTACATACTCGTATTTATTTACTTGTACTCATGCATTGCATAAAGTGATGAAATAAATGTTGAAGGTAAACCACTTTTTTTATTGAGCGAGTGTGTTTTTTTTCTTGTATTTTTTGAAATTGAATTCTTAATTTTTTCCATAACATTGAAATATTTAAACAATTAATATCATTTAACTAACGTAACAACCTTAAACGAAACTATAATTTTGAGTGTAGTTTAAAATTTCATCGAGGGCATTATGAGTGAAAAGGGAAATCATTTACATAAAATATGAATATAGGTAGATAGATAATCAGAAATTGGAAATAATGAAAAGAGAGAGAGCGTCATAGTTACTATGGCTCTAAGTGAATATCAGAATTGGAGAGGGTTCACATTGCTGAGGACGTGGGTGTAAGCAAGGGAGGGTAAAAGGGGCAAGAGGGCAATTAGATTTCCCTTACCTCGGCCCGCACCTACTTAAAACGTATTAAAATGTTACTCATACTACATGTTGTACCTAAAAGAGGAATAACGTATTTTAAAGTCTTTTGGAAAAAAGAGAAGAAATAATTTCAGAAAAATTCAACGAGTGCTTAAGTGCCTAAAAATATTGTAAGAAGATTATCGTAAGTATTGAACTAATCCCTTTGGGCCTATCTTCCAGCTAAGCATTTCCCTTGCTGTAAGTATGGAGACCACAATCACAGTTGTTCTAGCTTTTAATAAACAAATTATGAATTGCAAACAAATTTCTTCTTCAAGTTCATTTTGAGAAAGTAAATATGATATCGTAGAAATTATCATAGATCTAAAAAGAAGAAAAAATTTCTTCATATTTCAAACAAAGTTTTGAAAAAATATTTTCCTTTTTCACAATACCAAAATTTGATAGCTTGAATAGCTTTGACGTTCTGCAAAGTATTTGTTTCTATATTTTCTTCGAATATAGCATTAAATTTATTGTAGTAAGTAGTAGAAATATTACATTTTGTTAAAGAAATAGCATTGCAAATTCTATTATTTCTATCTATCAATATCGAATAACAATGATTCAAATTGCAAATCAATTAGGTTCATACGAGTTCATATTTTGATAACAACAAATTCTACAAATACCTTTAACATATACGTATTGATTAAATTTAGCTATAAAAAGTTTCCATATACTTACTCATAAATAGGTAATACATATGTACTCGAATTTGTTAGTTGGTATATTTTTTTACACACATTTTAATGGATGCGGTTATTAAAATAAACAAGACACAATTCATGGTAAATGAATTACATATGAAGATAAAATTCATAAAGCCCCGACAAACGACAGCATTATTGTATTTATGCTTACAATAAATTTGTGTGCTATTTTGCTTACATGTTTTAATTGGATTTGTGTATAAAGTAGGTAAAAGAGATGTTTTTCACTCGTATCTGATACTGCCCCAAATTTGCTAGAATATTTTTGGCCGCTGATCTCGAATCGGTAACGTAAGCAGTAGAGTACGAGGTGTGATAAAAAAATAACCGTTATTTTCAAATTTCGTGAGTTACGTATGTTCGATTTTCGCATTTCTTTCTCTGTTATGTTGGTACACATGTCTGTTATATGTGTTGGCAATATCAACCAATTTGGATTGTCAGTTTGTTTTTGACAGATAAAAAGGTTAGTCGTGTTTTGGTGTACTCTTCGATTTTTTACTATTCGAAAAAATGGATCAAAGAAACTGTATACAGTTTTGTGTAAAAAATTAAATTAAATACGCAAGGACAATTGAAATGTTGACTGTGGCCTTTGGCTAGTCTACTATGAGCAGAACACATGTTCAATTGTGGTATAACCGGTTTAAAGAAGGCCGAGAAGATGTCAATGTCGATGCTCGTCCTGGTCGCCCGAGCACGTCAACAACCGATGAAAACATTGACGCAGTGAAGAAAATGATTTTGGATAATCGTCGAATCACTATCAGAGAGGTTGCTGATGATGTTGGCATGGCATATCGTTCGGCTCATGCCAAGCAATTTTTACGGATGTTTTAGGCATGCAACGTGCGGCAGCGAAGATTGTTCCAAAATTGCTAAATTTTGAGCAAAAACAACGTCGCTTGTGCGTAAGTTTTTGGCCAAAAACAAAATCGTTATCATGTCTCAACCACCATATTCACCGGACTTGGCCCCCGCTGACTTTTTCCTCTTCCCAAAACTGAAGACACCGATGAAAGGAAAGCGTTTTGCTACGATTGAGGAGATAAAAGAAAAATCGAAACAGGAGCTGTTGGCGATACCAAAAAGCGCGTTTCAGAAGTGTTTCGAGGATTGGAAAAAACGCTGGCATAAGTGTATTATATTTGAGGGGGATTACTTTGAAGGGGACAAGATAGTTGTTGATGAATAAATAAATACTTTTTGAAAATAACGGTTATTTTTTGATCATACCTCGTATATTCGTAAAGTTTCGTTTTTGAAAATTTTGATTCTGTGGCGTTGTTGGTACTGCGTTGGCCTGCTACGCAGTGTGTCCGGGGTTCGGCAAATCTCAGCACTGAAAAACTTAAAAAGTAGGAAACAAAAACAATTTCCATTCAGCACCACCTCTTGGCAGGCAATGGCAAACCTACAAGAGTAAAAATTGAAAAGCTTTTCACTTCGCCGTTCGGATTCGGCATTAAACTGTAGGTGCCTTCCATTCATGTACACATATAACACGCAGAACATGAGTGGATACGAGCAAAGCTCGGCCTAGGGCCTCCATGGGCTGTTGTGCCTCACAAAAATACAGACCAAAATCCAGGCTAATATCCAGACCACAATCCAAACCAAAAGCCTGAGCAAAATCCCGACCAAATTCAGATTATAAATTCAGAACAAAAATCAATTTAGTCTAAATTCATAGTAAAAAAAAGACTAAAATTCAATGCTAAATTCAGCCCAAAACACAAACTTAAATTTCAAAATAATCCCATCTAAACTTAACTAATATCTAATCAGGAATTTAAATAATATTCGCCTTTAATTTTAGGCAAAAATCGTGTCAAGAAAACAATTACACCTAAACTCATTAAAATTCAAACCAGTTGCAAACAAAATCTCGGAAAAAATTTCAAGAAAAACTCATATTAAAATTCATACGAAAATCATACCCCAATTCAGATTAAAATTCATGTCAAATTGTGATCGAAGCTTAAAACAACTTTAGACCAAAAATTAGACCAAAATTTGGGCCCAAAATTGTACTACTTAAAGACAAAAAAAACAAAAATTTTAATTTTTAAACAAATTTCAATGAAAAAATAACCCTTAAGTGAAACCAATATTCAGATTAAATTCAGATAAGTCCGGAATAACAATTAAAGAAAAACGGATCAAATTTTAATCCTAAGTTCAGAAACCAAATATTCCGTCCAAATGTAAACTAACACTAACATAGATTACAACAGAAATTATGGCGGAAACTTGCGGCAAGCTTCTGGTAATTTTCAGACGCAATATCCGACCAAAACTCCGGCCAGAAGTCAGTTGAAATAAAGGGTAAAATTTAGATCAACTAAACTAAAACAACAATTAAATATAATTACTTAAAATACTCCAATAAAAATTTACGCAGAAAATAATTTGAAATTTCTACACCATAACTCAGTTAAAACTTAGACCAAGAAACAGTTTAGAAATAACATCTATGACTAACCTATTACCAATTATTCTCTGCATAGGCATCTACTTTTAGAATCGCATTCAAATTCTAGTCTACCACTCATTCACTAGGTCACCGAGGTCAAGGAAGCCTACCTAACTACCTTTCAACTGCTCCAGCACCAGAATCTAATGTTACGCAGAAATTTGTTACGGCTATACTGCACACCTGCACTAACACATACAAACAGACATATTTTGTAGAAAAGCTTATCTAAAAGAAGTGAAGTTTTTCTTATTTCTTTTACTTCTTTTGTTGTTGTTGTTGTTTTCGTTTTTGTATTTTTACTTTTTTGTCATTTTGTCATGTTAAATTATAACAATAATTCTCGAAATAATCTTAATGCAAAGAGGCTCTTATCAACAGTAAATACTTTCCATGCCAGGGAAAATAAACACATGCATACACTTAAAGGCAGGCGCGCGTGCACAGACACACACACACACACACCCGCACATACCCACACAGACACATGCACCAATGCTCACAATATGAAAAACGTAAAGTGTTCATATGCTGTCACGTACTTATAGCCAAATATAAATCAGCAATAATTTGTTTTTTTTGTTTTTTTGATAACATAAACTGACATACGCAAACAGTAACAACTTGAAGGCAGTTGTTGCTGTTGTTATTATTATTCTATTTATTTTTTTTTTTATTATATTTTACTTTGCTTATTTACACACATCATTTATGGGGTATGAAAATATTTTTGTTATAATGTTTTGGGAATTTTGTTAAAAAGAACTCGCTTACTTGCATATGAGTGTAGAACATTTTACGACTCATCTTCGAAGTCTACAAACAATTGCTTACATTTTTATTTGCACATTGGCACCTTATGGCAAACATTGTTTAGTCGAGCCTTCCTTTATGTTTTTTACTGCTTTTTTATGCGAGAAATCCTTTAACGTAAATATATGGTAAAAATGAGTTGGGCCTAATCTTCGCTACTTTTCAACTCAAAAATTGTAACCACATATGTTTCTTATTGCTAAACCAAAACTAATACATTATACATACATACATACACTTGAGCTTGAGTTTGAGCTGAGCGAGAGCAAAAGGAGGGCAACCAATTGTGTAGTGTAGTGTTGCAGCGTGTATTGTGTCAATAAGGAAATTGAATTTAAACCAATATATAAATATTTTAGTAAAAACTACCTCTAGAAATATCTTTGCAATATCCTTTTTACTTACCTACAGCCTTAATGCATACTACTATATGCTTACATATGCTACAACACAATACAATCTACGTGGCTAAGCTATGCTTGCTATTTAAACCACACACATGTGAACAGTCACGGCTGCAGAAATTGCAACACAAATTTGCTACTGCAAAAAGTGAAGCCAAAGAGTTCAGCATTTTATGTAGACATATATCAGTAGCTCCTGGTACGACTAAAAGTTTCCCTTTCTTACTAGTCACGCCAATATTGGAGAGAATCTGGTTAATGGTGACCGGGGATTTACTCTAATTGCGATTAGATTTACCTTGAAGAATACATCGCAATATGTTCACCAGCTTTATTCGCATTGGTGGCCATCTGGCCAATTCTAGAGAAGCGACTTATCTACTCAGATTTTTGGGTCTCAGTCTTTTGGTCACTGCCACTAAAATTATGTTGTCTGCATACCACACTAAGATTATCTACATGTTGAGTTTCAATACCGTCGGATATGTGTTATTTGATAGCGTGGAACTTAAAACAAATCCTTGCAATACATCACCAGTCATACCCACCCACACCCTCATATCCTATAGCATCCCTCAATTGTTGAAACAACTCGCTATTATGCGATTTAGGTATGTATGTTGGCTCATTGTAGGTCTTCAATGGTTGCATATTCATACAAACGATGGCTGGGTTGAAGGCATTCTGAAAGATTAGCGTAGAGGAGGTTTAAATCAAACTTCTTTACGAAAATTAATAGCTTTTTCCTCAATTAATCATTTAAGATGAATACTTTCAGCTTTATACTCCAGTGAATTACCTTTTCATTCTGACCACCAGCTATTCCTACTGATTCACTAAGATTATTGGGAAATTTTCTTACCCAATGTTGTGTAATATGTGTAACATTTTATTTCAGTCTTTAAAGTACGGTGTCAATCTTAGATTTTGTAATTGACTTTCGCTTGATATGGGGTCGTATGAGTAACTTTATTCCCAAGCAACTTGTCGATTTGAAAATAGTCTGCACCTATTAAGCAGTACGTTTATTCATCAAGAGATGGAAGAGATCCAATAAGATTAACAATAAGTATAGTGAATCATGCATCAGCAACAAGATTACCTCACAATTTGCACAGAAGTCAAATTAAGCAGAGAGGCGTTTTTTCATATCGGTCCAAACAAATTAAGTAGTTTAGTAGGTTTAATTTCACACATAGAGAATCATATTAAAAACTTTGTGACTCCCAGTCTTCGCATCGAGATTGATATATCACAAAAGATCAGCAACATTAGTAATTTATCTTTTTTCAAGAATGAGTTTAACATTCCCTGACTGAATTAGTGAATAAATCTGGTCACTTGTTTCACAAAACTTCAGTTGATTGTAATCGAAAGACAGTGGCAACGCATCAACGACGTCTAATAGTAGTAATAGTATCATCGTTACCAGAATTTAATTGGATGTCGAGTGATTGCTGAATGAAGTTGTCTAAATAACAAAATTGTCATATCGAATTGCTTTTCAATACATACTGCCTAAGGTTAAGGTAAGCTCCTTTTGAGCATTGAAAATTCAATCCGAAGGTCTCCACGTGTAATATTGAATAGTTATAAATGCCGAATGCGTATCCTCAATATGTATTCGAGAATGTGATCCTTCAGCTAGTGTCCATTAAATAATCGGTAAAGGAACTTTTCTTTAAATGACCGACACTCGTTATCAGTTTGGTGCACCCCGTGAATAAGGTGTTCTGCACAAAATTAGAAAATGTTTTCACTTAAAGAAATTACACAATGTTGCAATATTTAATGCCGTGATAGTAAAATGTAAGATGAATGCATGCATAAATTCTTTACACTCCACAAATCCAATTTAAAATCGTGCATGCAAGTAGTTTACCTAACTTCTTATTATCACTTATAAACACAGACATACACGCACACATACATGCACGGAAACATGAAAATAGTTAAAGTAAAAATGGAAAATAAAGCTTTTGTCTTGGTGTTGAAATTCTAATATGGTTTTTTTTTCTTTGGCAGATCGTTTGTTTGTTTATTTCTGTTATAACAATTTGTGGTCAAATATTTGGACACTTTTAACATTTTACATTCACATTTGTATCTTGTTTTATTGGTGATTATTGTATTAACTTTGATATATGAATGTTTCTATACTCATTTTACTCACATAGCCAAATACACAAATACATATTCATGTGAATGTGTATAAGTGTGCGTGTGTGTGCCTTGTGTATTATTCTTTGACTTCCGGGTTCGAATAAAAGGTTTTAGGTGAAGTGATTTAAAGTTTTTTACGAAAATCCTTTTCTATTCACACACACAATCTTCTTTAAGGATTTATTGGCAATAAAAGTTGCAATAACTTAACAAACATACATAAGTACATATTTCAAGTTTATTTATGTATGTCCATGTAGATATGTACTATGTATGACTGTATAGTTGGTTATCTAACTAACGAATACACGACATTGCCCGCGTTGTATTAAATTTAAATGTAAGTAAATAAGCCTCGTAGATTTTTAAGCATAACTAGATTTTCCATTTTCGATTTTAACATCTTCTAGCAGCTGCTTTCAATGAGGCTAATATTAAGAAATGCTCTTGTATTACTTTTATAAAGCCATGGGGAGTTAGTCCGTACGTCTAACTCTTTTACTAACAAAGCGAAGAAGAAGCTTTTCATTACTTTGAAAAAGCATCATTGTTTTGAAAAATCTTCAAATCATAAATCAAATTTTTCAAGTGAAACTTAAGTTCATGAGTTGGTCCATTAAACATTCTGTGGAGTGGAACAATGAGTAAGACTCGATATGAATGGTTCAAAAAGTTTATTAGTGAGTCAATAAATAAGTTTGTCATTAGTTAGTCACTCAGTTGAGGCGTTGAGTCAGGGCAATTATGTATTTTAGTGATTATTTTGTGTTTTGTGTTTGGATTATTCTGAAAATAAAAATTCTATGAAAATTTTTATTGAAAGGTAAAATAGTTCATCACTTGATCATATAAAGGTTAAAACTTTGCTCAACAAATTAAGGTTTGATTATTGTAGTTTTATTATTTTCATATATAGGATAACTTTGTTAATAGTTTTATTCTTCAAAGACTTTATGGTATAACCATTCGGTAACCATTCGGGGATGAAGCTGTTAAATTTAACTAATTTGTTCACTATTATGCTCCTCTTCTCTACCTAACTTAGGATAATGGAGAAGATTTAGGTAGATAAGTTAATAAGGAAGAATGTAGTCGTTATAGTTTAGTTGTGGCTTTAGTGACTGAGCCATCTTGAAAATGCTAGTAAATAAATAAAATAGGAACATGCTTTATAGTCAATATTACAAAGTATCAACATCTCTCACAGATTAATTTAATCAATTTCAACTTCTGAAGGCATTACCTTGGATTGACAATGAAGTAAAACTTCTCCCTCTTTCTCTTTCCGTATCACTCCGACCACCACACTATCTTATTCTTTATAACTCGACCACTTCTATGAAAATTTTCGTTCACTTCTTCCTTTCTCATCTCTTTCTCTCTGCCTCTCTTTAACCACCAAAAATCAATACCAAACCAATTAGTAACATTATGTATATAAGTATTGATCAATTTAAAACAATTAAAATTTTTAAATTTGTATACTTAATATTTATTGTTTTATTTTTATTGAGCAATATTTTTTGATCAACTTTTAGAAAAATTTCATTAGTTTCATACTAAAAATTTTTCTAGATACTCGAGTTCGAACCTCACGAATACACTAGATTTTTACATCGCTAATTTTTGAAATAATAATAAATTTTTACCAATTTATGTCAATATTAATCAAAGCCATAAGAACATAAACTTAAGAAATTTTTTTTTTTAATTTTGTAAAATTTTTAGGGTTGTGCAAATAATGAAAAAGCGAATGATAAAATCCTTTGCCGAATGCAAATGCGAATATACTTATTTTCTTAAAAAAAATTAAATTAAAAAAAAAGTGGTTACAAAAAAAATATTGAATGCTAATTATTAGCATAACACTTATAATTTTTATTAACTTGAATATTTTTAATGAATTTAATGTAAAATTTTTAGAATCCATTTAGATCAATTTGAAATCAATTCTTACAATTTTTTTTTAATATTAGTAAACATTTGTAGTGATATTTAATAATATTGTTTTTATATTTAACGCTTTTGGCGGCTTTTATAATATAAAGATGAATTTTTAATGAGCTCTAGGCTTAGAATTTTAATTTTTAAACAAACATTTTCATTAAAACATATTATTTATGTTCGACTTTTAATAATTATTTTGGATTTGATCAATATATTGATCAATATTATTTTGATCAATTTTCTTTTGATCAATATTATTGATCAATATGACTTAACAATTTTAATTCGAATCAATTTTAAGTGAACTGTGTTGCTTTTTTTTTAACAATTTTAATCTATATAAAACAATATGGAATTCAATATCATCAGTTTTTGCTAACTTTTAAAATAATAATAAATACTAACCAATCTATTTATAATTGTTTTATTTTTTTCTCCAAAATACACTGGAATATCATTTGTTTTTCTAGATACTCGAGTTCGAAGCTCACGAATACACTAGATTTTTACATCGCTTTGTTGAAAAATACCCGTAAGGTACGAAGGTATATAGTATATCTATATATGTGCATGTTGTCGCAATTGTCGCCTTGTAGTGGTGAGCTATAGACCTCTACACAATATAAACTTCTTCTAGATATTTACGTTCAAAAACGATGAAACTACTTAAAATATCCTTTTTAAAAGAGATTCTAAGCGAATTGTATAATTACTTCTATGGGAGATGACAGCATACAGTAATATTTAAAATATATTTACACATAAACACATATGTAATAAATTTTCAATAAATTCTTCATATTCTATTCACTTCTCATATTATTAAAACATTTAACGAATAATTTTACAATTTGCACATTCCAAATATTTATAAAAATCGATACAGAAACGCAACTCGCAGAATTGGAATTTTGCCAACCCACGGCGACTCTAGTTACTGAAGGCAAAACAGCATACATATGCTTATTTATTATTACATATAAATGAATATGCATAGTACATATGCATAGTAAGTATGTAGGTAGGTAGCTATACCTTCTAAAATACTCATGCACATACGTAACTTCATAGATGCAACACTCGAGTGCATATGTACTTGACATTAAGAATGCACAAAATCAGAGCAACTAAATTTTGGTTGACAATCAAATACACCAAAACTGACAGACATTTATGTATCTCCGCAAATAAAAGTAGTGTCTCTAGAAAATGTGTTAAGAAAGAAAATTAAAACCAAATTCGTTGCAAACAGAACGGAGCAAAAACGACAAATGTCAGACGGCAGACTGTTTTTATTTGTATGAGAAAAGTTTACACATATTTATGCCTTACATTGTCATTTGTAGCAACCGCAGAAACTATACAAGTTTGTCGTCGTTCCACATACTCATATGCATATGCCAACTACATACACAGACACACACACACACACATACATACACACACTCATATGCACGCATGCTGGTAAATTTAAATTTACATTACATTTGCTAGGTGTGCAAAGGAAGAAGAAGTGAGTCTGTCTACTCTAGAAGCTTTTTGGAGCATACATTCAGGAGCCACACAAGTACACACAAGTATACTACATGCATGTGCATGTGTATGCAAGTAATTGCATAAATGTATGTGTATGTGTGTTTGTGTGTGTGTTTGTGTGTGTGTGTGTGTGTGTGTGTGTCTATGCAAAACATCTGCATGTGTTACAAATGTCGGAGACTGTGATGCTTTTACTTTTGATGCCATAGTCAGTTGCAAAATTCCAAATAAGTTAATATACTATTTCCTTTTGCAGTTGCAAATAAAAATGACAAAATATATATTAAAATATTCTCCACGCCCACTCGCTCGCTCTGCCAGTGATGACATCATGTTGATTTTGATCATATGCACAAAATTCAATTCAATTTCGTTGTATTATGTTGCAAAAGGTACGTAGTACTTATGGATGCGTATGTGAATGTGAATGTGTATGTGTATGTGAATCATGCCTCAATACAGATATACTGACACACAAATATCGGTGTACATCTGACTTCGGTGAAGTTGACTAGTTCTTTAAAAATCAAGGAAAATAAATAAAATCACTATTTACGAAGTAACTAGATCTTGGTCAATTTCCAGAGAAATGGTGACACAAATGTAATAAAATTTCAGTTTTAAAAATCAGTTTTCAATGAGATAAAAAATAAATTACCTGCCCCACCTACTGGTAACTGCAAAGTGGTATTTTTTATAAATTATTTTAAGTTCAGTCACACTGGAACTAGGTCTGATTTTATCATTTGATTTGATGTTGATTTTAATTTGATTTCTCAATAAATTTTTATGCTGAATTCCAGCCGAGAGGCCCAATTTTCGACCACTTTTTGCAGCAACTGGGGCCGTATGTCAGTAATAATGCGTCGAATATTCTCTTCCAAGACGTCAATCGTCTCGGGCTTATCTGCGTAGACAAGCGACTTCACATAACCCCACAAGAAACAGTCCAGCGGTGTCAAATCGCACTATCTTGGAGGCCACGCCACAGGCCCACGACGCGAGATAATGCGCTCACCGAAAGTTTCCTTCACTAAATTGATTGAGATTGTTTCGTTGGCTATATGGCATGTAGCGCCGTCTTGTTGGAACCAAAGGTCGTCCAACAACCTCAACATCCTCCAATTCAGGCACGAAAAAGTCATTAATCATGGCTCTTTAGCGTTCCCCATTGACTGTAACATTATGACCGGTTTCATCATTGAAGAAATATGGACCAATGATTCCCTCTGCCCATAGAGCACACCAAACAGTGACTTTTTGAGGATGTAACGGCGTCTCAGCAATGGCTTGTGGTTTATGATCACTCCAAATGCGACAATTTTGCTTATTAACGTACCCATTCAACCAAAAGTGAGCTTCATCGCTGAACAAAATTATCTTGTGAGAATCGGAATCGGTGGTCATCTCGTTATGGGCCCATTCACCGAACGTGCGACGTGCTTGGTGGTGGTTCGGCTTCAATTCTTGCACGAATTGGATTTTGTAAGATCGCAAACCAAAATCCTTCCGCAAAATCTTCCATAAAGTGGATGAGTACAGCTTCAATTGTTGCGCGCGATGGCGGATGGAATCATTCGGGTCTTCTTCGATACTCTGCTCCACAGCAGCCTTCAGTGCGCACTGTACGGCGTCTCTGAGTCTATTCATTAAGAAATGGCAAACCAAACTGAGCATAAATCAAGTGACAGCTGTTAAAAAGACCAACTCCAAAGAAAGTATTGCCAGATTGAAAACCACACATCTAAAAAACACCCTTTATTTTCATAAAATTGTATTCAACGCTTAGTAACAATTTTATGAAATATTCAAGTGCTTTAACACCATTTTTATTTGTATTATCTACACGTATATGTAATTATGAAATCATTGCCATGTCTGATTTTGTTTTAGATCTTTTTTTGTTTTGCATATCCCTAACAAATGTTTTATTTATGCTCTCACACACATTCACGCATTCAGGCATTCACGCATTCAAGCTGGGCTACACCATTAAGCCTGAGCTACCATTTGTTGCTACAGTTGCGTAGCACGTGCGTTGAAAAATTTCCGTCATTTGTCCGAAAATGACGGAACATGAACAACACGAACAAAAAAAAAAAATATATATGGTTAATAAATTATGCAGGTGTCATGGCAATAATTACCTTATAAGTACAGTGTATGGCACGAATACGGCTGCAGTAGGCAACGCTTGATCATATTTAAATATGATAGCAATTTCTTTTGAGCTAATAATTTTTAAATATTTAGAATAGAGAAAAATATTTAGAATAGAGTCATTTAGATTTTTATTATATTATATGTGCAAGTGTATGCATTACGTAGAGTGCCGGATCAAGTACTTCGCTCTTGAGAGAGAGAGAGAGAGAGAAAGGGCATAGAGATAAGACCAAAAACCACAATAAAGAGTGCATGAAAATCCAGAGAAAATCCAATGTGGAAACTAAAGCCAATATCAAATCAAAATTCTGGCCAAATCAGACCAGATTCCCATATTCAAATCACATGTGACTCCGAAACCAAACCGAAATTCAGATCAAATATCAGTCCGATTTTCGAAACCAAAACCAAAATCAAACATCAAATTAGACCGAAGCAGTGTTCCACATGTGTTCCAAAAATTCAATTTTATTTTTATACAAAAGTCATGATATTCAGACCCAAAATTTAAACCGAAAGTAGCTCAAAAATAGGATCAAAATTCAGATCCAGGTTGAGAAGAAAATGCATAACAAATTTTAGACTAGAAATCAAACTAAACTTATTCTTTGTTGTTTGTTTAATTGCACAACAGCCCAGGGCCTAGCCTGAGGGCCTAGGCCGAGCTATTCCCATCCCACTAATGTTATGCGTGTAATATTGGCACATGATTTAAGGGACCTACAGTTTTGTGCCGAATCCGAACAGCAAGGTGCCGTGTCGAAAAAAAGCTTTTTCTACTTTTTGATTTTGCCTGCGTCGAGTTTTGAAGCCCGGACACTGTGCGTAGTAGGCCAAAGCACTACCAACTACGCCGAGGTGACCAAGGTTGACGTTTCGCCGACTTTATATCGAAACAAAATTAGACCAAATGATCAGACTGAAAATTAGTAAAAATTTCAGATTAAAATTCAGAACAAAATTCAGAACAATTTTCAGAACGAAATTCTAAACAAAATCACATAAAAACTCAAGTTCAATAAGTGAACTAAAAATAAAACAATGAATGAAATGAATGAACAATGAAATTTTAGCACAAAAATCATACCAAATATCACACAAAAAATACAGACAAAAATTCAAACCACAATTCAGACCGAAACTCAGATTGAAATACGGGCAAAAATCAAATTCAAAATGCTGATCGAAATTTACGACCTTAATAGTCCAGTGGGTAGAGCAACAGACTTTTATCCGGGTGAAGATTCGATGCCCCTTGGTCTGATGGTTACTTTTTTTAAGCTTCTTATATTCCTAACGATATGAAGTGAATGAGAATTATAAGAAAGTGTGCAAGTACATTAACCCCAATTAAACTGTAGACCACGATGGACCTTTCTGGTCTAAGTGTGTCCCTGAATAGTTACCAAAAACACCAACAACAACAACAACAACAACAACTGACCAATATTTTCAGACCAGAATTGAGACAAAAAATCAGTCACGAATTCAATAAAAAATTCACACCAAAATTTAAACCAAAACACCGACCACACTTAAGCTAGGATTCAGAATTCAGACCTAAATTTACAACCAAATTCAAACCAAAAATCTGACCAAAACTGAAACCGAAAATCGAACTAAAAGTCAAACAAAAAGTCAGTTCCATACTTGGAACAAAAATCTGACCAAAAGCGAGTCAAAAAATCAATCGAATTCTTCCTCTTCCTCAATGGCACAACAGCTCATGATGCGCCTAAACCGAGCGTTTCGGTTTTCAATCTAAATATGAAACGAACAAGTCAGGTCCAAGGTCAGATACAAAGTCAGACACAAATTAAGACCAACAATTTAATTGAGTTCAAACCGAGCAAAAATAAGCCTGGTAGTCAGAGAAAAATCATATCAGAAATTAGGTCAAAATTCACATCAATAACCAAACCAAACCAAGACTGCCCCCGTCATTTTACCTCTGGATACGACCCTCATTGCATGGGGAGACACATGACATGAATCAAATTTCAAATGAATCGCATTAGTTAATGCATTTCAATTAAGTTAATTACTTACTAAGTATATACAATGAGTATTACGAGGACATAATCTTTTGTCTTTCGACAAAACAAGATTTTATCATGTATGTACCTCATTTGACAATCAATGCATTTTGTAGCATGCATTTATTTTTGCCTTTTTTTTAATGAAATTCCTTACTTGTTATTATATTAAATTAAAGAGAAATTATAGCTAGCTTTTCAAATGCTCGAATTGTTGAATTTTGTATAAGTGTTGTTGGTAAAATTACAAAAAAAAGCCAGACCAATATCCAAGTTAGAATGGTCCGAGCTCGCGAGGTTAAATGAATTGTTTTTTAAATTTGATTTTATATATTAAACCTAAACACTAATTTACCTCTTAGAAAAAGCCATACAATCTCGTACTTCTCAATCGTTTGTATAAATAAAAAGTACGCTGATTACACCCAACATCTAAGTACTTTCCATTAGTTTTATAACTTTATCTAACAGTTTCCAATGCATTTTGCATTTCGTCACATTCTCTACTTACCTCTTTTATTCTCCCACCCTCAGACTAGGGTTATTAAGAGCTTTGCTCGTTTCATTTTGATATACCAATCGACTATAAACTTAATATAAAATGCAATAATCTTTTAACTTTTATTATAATTGGCTTTCGTTCTAAAATGATGATGTTGTTAATTTTTAACAAAAGTTACATACTCGTGCATCAGTCTCTCTATCCCAGCTGAGCTCGGCATCAGTTGGTTTCATCGTCGAAGTATGAGTGCCAGTATAGTTGCACTTGAAAAATACGTAAAACACTATCTAACTTCGAGTATACTTTTGGCTTTTAAGTGCTTACTTTTTTCACACTTACTTTTTGCTCATCGTCCTGATGCATCCTTAGACGATCAATGGAGCAATGCTGCACTGTACTGCCCATCCATCCATTTGTCCACATTCAATGTTTAAGTATCATCATAAACCTTAACATCAGTTCTTGTTTGTCATTTGCCTTAACTTCAATGCAGAGCCATGAAGGCAATTGCTGTTGCTGTTTCTGTTGCTGTTGCTGTTGCTGTTGTTCTTCTTCTTCGTGCTGGTGCTGTTGTTTGCATTATTTTTGTTGTTGTTCTTGTTATTGCTGTTGCTTTTGATGTTGTCATTTTCAAGAACAATTATTGTCACAGCTGGTCCTATTCTCCGTTGTTTGTTGACAAAACTAAGTATCTACATAACTGCTGATAGTTTTTCTTTATCAATTTATGGATATTTGTGAAAATGATATTAATCCCAACAGAGAATGTAGGTATGTAAATTTAATTTAATTATGGCTAATAATTAAAGTGTTCACTAAAACGTAACTAATAAATAAACTAAAATTAATAGTCTAGAAATTTCGAAAGTCGAATTTTTTCTTCTTATTCCGAAACATTAACAGCTCAGTAATAATTTCTCATACGAAATTTCTATTGATCCATTGAAATATGAGAGAGAGTATCGTAGAGTACATGAATAGCCAGTGAGAGCCGGTATTGTGATTGGACTTTCTTCGTAGTAAGTATGTACATATTGGACCCATGCAGTACAAGCAGAGACGTCGGCTCTCTCAATGTCAACTCATGTGTACATACATATATACGCGGTCGCCTGCGAACAGTCGCGTGATTTTCATATTAGCGAATGATTGACTTCAGAAGAATTTACTGTTATTGTTGGTCGTGTTTTTTTGTGCGAGAAATTCATTTAGTGCATAATACATAAATAAGAGAGAGAGAGAGATAGAGGGAGAAAGAAATAAAGAAAGAACTGTTTGTGTTGTTCTTGCAGCAGTGGATTTTATTAACTCACTCTTTTGTTTGTGCTACCCACCACTCTATGTGTTACAGCCAGAGTGACTAACTCAGCGCTTTTCACTCTACAATTGAAACGTAAGGTGCTGGTTATATTCGACGAACACATAAAATTTTACTCTCGTGCTCGGTGTAGTGGTTACATTAGTGTTCGTTACAGAGTTGCTTTTTGTCGAAATTCAGTTCTTTTTGTAATACTATTTTTTGCGCAACGCCGACACTAAATGGTATACCGAAAAACTTTAAACGATTTTATCAATATGGAGAGTGCAATTAATAATATAATTGAAAAATTAGGAAAATAATATGATTTTTCTTCAATATTTTTATGAATAATACGAGTATATTTAATAGTCACTTTTAAAAACTAAAAACGTTCGCAACTTCGCTTTTCGGCAGATGAAAATAGTGATGTACAGGTATGCATGTTTTCCTTTCATTTTGCATACATTTTTGTTCTTTTTCTGTAGAATAACTCATTGACACCCTGAATACTCGGCGTGCTCGGTATACATTTCGCTCAGTATATCGTTTTCGCTGTGAGAGTGAGTAAAAGCTCTTTTGTCGTGTTCGGGCCACAACAATTGCATGGTGTTCGCCGAGCAAAATTTGAATATAACCGTGGCGTAAGAGAAAAGTAATTTAGCGCTTAGCTCGTTTTTAGTATGTTTTTTTTTTTTAATTTAAAAGACACTAAATGCTCGCGTGTTTTTAGTATGTTTTATGCTCCGCTAATGCGAAAAACTCGGCCTAGGCCCTCCATGGGCTCTTGTGCCATTAAAAGTAAGTAAGTAAGCTCCGCTAAATAATCCATATTAAATAATCCGAAGTACAAACAAGACAAAAGTTCGTTACCGTATGCCACTCTATTCAATAAATTCTTTACTTCATATATAAAATTGATTAAAACGCGAAAATTCTTGTTGATAGAACTACAAAATACCTGACGAAGCAAATGTTTGTATAAATAAGTAGTACTAGTGTTTATAATCCTTCTAAATTCTGACTAAAGACTGTGTTACGTCCAGAAGAAGCTGGTAGTAATGAAGAAAATATGAGAATATGGACTTCGACATCGATATGTGACTTAAAAATATATATGTGTAAATAGTATGTAGTGAATTATTACTCTGTATATTTTTGGTGATAAAACTTTACTTTACTTACTTTACTTACTTTTAATGGCACAACAGCCCATGGAGGGCCTAGGCCGAGCTTTTCGCATCCACTCATGTTGTGCGTCTTATATTTGTATATCAATGGAAGGGACCTACAGTTTAATGCCGAATCCGAACGGCGAAGTGAAAAGCTTTTCGTAGCAATTTTTACTCTTGTAGGTTTGCCATTGCCTGCCAAGAGGTGGTGCCGTGTAGAAAAATTATTTTTTCTACTTTTTGATTTTGCCTGTTCCGAGATTCGAACCCCGGACACTCTGCGCAGCAGTCCAACGCACTACCACTACGCCACAGCGACCACTTTATCTTATTTTATTTTTATTTTTTTTGTTTATGTATACTTTAGAAATCCTTTGAATTAAAAGTTTTAAAAATAAATGAATTCAATTTAAATAAATATTTTCTTTTTAATATAGAAAAATTATTGTGTCTACTTTATCTTTAACTTTAGCTTTACTTTATCCTATTTTAGTTGTTTTTTTTTTGTGAATGTATACTTAAGAAATCCTTTGAATTAAAAGCTTTAAAAATAAATAATAATAATAAATAATAATAATAAATAATAATAATAAATTTAAATAAATATTTTCTTTGGAATATAGAATTATTGTGTTTAGCTATTAAAAAAAAATTTGGTTTTTTTTTTAAGAAAATACGTGTTTTCAGCAGAGTTGGCTACACTGGTTACAGCTTAACATTTCGATTTTATTCCTCAATAAAGAGAGTGAGAGAAATGAGTTTGTTGTAATATTTTTATGTGTGCATAGAGAGCGAAACAAAACGAAGTAATTCGTCACACAAAAGCTTGCCGATTCAGATTTCTAAACAATCCATTAAGAAGGTTCATTTCAAAAAATTTTTGTTTTTTTTAGTAAATTTAAGGTCACTTCTGCATGGAAATTGCCTGGTCAGTATGGAAGTTGATTGCTTCTTTCAATTTTTTTTTTTGTTTTTGTTATATGTAAAGGTTTAGAATTGAGTACGAGTTCGACTTTCACTTAAAAGAAAGTGAAAGTTCATTCCCAGGTTCGGTTCAATTGCAAAAATACATGTTCGGTCTTACATACATGTGATCTGACACCCATCATAGAGCGAAAAAGAGCTAATTTCCATTGACTTTTAATCAAAAGGTATGTTTGTGGTTCGAAACTCACCACACCAAAAATATTGAAATGAAATGACTACAAGTGACTAAAATACTACAGTACATAGAAGCATTACCATTGAGTGGATCCAAGTGGATCCAAGTGGATCCACAAGTAGGATCCACTAATAGGTACTAATTTGACTGGTATTTGAAATGTTAGAGCTATGCACCATATGTTTTACTCTGTGCCAACCTTTTTATTCATTCTATTGCAATTTACACATCAACTAACTTTTAAGATTTCCTTTTGTTAAAATTTCTCTGAGTACAAGATCATATTGAAGAATATGCATACATAAGTGTTTAATATTCAGAATATTTCATACAAGACACAAGAATTGAAAAAAAACTTTATGAAAACATACAACACTCAAATAGAGATAACGAAATAGAAATGCACAAGTTTTTTAAAAGGGATTTCACTGTACTAAAAAAAAAAAAATAGTAAACTAATAAAAAAACACAGTAAAAGAACAAGCTAATGTATGTATGGTGCTTTCCAAGTGTTTTTCATCTTCCGCCTTTTCTTCTTTGTCCGCTTCTATGTCAACTTCTTTCTCTAGTATTTTTCTTAAGGATTTAACTTTTTAGCTCGCGCATATTTTTATAGTACAAATTTGTTATACTAAACACGTTGACGTTTTAAATGTAAGTAGTACAGCAAACCCCGGTAAAGTGTCTCAGATTAAGATGACAGGCTTTTGAGGTCCTTAAGTGGGGAAGGCACTTAAAAGGCGAAATTTTTATGGATATTTACAGTAAAATAACAAATTGCAGGCACTTAAAAGAGAGATACTTAGCCGGGGTTTACTGCAAATTATGCAAATTATGCTTTAGCTGCTTTTTCTTACTTACTTTTTGTTATCATATCGCTGACAATTTACAAATTGTATACTACTTACATTGAAAGGAAAGTACATTTTCATTTTTTTTTGTTCAGTTTGAAATATTTTTTTTTTTTTTAATTCTTTTTCAGAAAAGTGATTTTTTTCTTGTTTCTTTTCTTTCAAGTATATTATTGCGGTTTTTCTTCTACATAAACATTCATTAAAGCTTAAGCTGTAAATTGTTTCAAAAATACTTGGGTAGTTGAAAATGCGCGAAAATATTTCATAATAAGTATTTGAAAATACTTAAAAACACTCTACAATAAACTTGAAAATACTTAGAAATATTAAAAAAAAATGTACATAAAATTCTAAAAATAGCTGCTAGTACTTGAAGAATATTTTTGAAAATAGTAGATTATACTCGGAAATAAAAACGAATACTGAAGAATGTTAAAACTAGCTAATTAAAATACTTGAAAAACTCGCAAAAAATCGATAATACTTAAAGGTACTTGATAATTTTGGAAAATGCTTCATAATACCTGACAATTCTTGAAAACACATTACTACTTGCAAATATTTTAAAATTCTTGAAAACACAGGGAAGTTCTTTAAAATACTTGAAAATAATCGAAAAAACTGGAAAATACTTGAAAACACTTGAAAATTATTGGAAATACTTTTTAATACTGGGCAATACTAGAAAATACTCGAGAATAGTTGAAAATTCTTGGAAAAACTGGAAAATACTCGCAAATAGTTGAAAATACTCGAAAGTATTTAGAAATAATTATTAATTCCTGATAATACTTTAATATTAGATATGTAAAGATTATAAAAAAAGATTTGCTAATTTTTGAAAATGCAACATATTACTTGAAAATTCTGTAAATTTTCTTGAATTACTTCCAAAGAGGGCCGAGGCCGACCTTTTCGCATCCATTCATGTTGCGAGCGTTATATTTGTACATGAATGAAAGGGACATACCATACAGTTTAATGCCGAATCCGAACGGCGAAGTGAAAAGCTTTTCATAGGCAAAATGCTTTTTTTACTCTTGTAGGTTTGCCATTGCCTGCCAAGAGGTGGTGCCGGGTGCCGTGTAGAAAAATTATATTTTCTACTTTTTGATTTTGTCTGTGCCGAGATTTGAACCCCGAACACTCTGCGTAGCAGTCCAACGCATTACCACTACGCCACAGCAACCACACAATGTGTAACTACTAGTAAATTCTTAAAATACTAAAAATTATTTTAAAATACTTAAATACTTTGTTTACTAAACAAGAGTCTGGCCAAAGATGGCCAAAATATTCGCATTATTTCCAGTTTCTTACAGAACTTTACAACTTGATACGCTAAAAAATCAAATAGCGAATTGGAAATTTTAATTTAACGGTAATTTGGCTTAGTCGATTCCGGACCAGCACTCAAATTCCCACTATAGTGGCACAAAATCCAACATATTTATAAAATGTCGGGACCTAAGTCGATCTCTTTATCGGTGTTTTGTGTGATTGCATTCCCTCTCTCATTCTCTCTCCTTCTTCCTCCCACTTAACAATCTTCCCTCCATTCAACACGACGTTCTGCATTCATAGGGGTACACCCTGTGTGTTGAATGTACCAATAAAAAAATATAAAAAAAATTGCTTATAGAGAGTCAAGTCAGTATGCAAAATACGCAGGGTGAATACTTTTTTTAACGGCCTGCCCGACTTGAAAGGGTAGATTAATAGGACCTACTAAAATATGTACATAATAATTCCCAAATGATTAAAGTTGTTTTTAAATGACTGACAACATGCACAGTTATTTCGGTATACTTAACTCAAAAATAAATTTTTGTTTTATTTATAACAGTCTTGCAGCAAACGAGCGATTCGATGTCTCTAGTATCTCTAGTATCTGAGAAAAAGTCTTAAAAGCTCTTCTGGTATAATCTTCCTAAAACAGATGCTAAACACATTTGACATTATTTAGAAGTACAAATGCCATATTGAAGAAAGTCAATAGGTGATAAAGCACTCTTCTTATGAGGTATTAAAAAATTTACATTAACATAGAAATTTCCAATGAAATTCGTTAATGAAATTCTGAAAACAATGTGTCAACGTCACAAAATGAGAAGAAACCTAACGAGCTGCAGCTTGAGTACATATTAAGCTATCAATCTCCCTGGGCAGAAATTTTGAGAAGGCGGGCAGATATGCAAAGCAAAAGGGTAGGCCAAGCAACTGACTAGCACCACCTTTTACGATTTTCCTCGACGGCAATGCAATTGAGCCATTTAAATTGGATTTGGCCACGTAGTTACACGTGCAATGCGTGTGCAACATGCACAAAATGCCAAACGTTTCGTTAAAGATTTTCCATTTTAAATTCAAATTCAATCAATTTGAAGTGGTACTCAGTTGAGTTACTGCTGTGGTGAGGTGCTGTGAGGCGGTTAAAGGGGGGTAGGAATCCAATTGAATTTTTGTGTGGGTAGCACAAAAATATTAGTTACATACGTATTTAATTTCATGCTAACTTTGCTCGAGTGACGCAATTGGTGTATACCCAAAAATTAAATTACATAAGCCACTAGTTCAGGCAGGCAGCATTCCAGGAATACCGAACGAAAGGAGCTAAAGAAAAGAAAACATGTGAGAGTTTCGCTGGTGAAGTGAAACTTAACACGACCAACTTGTTTCACTTCTAGACATCAATCTGTTTTTTTTTTACATTTTCTAGCTTTCCTCACATCCTCTTATTTCGATGTTCTTTCTATTTGATTCAATGCAATGAAAAAACATTCTTTTATTTCGATGTTCTTCCCATTTGATTCAATGCAAAAAAAAAAAATAATCTAATGAAAAATACTTGGTAATAGTTTCAAGGCAGAATTCTCATACGAAATTCCTTTCGATCCTTTTAAGTATGAGAGAAAGTATCATAGAGTACATGAACTGACAGTGAGAGCCGATATTGTAATGGAACTTTTTTCATAGTAAGTACGAGTATGTGAAAAGCTCGGCCTAGGCTTTTTCATAGTAAGTACGAGTATGCGAAAAGCTAGGCCTAGGCTCTCCATGGACTGTTGTGCTATTAAAAGTAAAGTAAAAGTAAGTACGAGTATGTATGTATAAATATGTACAAATTTGTTGTATAGTGATCGGCCCCATTCAGTACAAGCAGAGACGTCGACCCTCTCTCTATGTCATCTCATGAGTAAATACACACGCTGTCGACTGCGAACAAACGAGTAATTTTCATATTAGCGAAAGGTTGACATCAGATAAATTTACTGTTGTTGTTTGTCGTGCTGTTTTTGCGTGACATTTATTAAGTGCAAATACAGAAAAAAGAGGGAGAGAGAAAGAGAGAGTGGTGTTGGTGTTGTTCTTGCAGGAGTGGATTTTGTTGACACATTTTTTTGTTTGCGTCGCTTCACTCCCCATCACTCAATATGTTACAGCGTAACATTTGGATTTTATTCCTCAATAAAGAGAGTAAGTGAAATAAGTTTGTAGTAATTTATAGGTGTGTGCATAGAGAGCGAAACAAAAGAAAATAATTCGTCACACAAAAGGTTTACGATCCAGATTTCAGTACCCTGCCATAAAAGTTCGCTTCGTTCAGCACCGCTAAGATATACTCATAAATGTTACTTCAAATATTTAGTAAAAGTATACAGACAAAAATTTTTATTACATATTCCTGAATACTCATAATTATTCTATAAATATACACAAATTTTTTTTTCCACACATTGTATTTATGCACACTCTCATTTTCTGTATACATAAATCGCTTTGAACTTTGCCAATTCGTTCCGATGAATTATTTATGTAAATGGAAATATTTTTTTATATTTTCTGGAAGAAAATAACTAAATAATAACATAATTTACAGTAAGGGTGCTCATCTAAACTCGAAAAATCGAAATCTCGAAAACTTACACAACGCGTAAACTTTAGATGAGCAAAATAGCGTAAATATCGAGAACTTAGCTGCCGCATCTAGGGTGGCATTTCAGACTTCTGCAGTCAGGGTTCACATATTAACAACCTTGCAGTGTCAAAAGTAAACAAATGAAAACTAAACAAATTAACTCAAAACAAGCACGAAACTAAATAAAAATCGAAAATGCCACATTGTTAAAGTACCTCGAAGATACAGCAGTAAATAATTTGCTAATGCTGGAATTATTTGGAACAAGTAATGGTAACCATTTGTGTGTATAATTCAAGATTTCGAAAGTTAACTTTTCTCATTCCGTCAGGAGGAAATCAGTTGGAAGAAGAGCACGAAATTCTTGAGGAATTAATCAATTCAACCATTTATGTGACCGGCTTCCATTATGCAGCTCCTTTCGAACATTACTTCGTTCCAAGATCAAACTACTTCTTAGTTAACGTTCTTCCAGCCTTGGACGTAATAAGTTTGTGAACCTTATACGCGATTTTACAGGAGCTTAACACTTGTTTTGGTGAATTTCTTGTTATTTTTTTTTATTGTTGTTGCATTGCTATATTTACTTTAATATACTTTTTCCGCTGTTTTGTTGTAATTCATTGTTCAAAAAATGGAATTTCAACAAAAGCACGCAAAATTGACGCCTCCAAAAGAAATAAATGCACCTCTCATTTGAAACGCATTATCTTCTTAAAAATCTTAATTAAAATCGAAAACTAAATAAAATTTGAATCTTCTGCAGCGTATTTTAGTATATACTAATTTGAGCCAAAAGCAACCCTTACTCACGCGTATATTTTCGAGGTAGCTTTTCACTACAAAATGGGCTCGAAAACAGTGTAAACTCTTGCCCATACAAATTTTGACAGATAGTCTACGCGCGCGTAAATTTTCGTTTTTTCGAGGTTTTCGAGTTAGTTTCGAGTTTAGATGAGCACCCCAAGTGTAGTTCACAAGAATATGAACCGCATATAGTCTCTAGCGTGCAAAACAAAAAGTTTCTTTTATATTTCCTCAACAATATGATTTAAAATATTTAGTAAAATGTGATGCAATAATTTGAGGTGCTTCTGATTTCTTAAATATTGTGAATGAGCTCGCAAATGTAATAAATAAGTTCGTAAATAATGGGTTGACCAAATGAGACGCAGGAAAGTAAACGTCAAATTCTGTCATCTTTATGTCATTTTGTTAGTTGAATGTTTGCCATTTATCGATATGGAGTCGTATTCGATTGACGACCGCATTAAAGTTATTAAAGAACACTTCAAAAATGGTGGAACTTCGACGAATTGCAAGGTTGTTTTTTTTCGAAAATCGCTTAATTTCGCGTAGAGGAAATGTGAATTGTTCAGCAAGATCATGCGATTTAACACCATTGGGCATGGAACTAGCTTATCATGCTTTTATGGGGATTTTTGAACAGCAAAGTCTACATAGATAAGCCAGCCAATATTCAGGACCTAAAAAACAACATCATTACCGAGATAAATGCCATACGTAAACGTCGCTATTGGAAGATGTCATCAAAAATTTTGATCATTCAATCGACGTATGTAAAATTAGCCGTGGTGAACATTTGAGTAATATCATTTTCCATACATAAATGGCATTGATGAACATTCAAAATAAAGCACCCAAATAAGATTTTACAGTTTCAATTTGCGTTTACTTTCCTGCGCCTCATTTGGTCAATTCTATATAATGAATGAGTTTGTGATTATAATGAATGCGTTCGCAAATGTAATGAATGCGTTCGCAAATGTAATGAATTTGTGAATGTGTGAAAGGAATGTTTCTGTAATTTAATTTCTGGAAGGACTGTGAGAACTATCGACGTCACCTGTCAACATGAATCGGCTGGCGTATCAATTAGTGCCCCATATAAGGATCACTACTTTGAAACGCAACGCATGCCGATGATGTCAAATTTGATATTCTTGCAGACCTGTATATTGGTAAGATGTGCAAATGATATTGCATTGCAAGCAGTTGTAAAGTAACTGGCAAGTTCGTAGCTAAGTAGTAAGTATATAACGACCAAAGTAACTGGGCAAGTTCGTAGCTAAGTAGTAAGTATATAACGACCAAACCTAATAAACGTTTTACATCAAAGAAGAACAAACCATTTAAAAAGCCAAGCTCATTGACAAAGTCCAGTAATTTTCAGACAATATCGAAACAATATATCAATATTTAGAACAATTTCTAGAACAATTTAGTTTAACAGAGCTCAAGTGGCTGGAAAGCAAAACCTTTTTTCATTTCCTTCATGCCAGTGGTATACTCTGCTCTCAAGAATACAACAAATTCTATGTGCCAGTCAGTGTCTTATTTAACTGCCTCTTTTGTGATGGCTCAATTGCTAGCTTATCATCACCAGAAATAAATAGTATTTGGGTACACGCTTACTGTACACATCGACACAGAAGAACATTTTGTATTCCCAGTAGGATTACAAATTGACTGTCTGCCTCCTCTGTACCACTGCCTTTGTATGTCTATCGGAAAATGTACCAAATGTAATGTAAGCACGTAAACCAATTGACTTGAGTTTGCTTGGTGATTACTTGAAAATCGCACAATTTTATTTAGGTTCTTTATGAGAAAAAATCTTATGTGATTTTATTCTACAGGAATATATATTTTACATAAGTATTTTACATATTTTACACATTTTACATATTTATACCGAAATTTTTAAGCTCATTATCTTTTCCTCCCACTTGGAAAAGTTAAGCTTGCATACCTGCTGTTAACTTTTGAATCAATAACTTTCTCCAGCTTCTTGCAAGCTTAGTTATTTGTTCTAGCTATTGCTTTTAAGCTGTGTCTAGACAACAGCAACACAACAGCAGCGAATCAGAAACACAGCACATTTTATCTAGCAACGAGAGTGATAAAATATGTTAATACTCTGTTGCGCTTAGTTACTTTTGAAGTCATTAAAATATTGATAATCATTTGGAAATTTATTTGAAGTAACCTTTTGAGCTATAACAATGAACTATAAGAAATTATGTAACTTTCAGAGAGGAATTTCACAAAACAAAAGCTACTAGCATCGTAAGACTGCAAATGCACCCAACATGGCAGTGGCAATGACAGAAATTGTTACACCTAAACTATCATCCAATACAAATATGGTAGTTACTTTTTAGGGGACCGTGTAGAGTGTTTCAAAGCTAAACCACCCCAAAACTTGGCTCTCTAACTTGTCAAGTTTAACTATATTGTTGCTTTATTTCTATTACCGATTCTTAAGGGACACTATTTTTAATTGTTGATTGGCGCCATTTCAGTCGTAACGTAAGAGGTCGCGCCGTGCAGTGTCGGTTAAAAGCACACACATATAAATAAATAAACCTTACTCCAAAAAGCAGCAAACCAATCTGGTTCTGTTCAAATGCTACCCAAATCTAATAATCCTTCTTATTTAACTTTCAACTATTTCTTTATATCATTACTAAGCTCAGTAAACAATTTAATGCAATAGGAGAAATAAACAAAATATCCTGTTAAGGACACTGCAGCACTAATTGTGCTTGCTGACTAAATTTCTTATATTACCAGAAGAAAAAAACAAAAACACAACGAAGAAAACGAAGAAGAAAAACAAAAAGGAATGTAAACATAAACCGGAAAAGGAAAAGGAAAAGGAAAGAACAAACAATGGCAGAGAAAAGTAAATTGATCAAGCAAATAGTGCTGGCCCATGTACAGAGCAGAGGTGTTCCTACTACCCCACCGCGGAAAATAAACACGTTTCCACCAAACAGCGCATCTGATGTGCTTCCTTTTGCAAGCAGACTGAAAGCACTTTAAGCTCGCCATTTATGATCATACGAAATTCAATTGTGTGTTGTTGATTTTTTACTGCAAATATACTCGTATGCAACAAAAAGTTTTTCAAGTTAAAAAAAAAGAAAAGTTATGCAACAATTTTCACAGTTTCACAGTATCATAACTGAAGTCCGGATATTTTGACGTTCAATTCAAACATGAGATTTATCCTTTTGGCAAAGTCTAATAAGTTTTTTAAAGCTATAAGCAACCATGAACTCTTTTTCGGCATAAAAATAAGCACTTTAAAAGATAAGCTAAGCTAAGTAGGAAGGAGGGGAGGTAGATCGGTCCGCCTACTATAAGCTGGCAGAGTCGAAACTACTAAATGGGGTTAAATGGTTTTAACTAAAAGGCAGCTGCTTAATGCCTCGAGTTAAGTAAAAAATAAATGTGAGAAATTAAGAGTTCGCGGGTAAAGTGAATTGCTTGCGCCATTTCACTCCCCACCACTCAATGTGTTGCAGCGTAAGATTTCGATTTTATTCCTCAATAAGAAGGGCTAGAGAAATGAGCTTGTTGTAATTTTTTGTTGTATGCTTAGAAAGCCAACCAACCAAAATAAATAGATTCGTCACAGAAAAGGTTGCCGAACTAGATTTCATTAGCCTCCCATAAGAAGTATCACTTCATAAAAACTTTTAGGGCACTAGAAACTGTGGATAACACATTAAAAATATTGACATTGGACCAGAAAGTATCTGCCATTTTTAGTAGAAAGAGAATGAGAGAGAATGGAAAACATCCTCCAGCACTGCAAAGGACTCAATTCAGTACTACAGGCTGAATACTTTGTATACTTATCATAAATTTAAAAGCAGTGCCTTTTACTTATATTCCCCAGTGATATCAACCTTTTTGGCCTGTCTATAAAAGCTTTTGACTGGGTGGGTTAGGGACTAGGGGGGGGGGGGGTACAATAAACCCAACAGAAGTAAACAAACCGCCTGAACTTTTTTGGAAGACATTTCCCCTAAAAATTAACCAAAATGAAGTGCAGCACAGGGAGAGAGAGGATGATGAAATTATGTAAAAACAAACAAAAAATTTCACACCTTACGGAATCCAAAGGGCGACGGAATAGCTTCTAAAGACCACTGTTTCCAATGCTATACTCAGATTTCTCTATCATGTCTAATATTCCCGTTATAGAGGGTCAAAAGCGCAAAACACTTTATTATTAGCGGAGCCTGTTGCAGGGAAGGTCCAAATCATCAAATTTCCTTCAGCAGAATTAATCGTAGTAAAAGTGAAAATTTGTATTTCCATCAAATTCTACTAGATAAATCGTTGGACGAAACTTTACTTGATTTTCACTCAAGCAATGCCAAGTAGTTGGTATACATTCGTTGAAGTAGTTTGTGGTTTCTTCTTACCTTTTTATCCAAAATTGCAACAGGAAAAAGTTAGTCCTTCAAGGGATAATATCGCTTAAAAAAAGTTTGACTTGACTGGCTTCAACTTTTAGTAGGTCCAAATATTTTTTAAAGACGTATATCTTCTTAAAAGTAATCTCAAGGTTTCTTCTTTCGTTCTGGGACTCCTAGGGGGAGCATAGATAGGGCCACAATGAATCGTCTGCATCGAATGCGATCCTTAGCGATAGCTTTTATTTCTTTCCAAGTCTTTCCTGAATCTAGGATTTCCTTCTCGAACGTCCTTTTTCACGTGACTTTTGGTCTACCACGCTGCCGTCTGCCTTGTGGATTCCATTCGAGGGCTTGGCGGCAAATTTCATTGGGCGTTTTACATAGAGTGTGTCCGATCCATGTGGTCGCTGTGGTGTAGTGGTAATGCGTTGGACTACTACGCAGAGTGTCCGGGGTTCAAATCTCAGTACAGGCAAAATCAAAAAGTAGAAAAAATAATTTTTCTACACGGTACCCGGCACCACCTCTTGGCAGGCAATGGCAAACCTACAAGAGTAAAAATTGCCTATGACAAGCTTTTCACTTCGCCGTTCGGATTCGGCATTAAACTGTAGGTCCCTTCCATTCATGTACAAATATAATACGCACAACATGAGTGGATGCAATTAGCGAAAATCTCGGCCTAGGCCCTCCATGGGCTGTTGTGCGATTTGAAGTAAAGTAAAGTGTCCGATCAATTTCCAGCTGCATAGCTTGATGTCGTCAGCTAACGATATTAAGTTGCATTTTTGGTGTAACGGTTCACTAACTACAAAGAAAATCTTAAAATCTTGTAAAAAAAAAAAATCATAAACTTTTAACCCTTCAAGGGATATCTTATCTTTAACAAAAAAGTTACACTCAAGCGGTTTTAACCTTCAGCAAACTCAAGTAGAGAGAATATCAACAATGTATACAGAATAGGCAGTGGTCGCTGTGGCGCGGTGGTAGTGCGTTGGACTGCTACGTAGAGTGCCCGGGGTTCGAATCTCGGCACAGGCAAAATCAAAAAGTAAAAAAAAAAATTATTTTTCTACCCGGCGCCACCTCTTGGCAGGCAATGGCAAACCTACAAGAGTAAAAATTGCTATGAAAAGCTTTTCACTTCGCCGTTCGGATTCGGCATTAAACTGTAGGTCCCTTCCGTTCATGTACAAATATAACACGCACAACATGAGTGGATGCGAAAAGCTCGGCCTAGGCCCTCCATGGGCTGTTGTGTCATTAAAAGTAAGTAAGTAAGTATACAGAATAGGCTGATCTGACGCTCGTTTCGGAACCGACCATGGTTACTGATCAGTAATCTTAATAGTAAATCTTTGTGTTTCATTAACTCATATAAGTTACTCATATTTGAAAAGGTTGTTAAGATGATGAAGGGTAATTGAATTTTTTTTATGGTTTGCACCTAAAAAGATGCGCATCAGCGCATTTTATTCCGGACATGTACAAGCTGCAGTTCAATGAATAAAAATATGAGCTTTAATAATTCCAGGAAAGTTCAACAGTATGCATTCGGATAAGCAACTAAACGCTGCTGTACACAGTGTTTTTCGAACAAGAGTGTATACGAGGACATATGTATGGTATTATGTGTGTGTGTGTGTGTGTGTGTGTGTGTGTGTGTAAGTGTCCGTATTTAATTACTTGTAGATGTCTGTTGGCAGTTAGATTGTTATGTTCGCTCTATAAAATCAACCAGCTCAATTAGGCAAGCTGTATTTGTATTGTTGTGTGTGTGTGTGTGTGTGGGTGTGTGTGTGTATGTGTGTGGGTGTGTGTGTGTGTGTATGGGTGTGGGTGTGTGTGTGTGTGTGTGTGGGTGTGTGTGTGTGTGTGTGTGGGTGGGTGTGTGTGTGGGTGTGTGTGTGTGTGTGTGTATGTGTATACCATGTATGAATGTTAGATGCTAGGCGGTGAGTCAGTCGGTCGGTTTTGTTTTGTTTGGTCTGGTTTCGTTCGTTCAAAGAATGAAGCGTCGGTCAGTCAACATTGAGCTTGGAAGTTAGGCGACCTCAGCGTGTGGTTTTAATTGTGCTAATTTACTAAACTAATTTAAAATATGTAGTTAAGTTAAATGCACAAATAGATTATAGTATGTACATTCGAATTTAAGTACCTACAAGAGTGTACGAGTACCACCACTGAAATGCTCCAACTATTTCACTTTAATATAATTCGAAAAATACCAACGAACAATGAAAATAGTTGTGGTTCTAATGGTGAGCTCACATCAGGTTTCTACATTTTTACATATACCATATACATTTTATAGTTATTTCAAAGTTCACGAAACTCTTGAAAACCAACACAAACGAGTCAAGTTTCAATTCAATTCAAAACTTACAACTTAAGGTTAACAACTAGCAACTCACTGTGAACAGAACAGAGCATTAGCGAGTTATTCTCCTCACGTCTTTGATCCTTAGGTGTCAAAGTAGGAGTCAATGTATCATATCGAAATCAGTAAGAAACTCTCCAAGAGTAGTTCTAAAGCAGAATATAACTAAGAAGAAATGACCATAAGTTTACTGAAGAGAATTAGTATAAGGATGAGGAAAAAGAAAGTGATGAGAAGGGGAAGAAGTAGCCCATAATTTATGCAGAAAGACCGAAGGAAAGTACTTTTCGCATCCCGGAAAAAAGTAAAACCACCCTTGATTACAAAGAGATGATCTTTTCTTGCTATTGGAAAAAGTAAATATTGAAGTTTGCGAAATTAAACGCAGGTCTTGCACTTACCATGGAATGGTGCAAATGACTTGATGAAGTAATTTGGTCCTAGATTAAAGAAACATTTCAGATCAAAAAGAATTTTGAATAGTTGCAGTGAACAACAACTTGGAAGTTCTTGGCCGGAAGTGGTTGTTAATAAAAATGTAGCTTGCCATTCCAAATCAATATACCTAGTGTTCTAGGGCAAATGAACACACTAAAGTTCAGTTATTGCCCAGTGGAGACTTCACTTCCGTGTGCTACGCATTTCTGCGCAGAAGTCACCTGGCGCAGCAACTTATGCGGAAAGGATACACAAAGTCCTTTCGTATGCCACCCCAAACGTGGAAAAATAAATTTTCATGTTTTCGAAAAAATGCCTCCTCTACTTTGATCACAAATAAGAGGGGCTGAGGGGGGTGGCTCAAGGGGTGAGTATCGACTTAACTTCTTACCAGCTACTTTATGAAAACTTTCCATTTGAATATTAAATTTTTATCTGTTTTTCAAAATAAATTCAAGAACAATTGTTGTCAGCGAACAAATAATTACTAGATTTTATTAAACTATTACTCAAATGAGAGTTTTCTTTATATTATTTCTGCTTATAGATAAGCCCAAGAAGAAGGCTCTTTAAGAGCGCTTTTAAGTGTTTCCGATAAATATGATGCCCGCCCTACGCTCCTATGACATGCACTGTTAAAAGTATATGAGCTGTTCTAGAGCGCTGTGAGAGAGCTTATTGATGAAAGGGGAACGCATCAGTGTAGGTAAAGGAGCGCTTCTGGTAGCTTTCTTTCCCACTGGGAAATAAATGCGTCAAACGATATAGGCGCCATAAATATGAATGCTTCAACGGGAAAATCTGAAGCGCTACCCTAAGCTGCCCTTTGGCAACGCTGACTTTATGCTTTTCTTAATGCGTATGCGAGCACTCAATAATTTCCATAGACTGAGCAGCATTTGTTTTCAAAAATTGAGCAGAAAACAAATGATAACGGTTTTTAGTATCATATGAGAATAATGAGAGTGCTCCTTTCTGTGCTCCTAAATGTCTTGCTCTCTTTGGTCTGCTTATAAACGCTCTTCTTGTGCTCTTCAGGGGCGCTCTTGTAAATTAACTCGCAGAGCTAGGTAGCAATGATTGCTTTAGGAATTAGATTACGCTTAATTACAAATTACAAGGAATATTAATTTGTATAATAACTTGTAAATGTATTTATTGATTACATTAATTGATTACAAATTTCAATTACTAAGTAATGTAGTAATTGAATTTGCCCAGCTCTACCCACAACATTTTATACCTACTGCAAGCAATATTTATTTCGAGTAATCAAAACAGGGTGTTTGATGACATACAAATTTAACAAAACGAGGTAAATTTTACAATGGAAGTTAAAGGAGACACTCTTTGCAATATTTTACATTTAGGTACTACATTTAACGTCAGCAATATTTCAGCCAAAGTGGGGAGCGGTCGCACTGCTGTCAATAATTGACGCGTACACAACAATCAACAGCGAAAAATAACGAGCAAAGAAGTTTACTTATCAATTAAAGCCCCCATCTTAGGTAATCTTAGGACCTATAGTGTTTTTAAACATACCTGATTATACATTATTATTGAAATTTGTGCTATATTTTGCATCAATTAAATTTGTGTAAAAGTTTAAAATGTTAAACAGAACAAAAAAAAAAAAAAAAAACAATTTCATGTAGGTTCAATATGTATCTACAAGTAATTTGATAAATATTATTTTTTTTCAACACTTTAAATACTCATGAATATGTATCTACATATACACACACACACACACACGCACGCACACACACACACACATTAGCATGTATACACTATAATGAAATATATGAATAACGAACGCACTTCAATGTTGCATTTGCGTAATTTATTTATCTTCAAAACAACAACAGGAGAAAAAAAGACAACATAAAATTATTGCATTATCTGATGACATTGTCGCATAAAATTATCGTAAACATAATTTTTGGTTGCTGTTTGTTTTTTATTTGTGATGTTGTTATTTGTTTTTCTTTTTATTTTTTTTGGAAAATTTTTTCTTCTTTTATCTGTTTTTATGTTTATTTTTAATTGCTGTTATAATTGTTGTTTTGTGCGGTTGACTTTTAAATACATACATACATACATACATACACGTGCATACCACCAGCGGGAGCACGGACCCAAAGCAAAATATTCGTAAAACAGAGAAAATTCATTTAAAATTTTACTGAGCAACAAAACGGATTTGGGACCAAGATAATACCAAAAACCTTTCACCCTTATCTTAAATAATATTTCCCTCAGAGTAAAGGTATCCGGAGAGCCATAGCTTATGCTGATATTAGGAAGACTAGAATGGAATTGAAGGTATTACAAATCTTACTGAGCACATTAGTGATTATTGTACATGGTCCTCATTTAACCTTTCAAGAGTTGAACGCCAAGTTTTGCTATTTTCCTTTGAACTTGCCTCCGGAATCATTTTGGCTACCCTTTTCTCCAACAAACTGATAACTTTACATTCAAATCTTGAAAGGTGTAAATTAAAACCATTAATGACTGGATTGATTTGACTCACAAACGTCTAACAGTTTTTCTTTCATCACTTAACACGAGTAATTATAAGCCGCTGTGGGAATTATGCACAGGTCACTTCTCTTAGGCTAAACATTTAAATACGATTAGTGTGGAACCCAGTATTTTCTATGCTGCCTCTTGTTCGAAGAAGAATTTGAAGAGACGGCAGACCACTTTCTCTGTATCTGTCCAGCTTTTTATGACAAGTGAACCGGTGTAAACAAAAGAGGGAGTAAACAAAAGAGCGAGTAAACAAAATCCACTCCTACAAGAACAGCACTCTCTCTCTTATTAATGTATTTGAACTAATACGAATTTCTCGCAAAAACAACACCACTAACAATAACAGTAAATTAATCTGAACTCAATTACTCGCTAATATGCAAATTACTCAAATTACTTACTTCGCAGTCGACCGCGTGTATATGTACACTCTGCTTGTACTGCATGGGCCCAATCCCTATACAATAAAATTTTCAATATACCTATTTAGTATGAAAAAAATCCGATTACAATAATGGCTCTCATTGTTTGTACATGCATTCTCTAATTCTCTCTCTCATATTTAAAAGGAATGAAAGGAATTTTTATATGTGAATTCTGCGTTTCAGTTATTACTATTTTTCATTTGAGTTGATTTTTCCAACAAGTAGCTTTAATATCTTTTGATAGATTTGAGTCAAATAGAAAGGTCATCGAAAACAAACAGAAAACGTAAAACAAAAGATTGAAGTAAGTACAGAAGTGAAAACAGTAGGCCGAGATATGTTTCACTTAACCCGCGAATCTTAAACTCATAATTTTTTATTTTTTTTTCATAGTGCAGTTGAAACCGAACTCACACACGAGTGCATGTCTTTAGGCGATCCAGATTAAAGTTTCACAAAAATTTGTAATACATGTATAATATTTTTCAGTTCATTTTAGATATATAGGTAGTAAATTTAAATATATAATTATATTTATTTATTTATTTCCATATTATTTTTCATTTGTCTATTGGAAGTGTCAGAGAAAACAGCAGCTCTTCCTTGGCTTAATAGGTCTTCTGAAGTTTTTCGTATTCGTATCGAATTTCATTGATTTGCATAGTTCCACAAACCATTTTCCCTTGAGCTTATAGGCAATTTGTCGTCCTTGTTCATTTTTTTCTGATTTATGGCTGCAAAAACATTTCGCTGCTTGAAGTGTAACCAAACAAAAAGTTGCACATGTTTGTATATTGTTAATAATTAATTGTTAAAAACAAACATTACAAAAAAGCAGTGGAAAAAAATAATATAACGTATGTAAAAAAGAAAAATCTGATTAATTTTATACAAATTATTTCAGCAAAAATAATATATATGTATATATTTCTTTTCTTTTTTTACATAGATAATTTGTTAGAGTTCATAATTTGTTTTTTGGGCAATTGTGCAACCTTTTGAGTACATACTTACATATATGCCATTTCGAGTAAATACATAAGTACCTATGTATATCCAATGGGGTTATTATGCCATATGCAGCTATGAAGGATTAAAGTGTGTAAATAAAGTATGCGTGAACTAAATTTTAAATGAAGTATGTTGGCAAGTGGGCGTTGTCTGAGGCAGCTGAATTGCATTAGAAATCTTTCATAAATGTATATACATAAAAGAGGTTTTGAAATGAAATTTCTTATGAAGCGCTACTGAAATCTGGATAGGTAATCTGTTTTTTGAGGAATTATTTTACTTATTTTGTTTGGCTCTCCATGCACAAATAAAAAAAAAATTACAACAAACTCATTTCTCACACTCTTTTTATTGAGGAATAAAATGGAAATGTTACGCTGTAACACATTGAGTGGTGGGGAGTGAAACGGTACAAACAAAGAGTAAGTAAACAAATTCCACTACTGCAATCCACTCTTTCTCTCTCCCTCTTTCTCTCTATCTCTCTCTCTGTCTCTCTCTAATTTATGTACTTGCACTAAAGGAATTTCTCGCAAAAACAACACGATTAACAATAACAGTATTCCTCTGAAGTCCTCTCGCTAATATGAAAATTACTCAATTGTAATTACTCAAAGGGGTAAGGAATTTCTATTTCAGCATAGTTGTAGCTAATATATTTACGTTCTACTTTGTGATATATAAAATATCCAGAAAACAACTCTAGAGGGTGTTTTTGTTTCTAGAGTCGAATTAAGTGGGACCTTTTTCGGTTTTTGGCCTATAACTTTTAGAGGCTAAGGAATTTCTATTTACAGTCTTCAGCACAGTTGTAGCTAACATGTTTACGCCACCTCTATAATATATACAATGTCGAGAAAACAACTCTAGAGGGTGTTTTTGTTTCTAGAGTCGAATTAAGTGCGACTTTTTTTCGTTTTTTGGCCCATAACTTATAAAGGGTAACGAATTTCCATCTACTGTCTACAGCATAGTTGTAGCTAATATATTTACGCCCTGGTTATGATACATAAAATATCGAGAAAACATTTCTAGAAGATGTTTTTGTACTTTGAGTCGAATTAAGTGCGACTTTTTCCCGTTTTTGGCCCATAACCAATAAAGGGTAAAGAATTTCTATTTCTATTTAGTGGTTGCTGTGGCGTAGCGGTAGTGCGTTGGACTCCTGCGCAGAGTGTCCGGGGTTCGAATCTCGGCACAGGCAAAATCAAAAAGTAGAAAAAAAAACATTTTTTCTACACGGCACCACCTCTTGGCAGGCAATGGCAAACCTACAAGAGTAAAAATTGCTATGAAAAGCTTTTCACTTCGCCGTTCGGATTCGGCATTAAACTGTAGGTCCCTTCCATTCATGTACAAATATAAGACGCACAACATGAATGGATACGAAAAGCTCGGCCTAGGCCCTCCATGGGCTGTTGTGCCATTAAAAGTAAAGTAAAGTAAAGAATTTCTATTTACTGTCTTTAGTACAGCTGTAGCTAACATCTTCGCACATAAACATGCTACGAACTGTAACTAGAATTTCCCTACCTTTTACAATTTATATGCAAAAAACCGAAAAAAGTCGAACTGAATTCGACTCTAGAAACAAAAACACCATCTAGAGTGCGCAAAGATATTACCTACAACTACGCTAAAGAAAATTCCTTACCCTTTATACCAGGTGTACAACTATGAAACCGGGAATTTTTTAAGAAAACACAGTTTATTTATCAAAAATGGTTATACATTCAATATTCAAAGTAATGGCCATTGCAAGCTACATATTTTTCCCAACGCTCTCTGGCAATTTGTGTATGCCTTGCCAAAATATCTGTTCAAACCAGTTATCGAGCAATTTTTTCACATTTTTGTATGAATCGAAGTGCTGCTCCGTAAATGCGTGCCCCAGTCTAAGCCACCCTAATGCACATTTTCTTTCCTATTCATTTTCTCTATCCTTTTTTTCGTTCTATTTCTTTTCTTGCTATTGCTTTATCTAAGTTCTTCTCTAGAACACTTTCACTCCGGTCGGTTGGGCTCTTCAATATATTTATTGTACATGTTTTCCTTCCAATAAATTTGTTAATCTTGTTAAATTTAAATACAAATTTCTTGTGTTTTAATATCCCATTAATTCACTTCCAAGCACCTGTGCCTAAACAACAAAAATAAATTAATTATAAATAATTGATAAAGAACATTTAAAGATTTGCAAATACTTAATTTTATAGTAATTCATTATTGGAAAAACTAATCTTAATTTATCATCGCAAAACAATTCGGCAGTTTTGCAATCTAAACTCAAAACAAATACAAAAGTGTCAGCCCTTGATAACGATTGTCGGTTATGACTTTCATTTCACCCAAAAATTAAATTTAATCTCCCATTGACTGGATTTCCTTATTAAGAATTCATATCCATATGCGTTTCGATCTTACCATCAGTTTGCTATCATGAGGATTGTTAATCAAGATTTCCAGACCACAGATTTCATAAGGTTGTTTTGCGAAGTGTATACCCAATCCATCTCTCCTTTCTCTTCGGTACTATAAACTCTCAACACAATCGAAATAGAAAAGGCCTCTCTGTAGAATAGTATGTATGTATGTATGTATGCATGTATGTATGGAGAGGCCATTAGTATGGGTCGGTGTAAAGTCGGAAGTGCAGAGAGGAGACAGAGAGTAAAAACGTTCCACTCGTTCCACTCTTTAGCGGCACTCTAAAGAGTGGTGTGTTAGTTTAAACTAAACTCTTCTCTTCGCGGTAAATATCAAATGATTTGCTCGTTCCCCTAATTTAAATGCTCTGGATCCGATAGCGCTTGCATCTATGTAAATATATACTTAATTTTTGTATTTTTTTTTAAGTTTTTACCTCGAATCTGAAAACTTATATTTCAACTTTTGACAGCCACACAAAAAATAAATCAGCGAATTGTGGAGACAAAAAACAAAAATAGCGAAAAACTAAAAAGGATAAAACAAAACAAACACGAAAAACATGAATAAATTGTACGAGTGACACAAGGATTTACCAGAATAAAATTCATATAAAATTTGTTGCAGGGCGAGTTGCGGCAACGAATTCTGGCTGCTTTTGGTTTCGTTATTTATTGGAAAGTGTGTTTGTGTGCGCGCTGTCAATCAAAAGCGACTGCTCAATCGATTGCATACATTATAGCAGGCTACAAAAACATTTAATTATATGAATTTATATTTATATATATAAATGAATATTATGCACACTATTTATTCATTAATCTAAGTATTTATTAGTTTCATTGTATTTTTATTATATGAAATCGGAGTTGCTTTCACTAGACCAGAGATGACCACCCGCATTTGCGCCATTGATTAGCCGAACTCTTTATGTGGAAATGAGCCTGGTACATGTGCGGACAAAATGTTCTTCCACCACTGCCCTGAAAAATGTTATTGATTTGAATTTTTCAAATCAAATTCCAGTAATGTTTACTGTTCGTTTTTGGTTAGAAAAAAATTGCTCTAAAAAATTGCTGCTATATTGGATTGGTGAAAAAATTCAAAGAACATTTTCTTCTTGCCGTTAAAGTCTCGATTTGATTTAATTTAAATGTTAAACGGACAAATTTTTTATTCGTTTTGTTGTAATTTCTCTTTACAAATATCAAAAAGCAAATAATAGCAAATTACAACTATCATCAGCAATTGTATTAAAGTAGCAGCAATTGAAATGTGTTGACCACCAATATAAAATTATTTCTGAAAATTAAAATGAATATGAAAAAGATACTAACTAGCTGAGCATTGTACTGGAAAAGCTTACGTCTGCTTTTTTGTAAAAGGTGTTTTTTTTAGAAGTGTGGTTTTCAATCTGGCAATACATTTCTCGGAGTTGGTCTTTTTGAGAGTTGTCACTTGATTTATGCTCAGTTTGGTTTGCCATTTCATCATGAATAGACTTACTCCTGAACAACGTTTGCAAATCGTGCAAATTTCTTACCAAAATAATGGTTACGATACTGCGTCCAATATTCGGTCGATATAATCGCCCAGCAGAGTCGATAATTCGAGCAACCACGTTTATTCTAGTGGATAATGCGCATCCTCAGAGAAGCCGTACAGTGCGCACCGAAGACGCTATTGCTGCTGTGGAGCAGAGTATCGAAGAAGACCCGAATGAGTCCATCCGCCATCGCGCACAGCAATTGGAGCTGTGCCCATCCACTTTCTGGAAGATTTTGCGGAAGGATCCTGGTTTGCGATCTTACAAAATCCAACTAGTGCAAGAATGGAAGCCGAACCACCATCAAGCACGTCGCACGTTCGGTGAATGGGCATAAGAAAATTTTGTTCACCGATGAAGCTCACTTTTGGTTGAATGGGTACGTTAATAAGCAAAATGCAAGAATTTAACTCGGCCTACATGTGGTTCCAATAGGACGGTGCCACATGTCACACTGCATGCGAAAAAAGGCATCAGTTGATCTCACTTTTTAGTGCAGCCCATTGGCCACCAAGATCGTGTGACTTGACCCCGTTAGACTATTTTTTGTGGGGCTATGTTAAGCCTCTTGTCTATAAGTATAGGGACAAGCCAAACACGATTGCTGCTTTGGAAGCCAACATTGAACATTGGTGAGATTTCGATCGAAATGTGTGAAAAAGTGTACCAAAATTGGACCTTCAGAATGGATCACTTGAAGTGTAGCCGCGGGCAACATTTAAGTGAAATTATGTTTGAAAAGTAAATAGCAGGAATTGATTTAGTGATCCAAATAGAAATTTAATTTTCTTTTGTAAAATTTCTGTGATATTTTTCAAACTCCAAAAACCTATCTCTTAAAAAATCGCCCTGTAGAACGAGAGAGATACCCAGCGGGAAAATGTTAGGGATAGTAAGCAAAAAGAAAGTATTAGTTATTTGGCATTTTCTTCATTCCACAATTGAGGAATGTCTTATTCAATTTTGCATTATCTATTCGCTAAAGAAATATGTATGTAACTAATCAGCAAAAATCGCTTTCAAGAGGTGACTTTTGTTGTTGTAACAATTACTTAGAAAATGCCAGTAATATTATTTAAATTGAAATATAACACAGAAAAATGATTTTAATATAAGTACTTGAAATTGGCTATATTTTAGAGATGATTTTTTGACATTAATGTTTGAATATAATTTCGGGCATGTGGCCGCCGCTGCTGGCGCGTATATGACGTAAACTGGAGGTTTAATTCTCACACACTCGTCGCAGTAAATCAGGCTGTATTTCAGCAATAACGTGTCGAATGTTGGCCTCCAAGTGCTACTCATTAATTTCCTACAGTGTTATGATTATCTCATTTAATATTTTAAGATATTAAATCTTTATTTAATATGTTTTAACATAATTTTATTGCTCTATGCTCGTTGGTGACTGTAGCTCAATTAACTGCTAGGTCTTAGACATGAGCTTTTGCATATATAAACTACAAAAATATAATGTAATAGATTTTAAAATAAGATGTTAGTTGCGCATGTACTAAAAAACTAACGTACTTACCATAAAAATACTCTCTCCTAACTATTTTACCACTGGGTAAATAAGTACTTTATATGTAAAATGAAAGAGAGAGAAAACAAAGTAGTAGCTAGTGGTGAAACTGAATTGCATACCTATGAACTTTTCCACTTGGTAAATATATGTAACGAACAGGAGAGATAGAGAGAGGGAGAGAGAGGGAGAGAGAGAGAGAGAGAGAGAGAGAGAGAGAGAGAGAGAGAGAGAGAGAGAGGGTGAGAGAGAGAAACAATAGCTCTGTTTGTGGTTATGGTGCGGTATGATTGAGGTTAAGGTCGGTAGAGTATCGACCGTTCTGTTTTCGAGCGTGTGATACCATGTCCTCTGCTACTTTGGCCACAGCTGCTGCTAATGAAGTGTAAATAGTAATTTTAGTCATTCTTGTGGGTGGTAAGTACTATTGGTTGCTGTTGTTGTTGTTGTTGTTGTTGTTGTTGTTGTTGTTGTTGTTGTTGTTGTTGTTGTTGTTGTTGTTGCTGTTGTTGTTGTTGTTGTTGTTGTTATTGTTGTTGTTGTTGTTGTTGTTGTTGATAATACTTTGCCTTAGTAGACTTAGCAAAATGAAACTGATATTGTTAATGATAATAATGAAGAATTTAATGTTGCAGCATTTGTGGTTTTCACGCCGTATTTAGAGCAGTGTATTTTACTTGAATTTATATACATACATATTTATGTATTTATACGCTACACATGGTCCCTGTGGCATAGTGGTAATGCGTTGGACTGCTACGCAGAGTGTTCGAGGTTCGAAACTCGGGACAGGCAAAATCAAAAAAAAAAAAGTAGAAAAAATAATTTTTCTACACGGCACCTGGCACCACCTCTTGGCAGGCAATGGCAAGCCTACAAGAGTAAAAATTGCTATGAAAAGCTTTTCACTTCGCCGTTCGGATTCGGCATTAAACTGTAGGTCCCTTCAATTCATGTACAAATATAGCACGCACAACATGAGTGGATGCGAAAAGCGAAAAGCTCAGCCTAGGCCCTCCATGGGCTGTTGTGTCATTAAAAGTAAAGTAAGTAAAAAAACCCTACCCACACTGTGGACAGGGTCTATTGGCTTTGATCGAGTAACGGTTGCTTGCAAACGTCCACAATTGGGCGACGTAATACCTACGATATCCACAATATATAAATTTATAAGTTATAAGTGATCAGCAAGCCGAGTCGCTTTACCCGTACCCGTACCCGTATCCGTATGTCTTTCTGTTCATCTGTCTCTGTATACGATCTCAACCGAACTTGGTACAGACATTTGTTATTGTGAGGAAGAGGTTAACTTCTTCAAAACAAGTGAAATTTTCTAATTCTAAAACGAATTTAACAAAACTCGATACACATCATTGCAATAGCCTCTCGAAAAATAGTCTCTGTTCCGGAAATTTTTAACATTTGACGCAAGCCACGCCTACTGACTATACGAGTAAAATATTCAAAGGACAATATCAAAGGAAATAGTGAAGCAAATGGATCCAAATTCAAACACAGTTAAAAAAAAATAGCTGCAAAAAAAAAAAAATTTAATGGAAAAATTATCATCTTACTTGATTTTACTTTTACTTTTAATGGCACAACAGCCCATGGAGGGCCTAGGCCAAGCTTTTCGCTTTTCGCATCCACTCATGCTGAGCGTGTTATATTTGTACATGAATGGAAGGGACCTACAGTTTAATGCCGAATCCGAACGGCGAAGTGAAAAGCTTTTCATAGCAATTTTTACTCTTGTAGGTTTGCCATTAAAAATTATTTTTGCTAATTTTTGATTTTGCCTATGCCAAAATTCGAACCCCGGACACTCTGCGCAGTAGTCCAACGCTCTACCACTACGCCACAGCGACCACAGCGGAAAAATTATCATCATTGGACAATAACCACGCCTACTTCATATACAAAATTTGATAATATTATTTTACGAAAAAAAAACCATTAAAATTGATCACACCTCAACGGTGTAAAGAGATATTTTATTTCAGAGGGTGTGTAGGCTACATAGAGTTCGGCCTTGTCCGAACTTAGCTTCCCAACCAGTTAGCACTTTGTCTGTGTGTGCTGTTGTTGGGCAATTATATTTGTATTTGCAATTACTTACTTTGCCAATTTAAAATAAGTATGAACGAACATAAGCGCATTTGTAGTACGCATTTCAAGTAGTCATTATTGTGAAAGTCCCACTTAAAAGTAATTCACGCTATTCCAAATGCTCTGTGGCATTCGGAGCAAAAGTTATTACATTTTCTATACAACTAAAAAACAATGGTTGCAGTTAAAAAAAAAAAAAAAGATCGTGACACATCTTTCTTCTCACATTATCCTGAGGGATGGTCCAAAAAGGCGAAAAGCTTGCCCTAGGCCCTCCATGAGCTGTTGTGCCATTAAACAAAAAAAGAAGAGGTTACAAAATCTGAAAATCTGATTTCTTTCTTTGATTGACACAACACCCCATAGAGGGCCTAGGCCGAGCTTTTCGCATCCACTCATGTTGAGCGTGTTATATTTGTACCTACATGAATGGAAAAATTCTACACAATTTAAGGTACACATGTACACGAACTTTCGCACTTCATGTATAAAGTTCACTTTTTAAAATCACGAACGCCATCTGCACGTGCATTCATGAACTACTTGAGTAGTTAAGAGATCGTAGATCAGCATAATCCGCATGGGGCCAAGTAATAGAGATTTCAAAGACCTAATGGAACCAGTGTTGGCCAATCTAGTGCTATACCGTTAAATGTATGTGTAGTGTTGAATCAAATTTTGGTAAAAACAAAATACTCTCAAATACACGTGCATACCACGTGCTCTTGTCCACACTACAACCAACATTGATTGTTTAATCAGCTTTAAGTTAGATCCCCCCCCCCCCCCGCCCCTGCGAGCAAATTAAACTAACATTTTTATAAATTAAATCAGAAAGCAACAACCTGCAGTTATGTACCCATAAATATTTCTAAAACATGAAACGAAAGCATAAAAGGTTAAAGTTCATGTGTTTATTATGTATGCATGAGCATATTTAAATAACCTCAATTTAGAAACAAAATAAACTATTTTTCTTTAGTGCATTTATAATTTTTCAATTAGAGAAGAGAAAAGGATTTTATTACAATTTTAAACACAATATTTATTTAAGTAATTAATTTAAAGTTTATTTTTTTTTTTTTTGATTTATTTGTGAAGTATAAAATTTATTAATCGGATAGAATTTGTGTAAATTTGTACTTAGGCACCAGGGAGGATGCACGATATCCTAAAGGGGGGGCCTAACAATTTTTGGAATACCTACAAATGAAAGTGTTCCGATTTGAGAAGATCGTTATATTACAATTGAACTTTCTCAAAGTTTAAGATGATATTTATTTTAAATAATACATCTCGGTCATTCCAGATTTAACGTATCACAAAACTTCGAATTTCAATCATATTATTTTAGGGTTGTCTCAAAACTTGCCAATGGTTTTCTTTCACACCAATCCCATCAAACTTGGGTTACGAATAAATTTTGACGTGGTGAGGCTGTGACTGTCTGCTACGTTCCATCTCTCAAATGGCCAATCTACATAAGAACGAGTTAAAAGTCGGGGAGGACACCAAAAATAAGGTAGGGGTAATCTGAAACATGGTGGTCGCTGTGGCGTAGTGGTAGTGCGTTGGACTGCTACGCGCTACGCAGAGTGTCCGGGGTTCGAATCTCGGCACAGGCAAAATCAAAAAGTAGAAAAAATGCTTTTTCTACACGGTACCCGGCACCACCTCTTGGCAGGCAATGGCAAACCTACAAGAGTAAAAATTGCTATGAAAAGCTTTTCACTTCGCCATTCGGATTCGGCATTAAACTGTATGGTATGTCCCTTCCATTCATGTACAAATATAACACGCACAACATGAGTGGATGCGAAAAGCGAAAAGCTCAGCCTAGGCCCTCCACCAAGTAAGTAACTAAGTATTTTGAAAAATACAGAATATTTCATATGAAAATCGATATACTAAATGTTTTCGAAGGATTGTTGAGGCTGTTTCAGAAACAGGTAAAAATTATTATTTGTTAACAGTTAAGAGAGGCGCCCGGGTCCACTTGATCCCTCCCTTGGATCCGCTCTTGCTTACGTGTGTATGTATTTAACAAAATTACTGTTTATTTTAGTACAAATCACAATATTACAAACATCTCTACTGGAAATTCTGTAGGCGAGAAAAAATTTATAAATAAAACTGACCAATTTATTTTTACTAAATCAATATTGATACTCCTAATTTATTTTTTTTTTTTTTTTTTTTTTTTTTATTTTAATAAAAAGTTTCTTAAGCTTGAATTGTGGCTTTTACATTATAATTTTTGTTTTGATTGACGGCCATTGTTTTTTTAAATATTTTTAAATACAATTTTCCAGTAAAATTGGAAACACTACAAGGGTAAGTTGTGGTCGCTGTGGGGTAGTGGTAGTGCGTTGGACTGCTACGCAGAGTGTTCGGGGTTCGAATCTCGGCACAGCCAAAATAAAAAGTAGAAAAAATAATTTTTCTACACGGCACCCGGCACCACCTCTTGGCAGGCAATGGCAAACCTACAAGAGTAAAAATTGCCTATGAAAAGCTTTTCACTTCGCCGTACGGATTCGGCATTAAACTGTAGGTCCCTTCCATTCATGTACAAATAAAACACACACAACATGAGTGGATGCGAAAAGTTCGGCCTAGGCCCTCCATGGGCTGTTGTGCCATTAAAAGTAAAGTAAAGTACAAGGGTAATTCCAGCATGAATCGGGCAACATACTACTGTGGGCAAAAAGTAGTAAGACTTTTTAATTTAAATTTCGCGCGGAAACCCATTCATCAAAATATTATTTTTTTAATGTTGGTATAACTGTCGGTGACATCTGTGCCAAATGTCACATCAAAATAATCATTAGTGTTTAGTATACGTTTGTCTTTCTGAAGTACAAAAAGTGCATTCGGCGATTTTCACAATGAGTGAAATTATTCAACAAAGAAGTTCCATTAAATTTTGTGTGCGGAATCAAATTTCTGGTGCCGAAACGTTCAGAATGTTGCTAAAGGCTTTCGGTGATAATTGTATGTCGCGAGCAAGTGTTTTTGATTGGTACAAATTGTTCAAAGATGGTCGAGAACGCGTTGACGACGAACCACGTCCAGGACGGCCATCAACATCAACTGATGATCAACATGTCAATAAAATCAAGGAATTGGTGCTCGAGAATCGACGATTAACAGTCAGATGCCAGAGACCTTACTGGCATCGTTGGAATATCGGAAGGATCAGTGAAAACCATTTTAAAACATCATTTGGGCCTAAGAAGAGTGAATGCACGATTGGTTCCAAAATCACTGCATTGGTTTTACGAGACCATTTTGCTAAAAATTCGACTGATATCATTCCGCAACCACCCTATTCGCCTGACTTAGCACCGTGTGACTTTTGGCTATGTTCTAAACTCAAAAAACCGCTTCGTGGACACCGTTTTGAGTCAATTGAAGACATTCAACATGAATCGCTAAGCGCATTGAAGGCTATTCCGGAAATTATTCCGGACTTTAACAACTGTTTCGAGAATTGGAAAAAACGTTGGCACAAGTGTATTGTGGCCGGGGGGGATTACTTTGAAGGGGACGAAATAGATTTGGAAGAATGAATAAAAAAATTTGAAATTATGAACAAAGTCTTACTACTTTTTACCCACAGTAGTATTATCAAATTTTCTATTTCATTTCTCTGATTTGGGTTATTTTTAAGATTTTAAGACAAAATTTCGGGAGATTTTGGCCCATGGTTTAGCAAATATATGCCAAAGTCCCTATTTAAAAACCTCATAACTTCTATTGTATCCAACGGAGATTGTTTCAAGCAGCTCGTTTTGTAAATGCATTAAAAATATATTTTATTACAAATTAATAAAAAAATTGATTTTGCGAGCAAAATTTTAAACGAACACGAAATACTAGAAAAAATTGGGAATAAGGAGTGCGTCGAATAAAATTGTCTGGTACAAAAATGATGAAATCTTTTGAACCAGTAGTCCGATTTTTTTAAACTAAAGTAATTTATTTTGCAAATTATTTTTAGATTAAAAAAATAAAAACCAGAAACAACGAATTATTAGTTTTTAATAAAAAGTTTTAATTTTTCAGGAATCCCTTCCATTAATGTGTTTATGGTAGTGTCCGACACCCTCACAGCTGCTGCAGACCACTTTCTTTTGAAATCTTGAAAGTCTTTGGCCACTTTTTTTGTTACCTTCATCTCCGTTTTTACTAAAGCCCAGTACCTCTCAATCGGCCTTAGTTCTGGACAGTTTAGTGGATTGGCTGCTCTGCATGTTGTTTTGCGGTTTCATTCTTCACGCCTTTTCTATCCGGAACTTTTTGAACTTTGTACGTCCTCAGCGCAGGACTTTCTTCTTAGTTCTGCACACGAAAGATTCTGAGCAATCAGCTTTTCCCGCCAATTTCCTTCCCGAAATGTTTGGATCTCTCTTTAAAATGGTCACAACGTTCTTCGCCTTCTCACAGTCATGTGGCCCCTTCTTTTTACCAGAACCTTTCTTCCGATCAATACGCAGTTCTTCCTTAAAACATTTAATAACGCGAGAAATGGTTTTACGGTTAGCCCCTACCTCTTTGGTAATTTTTTTGAATGACCAGTTGCTTTTGAAAAATTTTAATAATATTTTCTTGCACTTCCACTTCGTTTGCCATTTTCGCGTTAAATAAATTTTTATTGTCTCTTGAATTTAGTCAAAGTTTTGATCTGAATTTACTTACAAATATTTGTCTGATTTTTGCTCAGATTTAATCCATATTTTCTGAATCTGATTGAATTTGATATAGATTGAATTTTTGGTATTCTGCTCTGAATTTGGGGCAAATTTTGATTTTATCGACTTAATTCTGCGTTTATTTTTGTTCAAAATTTTATTTTATTATTTATGGTCTGAATTTGAAATGAATTTTGGCTGGTATGGATTTGGTCTGATTTTTAGTCTTGATTTGATATGAATTTGGGTTTGTTGTTTAGTCTTAATTTGATCTGATATTAATTAATTTCAACTGAATTTTTCGTGTTGTTTTTAAGTAGTTTGAATTTTACCTGAAATTTATTATTTTTATTCTGGTGTTGGATGGATGGATGCGAAGAAGGCCGAGAACCTGACCTACGAGTGCAGGACGGTTCCTCAAGTTCCTCATGGGCTATGTAGCCCATTGTACTTAAGGCCTAGGAAAAGAAGAAGGGGTGGCAGCAAGTAAGGGGTTGAAAAAGGGGTTATAGGGGGACTACGTTCTCTTTCACAAATTTTCCGGATTCTCTCACAAATCTCAGAATATTGCATAAGGGGAACGAGTGAACTTTGACCATTCCTGTGACATCGAAATCCAAAATGCACCATCTCGTTCTGGCAAAGGCGGGACATGTGCAGAGAAAATGCTCGGTGCTGTCCACCTCCTCCAGACAAGATGTGCAGGTCGGGTCCTCGGTGATGCCGATGATTGTCATATGTTGGACCCATGGATTTAGATTTTATCCGATGCATGGCACCTGCCAAACTGGTCCCGACTAGTGGCTCTGGTCCCAAAGGCATGTTCTTTGATTCATTGCTTTCATTCCCAGGAACTCCACAGTGCCCAGGAACCCATATAAGATGGAGCTGATTCAGTTTTGCGAGTGATCTAAGTTTCCTCTTACACTTTTGGACAATCTTTGAAGAAATTCTCGGGTTCTCCAGAGCCTTAAGTGCAGCCTGACTGTCACTACAAACACCTATACGATTCCCGCGCCATTTTCTTTCAATTATCCATTCCGCTACTTTAAAGATTGCGTAAACTTCTGTCTGGAAGACAGTTGCCAAACCCACCCAAAGAATAGTAGCAATTGACACCTTTGTTTAAGTGCCATCCAGCTCCAGTATCTTCATCGGTCTTGGATCCGTCAGTGAAGAAGATATTCGTCAGATTCTCCAGCACAACCTCTGGATTGCTCCATTGTTCACGCTTCGGGAAGCTAACTTCATATTTTCTTCCGAAAGTAACCACGGGTATGAAGCAATCTTTCGGGGCCAGTAACAATGGATATTGCTCTGACAACCTTTTAAAGATTTCTCCATGACCCGAAGTTCTGTTATCGAGCCAATACCCATAAGAGTAAAGCCGACATGTCGCCTTCATCGCTTCTTGTTGGATCTGTATGTCCAGTGGGAGCAAGTCAAGCATGGCGTTAAGGGCGTCACCAGAGGTGGTACTCATGGCGCCCGTTATGCAAATGCATACGCTTCTTTGTAGCCTGTTCAGCGCCAAGACTGAGGATTTAACCATAGTTCGGAGCCACCAAACCACCGAAGCATATGTGATTATCGGTCTGTTAAGTGCTGTGTATATCCAACGGACCACAGTAGGTCTCAAGCCCCAGGTCTTACCAAAGGCTCGGTGACATTGGTGGAAAACCATCAATGCGCGTTCTAGCTTCGTTAAGACGTGCGTCTTCCATGTTAGTTTCCGATCTAGGTTTACACCCAGATATTTCACTTCCATGGCAAAACTGAGGGTGTTTGTTTGATCTGAATGCGATTTGAATTTCATATCTGATTTTTAGTCATAATTTTAATTAAAAATGTGTGTTGTGTGTTTGATTGATAAATTTCACCCGAATTTTGACTAGATTTTTGGTCTAATTTCTAGTATGCACTTGATTTAATTGTGTATGACTTAATCTGAAGATCAAGAACATTCCAACCACCCTGATGCGACATGAGTGTGAAAGCAATTGTTGCTGTTGTTCTTTGAGTGGTTATTTTCTTCTGAAAAACATAATTTTGCACTAATTAGCACCGTTTTAATATCACATTCCTCATTTGTTGTTATTTAATTGAAGAAAGCAAATAACTTGTGAATCAAAGTTGCGTGATTATTTTCCCCTTTCGTTATCGTGAGTGAATTGTGGCGGGACGAGGCAGCCTTCAACAGGGAATAGTAAGAGAGAAAGCTACATATCAAATGGTCTTACTCATCTTTCCGCTATGCAGTGTTGCCAAAGTCTTAAAATCAAAAAGATAAATTTCAATTAATTCATCTCACTCTCATGTTCGCTTTTAGTTATTCGAATTTTCGTATACACATGCTCACTCTCTACTAAGAGCGGAATGGTATAAAGCAACAACAACAAAAGCATTCTACTGTTGCCTCATGTTTTAATCGCGTTTTCCTATCTATTAGTAATTTTCGTCACATTTTGCATAACTTCTCGTCATTGAATTCTTCTACTCAAACTATAAATCAGTATACCCATAACTTAAATAAAATTTTACGAACATAGTAGAATGTAGTGAGAATTTACACTAACGCACCCTCAAAAAACTTGAATATTTGGCACAATTCTTCCCTAAGCAACAACAAGCGCCACTGACAGTAGCAGCATTAACATCACAAGAGAAAAAGCACGAGTGCTAGCAATTGAAGTAAGTACATAGTTGGCAATTCGATTCCATTGGGATGCAGAAAGATGTTTGGAGCATTTTTATTATGTTGTGGTGTTGGCAGCTGTCATCGTTTTAACAAATTTGAATATTTACGCAAGTATGTGTAAATGTAAGTTAAAAAAAAAATAATAATAATAATAAAAGGAAAGAAAAGCAAAGTAAAGTATAAATATTGTACAAGCAATTGAAAGTGTGTTTTGATGAAGAGTGCGAGCACGTATGTGTATTAGGGTGGGGCAATTGTTTTTGTGAAAATTTCGTTTCGATTTCGTTTTTTCCTCACCCGAACAATTTGACCCACCCTAATGTGTATGCTATATATGTAGCAGTCACATACATAATGTCAAAATTTTAAATGTTTTATGTAGTTATAAATTTAGAACTTTTCGATACATTTCGATACTTTTAACTTTTAGTATAATTTGTATCATCACTAATCGATCGCTGAATTGTTACAGTTAGGAAATAAGAATTAAGAAAGGAAATTGAAGAGAATAAAAATTAACATTCTTGCTTTACACTCGAACAAGTGCGCATCGTTTAATTTTTACCACAAGAGGAGTAACGTGATAACGGGGATAAGTAAAAAGACCACTCGACTATTCTACATACATTCATATGTATGAATATTTATTCTCATGAGATTAACATTTCTCTTGATTTTATTTTGCACCAGTTTTATTATTTACACAAACATACATAAACACAGATGTATGCATGTAGGCTTGAGTAAGAGTTGAATTTGATAGGCTTCTCTCTTGTTTTTTCGGTTTATATATGTTTCTTGTTATACAAGTAAATGCAACTCTCACAAAATAAAGCCAGTGATGTTCGTAGTAAGAGGCAAATATAAGTAGACAGGTCCACTCTCTTGGGTATGTATTAGTCGTTCTTGATCGCAATTTGTTATATTACTGATTATATCAACGCCAGACCATTAAAAGCTGTGGAAGTAATAAGGAAATGTCGTAAAATTCTTAAAAGCAATTCGCATAATGTTGGGCTAAACTGTGAATGGTTCAATGACAAGAAGAGAGCCCAAATCATACCGCTTTAGAGTGTATTGATACATTTTTGACAAAGGAAAGTAATCTTAGGGGCTTTTCAAAAATTTACTCATGTTTGTCTTCCACAAATTTCAAATAAAAATAAATCGGCTTTTTCTACATATTTCATATTATTTATTACATTAGTAGCAAAAGTACTTAATAACTATATATTACTTACTTACTTTACTTTTAATGGCACAACAGCCCATGGAGGGCCTAGGCCGAGCTTTTCGCATCCACTCATGTTGTGCGTGTTATATTTGTACACGAATGGAAGGGACCTACAGTTTAATGCCGAATCCGAACGGCGAAGTGAAAAGCTTTTCATAGCAAGTTTTACTCTTGTAGGTTTGCCATTGCCTGCTAAGAGGTGGTGCCGTGTAGAAAAAATTTTTTTTTCTACTTTTTTGATTTTGCCTGTGCCGAGATTCGAACCCCGGACACTCTGCGCAGCAGTCCAACGCACTACCACTACGCCACAGCGACCACTATAACTATATATGGTACACTATATATGGTACACACATACATATATACTTAAACATGTGCGCTTTAAATATTCAAAAGCACATAGAAGAAAACTTAATCAAATGTTTTTACGTTACATAATTTACTTGAAATAAAATTACAAGTTTGCATGCAAATGTGCATGGCGTTGCATTAAAAAGTAATGCAATGACAACACTGGCAATGAGTATCAAAATCAGGTAAACAAACCAGCACTTTTTATACATTTCTTCTTTTTTTCTATCTCTTTTATTAAAAAACGTCGAGAAAGTTTTCTACGAGCGCTTTTTTAATTGACTTTTGAGAAAAAGAAATAATTGAAATAATGTGTAAAAAGGAAACTATTTCCATACATATAATTTTATTTCATTACGCACTTAATGTAGATGCTTTTAATAAACTTTCGAATCCCAGCAAAAACTTCCTGCACTTAAATAAATAAGTAAGTTTTAAATTTAAAAAAAAAATAAATTATTCAATGGTAAACAATAAATATTTCGCATTAAATACAATGTTCATTTTGTAAATGTCTGCAAGATGTGTTAAAAAGTGTGTTCTTTTGGGAATGCAACAGTGCAACAGAATTCTCAAATTTACAGTCTATCTTTCTAAAATTTCAATGAAAACCATAGAAAAACTATTCAAATTCCACACAGCAAAATTCTCAATGGAATTTAAAAAAAAAAATAGTAGATACTAAAAACAAAAGAAAAACCAATCCTGTGCAACATTTACTGAACGTTTTTATTATTCAACACATTCAGTGATTTCCAGGATTGATTTTTTTTTTTTTTAAGCTGTGTAAAAAGAAAAAATATTGTTTGCTCAGAAAATGAAAATAAATTAAAAACTTGCGAAAGCGCAAAAACACAACAACACAAAAAAATGCAACAAAAAAATACTTTGTAGCCATTTATTTTTTGCGCAATTAGAAGTTGATTTGCGGTGCTTGTGTGTAAAATGTGCAACTACAATGAATTCGAATTGCTTATGGGCAGCCAATGTTAAGTCAATTCAATCATCAGACTAAGGATATAGATTCAGCTAGAAAAAGGGTTATTCATATAACAACCACTCAATATTTAAATTTAAGATTTTTCCCTAATTTTGATTTCATATTTTGATTTTCAGGTGAGGTCACTGTTTGAAGGTTAATAATTCAGTAGTGGAAACATATGAAATGAGAAAAAATGCAACCATGTGTTTGAGTTTCATATAAGAAATTAGTCCCAAAAGAGAGTAGTCATATGGTTTGAATTACCACTCTCCTCCTGTGTTTTGTGCTCTAGTTATTTATATTATATGACGAGAGAGCCGGATTACTTTGACATGTGTGTATCTACATACAAAAACAACAACAAATGTGGATTCTGTTGGTGTATCAACTAAAACTTTTACATATACATACATACTACATAAGTATTAGTCATAAATATTGTAGTTGCTATAGTCGCTAGGCTGCGCTTATTTATTTATTTATTTTATTTATTTATTTATTTTATTTATTTATTTATTTTTATTTTTTCGAAAACCGGCCCAACAAAGTTTAAAACCTTATTAGCAGTACCGGCAGCATGTAGCATAAACAAGATTAAATACGACTTATAATATATATTGCATGACATACAAATTTAAACTTTACTTTAAAATTAAACATTAAACATCTATTCATCTATTCGTAAAAAATTTTAATAACATGATATATTTCATTATTTCCTATTACAGCGAAGAAAGAAATAAAGCTAGTTTATTTTTGAATTGCACAGCATTATTACCAGATCTTAAACTATTAGGAAGTGCATTCCAAAGACGAACAGAGTGTACAAAAAACTGCCTTTCAGACGTTAAACAAGAAACACGTAAACAGTTAATCATATTAGTTCGATTGGATATAGAAAAGTTTAATCTCGAAAACAAATAACTGGGTTCTGCATTACATATAATTTTATGCAACAATAAAAGCGTTCGATAGTTCAGTAAGTTATCAAAGGTTAAGCCATGGATTCTTTTAGCAAACTGGGAAACATGATCTCTTCGTTTTAGTCCAAACACATAACGAACAATGTTATTGAAAAGAATATTTAATTTATTTTTACTTAGACTATCACAATTTGCAAATATTTCTCAGCCATATAGCATTGTTGGTATGAGATATGCTTTAGCAAGTAGCATTCGAATATGAAGAGGAGTAAAGTACTGCGTCGTCCAAAGAACACGAAGCATGCTGTAGACTTTCCCAACCGTGTTGCTTATGTGGTTATTCCAAGTTAGAGTTCTGTTGAAGGTTACCCCTAAATTTTTTGCAGAGTCTACGTATTCAATATTGCTTCCGTTTAATGAAAGGTTAGGGGCAGTGGAAATGTCAATGATTTTCTTCGCTATTACCAAGCATTTTGACTTTGCTGGATTAAGGCTTAAGCCGTTTTTTATTGCCCAATTACCAATGTTTTCAAGAACACTATTCAGATTGTTGATGCAGTCATAGAGGTTCTCACGCTTACAGTTGACGTACAACTGGACGTCACCTGCGTACATATGGATCTTACAGTTTTTCAAAACACTAGGTAGGTCATTTATGTACATAGAAAAAAAAGGGGACCCAAGACAGAACCTTGAGGAACACCTCTTATAATGGGTAGAAAGACTGATGAACAGTTATTGGCGGAGACAGCTTGCGACCTATTGGAAAGATATGACGCAATAAGATTCGTCGCAGATGGCGAGAAGTTAAATAATTTAATTAGTTTTGTCTCCAAAATATTATGGTCGACTGTATCGAAAGCCTTGGAGTGATCCAACAGAACTAAGAACCCAACTTTATTGTCATCTATGCTAGAACGTAAGTCTTCAATTACATCAACTAGAGCAGTAATACAACTATGTTTTTCCCTAAAGCCTGATTGCCTTTCAGTAATATAACTATTTTTACTCAAATGTGTGTTAATTTGTTGACTAAGTAACGATTCTAACGCTTTGGATATAAATGGGAGTATAGCTATTGGGCGGTACTCATTATGAGATTTTGGTACTGGTATTATTTCAGCTTTCTTCCATTCTATCGGGTAAATTGACTTTGTGAGCACAGTATTAAAAATGTGAGTTAGATATGGGAGAATCTTCGGAAGCAAAATTTTCAGAAAAATAGGACTAGTGTCATCATACCCTAGAGCGTTCGATTTTATTGATAATACACTTTGCAGTACATCAGCCTGAGAAACACAATGACCTCATTATAAATGCTGAAATAGAATCTAATCTTCATATTTTGCTACGCCATGATGACGACTCTCTCAAATTTACTCTCAACTGATTGGATTATGTTGCTATATTTTTATAAAATTTGTAAAGTGCTTCCAACTTTTCTTTTACACATATTTTTTTCTCTCTCTATCTCTATGTGTGCTCTCTGGCTCCCATTATCGGTGCCTCGGTATTATTTCTCGGTTATAGATTAATATTTTCTCACCCCCATATTTACTCCTCTTTTTAAATTGTTTTTGTATCACGTGTAAAGTTGAACATACTCGTACATGGGATATTCCTGAGAGAGAGGAAGTGTTTTAACCTCAAGCACCGATTACTCGCCATTCGCTACCAATGTTTTAAATATTTCGTATAACATTTCTTCCATCCAATATTATTTACATTTGCTGCGAAAATTTCCGGTTTTTTATTGCTGAGAAACACACAGAAATGAGTGCATAATTTAAACATCATAAAGCTCAACTAAGCGCAGCACAGAAAGATACACTTTCGTTATAGCTCATTGGAAAGAGCGCTTCAAGGAAGCAGATAATTAAACAACTTTTCTTTTCAAATAATTCCAACAAACTTAATCAAAATAAATTGTATTTTCTTTCTCAGCAGCAGCAGACCAATTGACCAACACAAAAATACAGACAAAAAAAAATTGAATAAAAAATCGTTGGCTATTTTCGGTATTGATGGCTGTCATTGAAAACGGTAGCCAATCATGGAGAAAATGATGTTTTCAAAAGAAATTAATTTGACAAATTGAAGGAGACAGAACCAAAAAAGAAAAAGTAGTCAGAAAAACAAATAAATAATATCGAATAAATTCAGAACAAGAGATGAGATGTTCAAATAAAGTTAAAATTAATTGTAAGCAAAGGAAATTAAAACACACAAAATTGAGAAGAAGAAGAGAAGGAACGCATATCACCAAATATTTAAAAAGAACTAGAGCAATGAGAACTATCGCAACAATAAGGCAACAGGTGCAGATGGCCTGCCTGGTGAGTTTTTTAATACTGGAGGAGGCGAAGAGCTCACAGAACGCATGCACGGATGAAAGCATGCCAAGTGATTGGAATCTCAGCGTACTCTGACCAATCCATAAGAAAGGTGATTCCAAGATTGGCGCCATCTACCGTGGGATAAGTTTTCTTAATATTGCATGTAAGGTTCTATCAAGCGTACTGTGCGAAAGACTGAAGCCCATCGTCAACAAACTGATTTGACCTTATCAGTGTGGCTTCAGGCCTAGTAAATCCACCATCGACCAGATATTCACCAGATTTCCGTCCTAATATATGTTGAAGAGACGTGGACATTGACTAACATTGATAATATCTTCGAAATGAATATACTCCACAAGATCTACGGTCCAGTATGCGTGGATGACATGTACCGAATAAGATGGAACGATGAGCTGTGTCAAGCGTATAAAAATTCAGCGGCTTCGCTGGCTGAGTCATGTTGAGCGGCTAGGGTATTTTATTACAACAACGGTGGAGAAACACGCAGAGGCGACTGGCGATGTTTTATCGAGGCGGCTAAAACCGATCATCGGTTGTAATGTCCAACTCAAAGAGCACGGTTAGCAGAAAAAAAGGTAGAGAGAGAGAGAGAGAGAAAGGATAGAGAGAGAGAGAGGAGAGAGAGAGAGAGAGGAGAGAGAGAGATGAGAGAGAGAGGAGAGAGAGAGATGAGAGAGAGAGGAGAGAGAGAGATGAGAGAGAGAGGAGAGAGAGAGGAGAGAGAGGAGAGAGAGAGCGAGAGAGAGGAGAGAGAGAGGAGAGAGAGAGGAGAGAGAGAGAGGAGAAAGAGAGAGAGGAGAGAGAGAGAGAGGAGAGAGAGAGAGGAGAGGAGAGAGAGAGAGAGAGGAGAGAGAGAGAGAGAGAGGAGAGAGAGAGAGAGAGAGGAGAGAGAGAGAGAGAGAGGAGAGAGAGAGAGAGAGAGGAGAGAGAGAGAGGAGAGAGTGAGAGAGAGGAGAGAGAGAGAGAGAGAGGAGAGAGAGAGAGAGAGGGGAGAGAGAGGAGAGAGAGGAGAGAGAGAGAGAGAGAGGGGAGAGAGAGGGTGAGAGAGGGGAGAGAGAGGGGAGACAGAGAGGGTGAGAGAGAGTGGAGAGAGAGAGGAGAGAGAGGAGAGAGAGAGGAGAGAGAGAGGAGAGAGAGAGGAGAGAGAGAGGAGAGAGAAAGGAGAGAGAGAGGAGAGAGAGAGGAGAAGAGAGAGGAGAGAGAGAGGAGAGTGAGAGGAGAGAGAGAGGAGAGAGAGAGGAGACAGAGAGAGGAGAGAGAGAGGAGAGAGAGATAAAGAGATAGAGAGGAGAGAGAGAGAAAGAGAGAGTGAGAGACAGAGAGAAAGGGAGAAAAAGAGAGAGAGAGAGGGAGAAAGTGAGAGTGAGAGAAAGAGAGTTATGAGCGCGCATTCAAATTAGATGCAAAATTGTCTTCTTGTGAAATTACTTCCATGAATATTGTGAGAAAAAAACATTTAAATACGAATACAAAATTCTAAAATAAAAATTAACTTAAAGATCTGAAAGTGTAAATATTACACTCCTTACATAAATTTGGTAGACGTTTTTTTTATCAGTCTTAAGATTGTATGGCAATTGAAAGAAATGTATCAAGAATTGTAGATTTCTTCAGACAAGCGCCTGAAATTACATAGCAAAATGTACTCGAGTACAGATTTGCCATGCAAGAAAAGTATTTATAGCTACTTTGCTTGTATCTTCATACATGTGAAAAAGCCATAAATCATTTTGAAATGCTTTAAATTTATAACGTAACACCAAACATGCAGCATATAAAAGAGAATACTCAAGGGTTGCTTTACACTTTTGATAAATTGAAATATTTAGTAATGACTTTGCATTAAATACCAGCATTTAATCAAGTGAATAGAGATTAAGCTGTGGAAATTTGTAGTTGGATATTAAATCTTTTATTAAATTTGAGATTAAGTCGATAAATGCGACAGCAGCTTTTTTTGTATTATTTATTATAATTTAATATTGTAATAAATAAAATTTAAAATGTAAATCAATTAATATTTGATTTAGAAACAAGAAAACATAAAAAGAAATGAAACTCACAATTATTTACTGAAATTGGACGCAACGAATCATGAAAATTCTCTCATTAACATAAGAGAGAATGATTTACCGATGTAATGCAAGAGCGCAGACAAACGGCACTATTGAGCCAGTGTTACCAAATTAGTGTTTTTTCACCAAATTTGGTGGATTTGGAAGGCACTGTTGCGTTTGGTGGCAGTACTTTCTTTAATTTGTTCTTTATTATTTCTATTGATACATTCACAGGGTGTACTCGTATGAATGCAGAGCATTGTGTTGAATGGAAAGAAGATTCATAGGTGGGAGGAAGAAGGCGGGATTAGCTTGATCACACTCACGTAGCTCAGTAATATTTGTCTCTTATGATGCATGTTCATTTTCTCGTTGGCTCAGTTTTCTTTTCTGAAAATAAATATTTCATTTAACTGACTCTAAAATTTTAGTTTCTTAAGTGTGTAAAGTAAATGTAAAAACCAAAAAATGTGAATTATTCGAAAAAAGCTTTCAAGTAATTCACGCTGGTGGATTTGTGAAAAATATAAAATTCTACTGGTATAAAAATAAAATAATCTGGTATGAAAATAAAATAATCTGGCATAAAAATTTTATGAGCTGGTATAAAAATTTGGTGGATAACGCATTTTTTCAGGAATTCTGGTTGATTTTAAAATCTAAGATTTGCCAACATTGCATAAAAGCAATATTATTACAATTGCTTATATGCGAAGAGAGAAATAATCAGGTATATTACCTCTTCATAAAAAAAGTAATATTATTTCACAATACGTTCTATTACGTGACTTACAGATCACAACACTGTCTATGGTGTAAGCATCGAGAAAGGGACAAAGTCAGCGCTCCTAAAGAAGCGCATCTTAGGGAAGCACTCCAAATTTTCCTGTTGGGTATGCACCTTGAAATGAGAGAACCCGTGTTGTTGTAGGTTAAAGAAAAATACACTGAATCTTAGTTATATGTCAATGACTTATACCATCGTATACCTCGTCATCACTCTCACAAACAACAAATAAGTAGCAACAAATTGCGCTGAGCTTCGGTACTATTGATTACTCAACACTTGGTTCTCATTAGGCCGTGGTTATATTGAAAATTTTGCTCGACGAACACTTCGTGCTTGGTGTGTAAAACACACAGTATATCGTGATCGGTTCATCAACAATTTCATTGGTTTCGCCGAGTAATATTTAAAAAATAACCACGGCCTGACATAATCCGCCATCTTCGTATTTTTCGTAGTCGTAGCCTCAGCACGCACTGTTCCACTTATTCATATTGTGTAACAATAATTCGCTCTGAAATGTATTACAACAAATTAAAGAAGCTTTAAATTTATTTTCCATTTCCACTTTAGTTTTTCCTTTTTTTTTTTTGTTAGTATTTTCTTTACAATTTCATTCGTTTAACTTTAGTATTTCCCTTGCATAAATCTAAAACCAAGAAACTTATTTAAGTTGCGGCTAGACAAATTTCGTTTTTATAGCTTCCAATTTCTTCTAAACGAAACAATATTTTTAGCTGCAAAGAAATGACGGACACATGCTCGCATTAAGTGACAATGACGGATGAACGGATAAAATCTCGCCTAATCTAATTTGTGTGTGTGTGTGTGTGTGTCAAGAGACGTCATCAGATAGCAGCAACATTCTGACTGACACCCAGTGTCGCCTTTAGTTTGATGCTTTAAAAGATCATCTACATTTGCGGTATTTATTTTCATATTTATATAAAGTTTTCTCTCATTCAGTCAGTGGAAACGTATTGCGGAATTGTATCACAGTTGAAGAAGAATGCCAGAAATAAAATACAATTTAATTTGCTAACTTTAACTCTTCAAATTAATGCATAAACTTTAACGAAATCATCATTCAAATTGTGTTTTTGATAAACTTACATAAATTTACTAATGCTTGATCCTTCAACTTTGATTGTCTCACTCAATATCTCTCTTTCTATCTCTCTCTCTATCTCTATCTCCATCTCTCTATCTCCATCTCTCTCTCTATCTCTCTCTCTCTATCTCTATCTCTATCTCTCTCTCTCCATCTCTCTCTCTCTCCCCCTCTATCTCTCTCTCTCCCTCTATCTCTCTCTCTCTGCGTCTTTCTATCTCCCCATGTCTTTGTAAGCGTGTGTGCGTGGCAATTATGCCATAAATTTATGTAGATTTTAGATTTAAATTTTTCTGCATACACGTTTTTTAGTTTAAAGAATTCTTCCAACCCCGCACAACATGTCAATACATATGTACATACATACGAAATCTATGATTTGCTTTTTATACATGTGTTATGCTAACTTTGCTATGTGTGGATAGCTCAAAGGTCATGCGGGTCATGTACGCTTCTGGTAAGTCTCAGAAAAAAAGGGTCAGGATAAACATTTCATACGTGCTTCAAATAAAATTGCTTTCTTGGAATTTTTTTCTCTTCTTTTACGTACAAATATTTGATATTTTTTTCGATTTATTTCAATATTGACTTATGCTCGTTCTAATGTGTGAAGAAAATGTATGCATGAATCGTTTAATATTCAATAAATGTTTATCCATGAATAGGTAAGTATTTATTTAAAGATTACATAAGTTTGTTCTGGAGGATACGAAAAAAAAGCGATTTACTTTCATGTTTTATTAGCACAAAAGTTTCAACCGAAAGAGTTTGCCAAGGTGTGGAAAGGAGTGAAATAAAAGTTTCTAAATATCATTGAAGACTACCATAAAACGTGGAAAATTAGATCGTTGGGCGTTTCGTTCGCTGACGCTACCTCTGAACCTTTCTTTTTCTTCCTTTGAACATATTTATTATTTTCTCTCTTCGCTCTCTTGCGTCCAACTTAAAATTAAATCTGCTGTCAAAACTGAAAATCAAACTAATTTTGCTTGCAAAATTTTTATTTATTGATACATTCAACACACAGGGTGTACCCCTAGGAATGCAGAGTATTGTGTTGATTGGAAGGAAGATTGAATGGTGGGAGGAAGAAGGAGAGAGAATGAGAGAGGGAATGCATCATACCATCAGAGGGAATTTCATTTTGTTTTTAAGAAAAAGTGGTTGCTGTGGCGTAGTGGTAATGCATTGGACTCCTACGCAGAGTGTACGGGGTTCGAATCTCGGCACAGACAAAATCAAAAAGTAGAAAATATAATTTTTCTACACGGCACCCGGCACCACCTCTTGGCAGGCAATGGCAAACCTACAAGAGTAAAAATTGCTATGAAAAGCTTTTCACTTCGCCGTTCGGATTCGGCAATAAACTGTAGGTCCCTTCCATTCATGTACAAATATAACACGCACAACATGAGTGAATGCGAAAAGCTCTGCCTAGGTCCTCCATGGGCTGTTGCGCAATTAAAAGTAAGTAAAGTAAAGTAAGTGAGGTGAGAAAACATTTGCTTGTATTAGTGCCCCTTCTCTTTTTCTTTTGTAAAAGCATGAAAATATTAAACCACTCTTAGGACAGTAGGCAGTGGCCATGAGACTAAGTTGACTTCGTATAATATAACATATATATATATGTATATGTTTTTTTTATCCAAGTGAGGTGAGAAAACATTTGCTTGTATTAGTGCCCCCTCTCTTTTTCATTTGTAAAAGCATGAAAATATTAAACCACTCTCAGGACAGTAGGCAGTGGCCATGAGCCAATTGCACGAATTCACCTATTTTATTCCCCTTAGAGATTTATAGTAATTTCTATGGAGTATGAAGTCAAGTTCTACAACACAACTTCACTTCAACTTAATTGCATATGTTATATGTATGCATTTAACCATATTTAGATACCAAGAAACTGAAAAATAAACTTTTCTTTTACTGGAAATATCACGAAAGGATTTCTTTCATTTTTGCTTTACTTTCATTAGTATTCCAGTGCTTACTTGCCTCAGTGCGGCAGCACATGAAGCATAAACTTATAATTTTTATGCTCTTCTCATACATAGGAACATTTGTATGTATGTATGTATGTATGTATGTATGTAGCATGCAGAAACAACAGACACTTAATCACACTTCACAGCAAAAATCACATCCCCATCTCGAATATAACTTTGAATAACATTTTCATATTATAGTTGCTCTTGCTGTTGTTGTTGTTGTTGTTGTTGTTGTAATTTTTCTGGTGTTTATATCATTTGGTCACATAATAATATTGTCTTTTATTCTCATGTTGCAGCAATAAAAACAAATATAAAACATATTTTGTTGTTGTTTTCCTTTTGTTCCCTTTGTTGTTTTCATTTTAAGGGTGCCAAATTTAAACGCAGAGATTATGCGCAGAATGACGAAGGACTTTGATAATCATAATAAAAGGCAGTTTATGTGTGTTTGTCTATATTGTTTCCTAGAAACATATGTAAGTAGGTATGTACTTATATAGTAATGTGCGTCTTTGTTTACGTTCCCACATAGAGTGTTTACTCTGAAAGGCATTGCATTGCCTTGCTTTGTTATGGGTTGTGGCAATAGCTCGAAAAGCTTGACCTAATCCCTCCATGGGGTTTGTTGTGTCATTAAAAGAAATTTTTACACGAATTAACTGAAAACATTGCACAGCGTATTCAAATTAACATTCATCTTCGTGAAATTCACTAGATGAACTTTTTTTCATTCCATTTTACTTTACTTACTTTCAATGGGGCAACAGCCCATGGAGGGCCTAGGCCGAGCTTTTCGCATTCACTCATATTGGTGCGTGTTATAATTGTACATGAAATGGAAGGGACCTACACTTTAATGCCGAATCCGAAAGGCGAAGTGAAAAGCTTATCATAGGCAATTTTTACTCTTGTAGGTTTGCCATTGCCTGCCAAGAGGTAGTCCCGGGTGCCGTGTAGAAAAATTTTACTTGTAACACAAAAAAATTTACTTGACATCAAATTATTACCCATCAAATACGACTTGGAATAACATTTTCGAATTATAGTTGCTCTTGCTGTTGTTGTTATTTCGAAATTTACTTTTCCGATATGAAAGGTCACTGTCAGGGAGAAATTAGCATATGGGGTTTAATTTACATTGTGTAAGTTCGCCATGTTGAAATTGGTTGACTACGTCATAGCAGGCCTTTGTTTACATTTTGCTTAGCAAAAGTTCTCTGTCTCTCCAAATCGACCATAAATCATTTAACGGCTATTTGTTTACTAACTATCTTTCTCCCTAGTTCTGCTACTCTCTTAATCATCTGCATTCATCTGATAATTTCAATGCAATGCAATGACTGAGAGAGTACAAAGTACAAATATGAGAAACAAACTATGAGTGCATTCTCTGAGAGAAACGGTAAATTTTTTACTCAAACACACATGAGTGAGTAAAATCTAATATTGGATAGAAAACGATTTCAGAGCATTGTGTTGAATGGAAGGAAGATTGATAGGTGGGAGAAAGAAGGAGGGAGAATCAGAGAGGGAATGCAATCACACAGGACACCGATAAAGGGATAGACAGCCATTGTGACATAAGAACACAAAATGAGTGAGTAAAATCTAATATTGGATAGAAAACGATTTCAGAGCATTGTGTTGAATGGAAGGAAGATTGATAGGTGGGAGAAAGAAGGAGGGAGAATCAGAGAGGGAATGCAATCACACAGGACACCGATAAAGGGATAGACAGCCATTGTGACATAAGAACACAAAATTTATTTATTGTGAAAATTAAACTTTCTAGCTAAACATGGTAATAGGAATGGTAATCGCAATTACCCGTTTCTCAAAAACCCAAAAAATAAAATAATATGAAATCGTGTAACTCTATTTGAGAAATTCTACAATTTATGTATTTGGATTTTCCTGAAGTTCCGTTAAAAGGGTGTAGTGCTTTATTACAAAATATAGCTCGTGGCATCGCTGCTCTTCTAAGACCAGAACCAAAATAATACAATTGGAGGCCAAGAGATAGAGAGAGAGAGAGAGAAAGAGAGAGAAAGCAACAACAACTATTACAATTACTTCTACTAATGCATAGGAATAAAAAACAACAACAAATCATTGCGATTTCTTTTTATAATAAATCGAAATCATAAATTTTATTTGGTGTTGGTGTTTTTGTTTAAGGAAATTTTGTTTTGTTATTTCACCCGAGCATAGTAATCTCGATAGCTGCCATCCTTACAGCTTTCCGTTTTAATAATAAAAGATTTAGATAAAATAGATTTATGAATTTTTTTCTCGAAAGTTGTCATCAATGTAATATTTATTTATTGTGAAAATTAAACTTTCTAGCTAAAAAATATTTATGTAAAACATGGACTACCATGTAAGTTAAATCAAGACTTTTTGCCTTTCGGTTTCATAAATGTCAAACGGTATCCTTGGATTTTTTTGCGTTTGTGTTGTTGAATTTTTAACGTTTCCGTTTGCCACCTTAGCCCACTACGCCCATTAGCGAAACAAAAAACAGATAAACTGAAACGAATGGAAACCAAATTTGCCTTTTTTTTTTCTTTAGTTTTGGGTTTACGTTACTCACTTTTCGGAAAGCTTCAACGTGATTTTACGCCTCCCTCACTTTTTCACACACATCCACACACACACACACACACACACATACACACACACACACACACACACACACACACACTCAAGTTGGATGGCTACTGTGCTGCCTTTTTCGCCGTTTTGTTTTTGTACAAGTGTGGGTACATGGCAAAAGCGTTTCTTGTTTACATTGGATGTGTTGGTGCTGTTGCTGCTTTATACTGCTGTTGGCGTTGTCACTGTTGTCACTGTTTTTGTTGTTGTTGCTGTTCTTGCTGTTGTTGCTGTTGTTGCTGCTGTTGCTGCTGTTGCTGCTGTTGCTGCTGCTGATACGCGTGTCAGTGTGTTTGCTTAGCGCATTTTGAGCACCTTTGGGCGTGTGTAGGCTCATATGAATTATTCACGTTTTAGTTTTAGAATCTGACACTCTTTTTCCTTGCTGCTGTTATAATTTTTCGCTTTTTTCTTCTTGTTGTTGTTCGCGGCTGTTGGACACACAACTTTTCAAAATGTGAGTACCTACGTTTCTGTCTGCGTGTACGAGTATGTGTGTCGGCCTGTTTATGTGTCTGTGTATTTATTTGTGTGCATCCACAGATAAACGAACATCAACCTTAACAAGGAAATGCGGTCGTGAGTTGTATACATTTTGCTCATTTCATGGATTTTCAGATTAAGAATTTTTTGTTGAATAATTAATTTTGGTTTAAAGTTATACATTCAGCGGCAAAGGTTTTTTATTACCTTTTTTTCTTATTTTTGTAATGGCTTAATTTCACTTGAGGTAAATGAGAAAAATATTTATGTACATATGTGGAAAGAAATACAAAAATGGTACAAATACATTTATAGCAACAGATTACATTTTCTTTTAAATATTTAAGTAGTCACGTGATTTTGTTAGATACAATGAAGCCACTCTTCTTAAGACACCTTCTAGCTTTAATTTTTGCTCGCACTCCTATTTCTCTTCTCTCATGCTTTCGTTCCAGAATTGTGTATGCAGCGGCACACAAATACTTATTACTCGATTTCAGGAGATAATAAATAATGCTCAGCACATACTCACTCCTTTTCTTTCTCTCTCTCTCCCTCTAGCTCGATTTTAGGATTTTAGGAGATAATAAATAATGCTCAGCAGATACTCACTCCTTTTCTCTCTCTCTCTCTCTCTCTCTATCTCTTATGCCTTCTTCCCTGAATTGAGTATGCAGCAGCACAAAAATATTGCTCGATTTTGGGAGATGATAAGCTTATTATTATGACGTCATAAATTTGGTGCATGAAAATTGAGAAAACTTATGACAAATGAGAAGATAGTACAAACTGAATTCCTAATGTATTAAGGACGACGATAGATGTAAGGCTCTCACTTATCCACATTAAGTATTCGCCAATTAAAGCGAAAAACAGCAGAAAAGGACACATTTCCAAAGAAATATGAAGTGGCACAGGGACCAAGGTTTCCGAGTATTCAGTAAGAGGAATAGTTGAAGTAGTGTTTCAAGTAACGAATTTCGTGCACTGTTTTGATACCATGTCCTCGGTTGATTTACTTTTGCTTTTTCCTAGCGGGAGACTTATAGTTAATTAATTATCTCGTTAATGTTTGGTCTCCCAGGATACTGAAAAATGATTTGTCCAATGATTCCCAGGGAAAATTGACTAGAGATTCTTTTTTCGCCAGATATTTGCAGAGACGTGGTCGCTGTGGCGTAGTGGTAGTGCATTGGACAGTGTCCGGGGTTCGAATCTCGACACAGGCAAAATCAAAAAGCATTGGCAGGCAATGGCAATCCTACAAGAGTGAAAATTGCTTATGAAAATCCTTTCACTTCGCCGTTCGGATTCGGCATTAAACTTGTAGGTCCCTTCCATTCATGTACGAAATGCTCGGCCCAGGCCCTCCATGGGCTGTTGTGCCATTGAAAGTAAAGTACAAGTTTGCAAAGACAAAATTCTAATTTTCTCTGCTTTTACCGATATGCCAGAAGCAACTAATGACCGCCAACCGTTTTGAAAACTTCGTTCAGTTTGTTTTTGTTAATCTTTCTTTCGATTTCCTTCAATGGGATCAACATTCAACATTCTAATCTAATCTAATCTAGTGTTCGCTGTCGTATGAGTGATATTTTCCATGCCAATATTTTGTTAATGTAAAACATTATGAATAAATATGCTTGATAATATTCATTGAGGAAGCAAATTTCAGAACCAATATATCGCAAAATCTTGAATAATTAATTGAAGGCTTTTAAAAATAATCGACATCTAATGCATACTCGCATTAGCTAAGTTTCGATGCTAACAACAAAATTCGCCAGCCCCAAGTTCAATTACTTTAAAGGCATCATTTATACTGTGAATGTATGTGGCATTTTGGCATTTTAATGTACTGCTCGTACTTTGAACTTAAAGTTATTTCACTTGTATCCATGTAATCCCTTTGGATAATTGCGCCTCCACCACCAACACCAGCGCCACCACAAGCATAAACATGACTTTCACAAGAAACAAATTACCAAGACATTGCTTTCTAAATATGAATGTGTATGTTTGTTTGTGAAAGTGTGTGTGTGTGTGTGTGTGTGTGTGTGTGTGTGTGTGTGTGTGTGTGTGTGTGTGTGTGTGTGTGTGTGTGTGTGTGTGTGTGTGTGTGTGTGTGTGTGTGTGTGTGTGTGTGTGCGTGCTTGCACTAACTTATAATGTGGCAATTTAGGTATGCTGAGGTACATTGTTTGGCACCTGTTCTTGCTGTACCTCGACTTGCCTTGGTGAATTTTTTACTTCCCCATTTATTTTTTCTTTTATTGCCAAAGGCAAATGTTATAAGCTTTACAGTCATTAAATTACACTAATGAATTTATAATGTGGTAAATGAGTATGAAATATTTAGAATCTTTATTTTATTGTAATTTATTGCCTTTTCCATGCCATTCCCGTTTCTGGCTCTTACATATTTTATGTATTAACTAAGCAGGCAAGTAGCTTGGAGATTTGGCACAGACTTAATATTGAGCAAACAAACAACAAACAACAAACAATTCTGAGATGTCGCATGAGAAAATGTCGCAGGTATTATTTGCTCTAGAAATCAACAGCTTGTTTTCCAGTACGAGTAATTATTGCAAATTAATAGAAAATCTTGATAGCATACATTAACAACATTTTGATTTTATTGTTTTCACCTCTTTCAGTTAGTATAATTTATTAACACATACAATCTTGATTCTTTGCATTAAGTAGGAGTAAGCTGCCCTGCCGACTTCGGATTAGCTTAAGCATCTTCAAATTTATTCGTGAGCAAATGTATCATGCTTAAATTGAGGTATTTCAATTTAGACGAATATCTTTCAGTGAATCAAATATGATTTCTTTATCTATGGTAGTTTTTCAATGCCCTGCTCTTTAAGACCATGTCGAATTTAACATATTTACCTTTCGGGCATTTGCTTTGCTTAAGTCTGTTTTACTTATGGGTATTGCCTTGCAGCGAGAGAAAAATCCAGGAGCATATCATAGCAATCTTTCGATTTTCGATAGAAAACTATTGCACTTTTAAAATGTGCAGTGATTTTTCTTGAAATATTTAATTTTAATTGATGTAAGTAGAAAAAAGTCAGCCGTGTACTGAAATTGAAAATTAATTAAATTAAAGTCATGTCCACATATGAGAAACAAACAAAAAATAAATATTAACCTGAACATTTTTAAACACACCTAGGTTTAAAAATGGTACTTTGACGCACAGAAAAAGTAAAAATTTTACCTAAAATTTGTCTTCCCATCTTCTTTCAGCACGAAACATTTCGAAAACTAGGACAATTGTACCATTTTGTGAGACTTGACTCTCTTATGCTTATTTCAGAATGAAATTTTACTCTTATAATTATACATATTAAATTTTTTTCTCTCTTCTTTTAACACTAAAGAAGTCAGAGCATGATAGAATTGTACCTCGACTTGCAACCATGGTATGTAACTATGTTTTGTCGTTCTCTTTCGCACTCTCTCAATCGCTTTGCACTTATAATATCCCATTTTTATATTTAATATAAAAAACAGCATGACTAAGTTGCTGGTTATACTGGTGTTCGATGTTCGACGAACACATCAAATTTTACTCTCTTGCTGGGTGTAGTGGTTACATTTGGTGTTCGTTATAGAGTTGCTTTTTGTCGAAATTCAGTTTTTGTTTTTAATACTATATTGTTCGCAACGGCAACACAGAATGGTATATCAAAAAACTTGAAACGATTTTATTAATAAGGAGCGTGAAATTAATAATATAAGTAATATAAGTAAAAATTATGAAAATAATATGATAGTTTTATGAATAATATATTTAATATTCACTTTTAAAAACCAAAAATATTTGAAACTTCGCTTTTCTTTACTTACTTACTTTACTTTACTTTTAATGGCACAACAGCCCATGGAGGGCCTAGGCCGAGCTTTTCGCATCCACTCCTGTTGTGCGTGTTATATTTGTACATGAATGGAAGGGACCTACAGTTTAATGCCGAATCCGAACGGCGAAGTGAAAAGCTTTTCATAGGCAATTTTTACTCTTGTAGGTTTGCCATTGCCTGCCAAGAGGTGGTGCCGTGTAGAACAATTATTTTTTCTTTTTTTTTTTTGATTTTGCCTGTGCCGAGATTCGAACCCCGGACACTTTGCGTAGCAGTCCAACGCACTACCAATACGCCACAGCGACCACTTCGCTTTTCTACATTTGAAAATTATGATGTATACGTTTGCATTTTTTTTTAAACTATTTTACATACATTTTTGTGCTTTTTTTGTAGAATAACTCATTACTAACACTGAATACTCGGCGTGCTCGGTGTACATTTCACCCAGCATATCGTGTTCGGCGTGAGAGTGAGTAAAAGCTCTTTTTTTCGTGTTCGGGCAACAACAATTGCATGGTGTTCGCCGAGTAAACTTTGAATATAACCACAGCCTAAGAATGCAATCTTAAGAATGGAATCTTTATATGTTTACAGCTAATTGGAGCTGAAGAGAAGTACAAAAATATGAAAATATCAGTTATATTGATAAGGTTTGAAAAGGCTCAAATCTCTACACAGTTATTTATATATGCAATCTTTTGCTTTCTCTCTCTCTCTCTCTCTCTCTCTCTTTCTTCCTTACGTTCTATGCTCACATAATTTGTAGCCGTACATTAAATCTGCTATATGAGTGGAACTCATTTATTGGAACGGTTCACACGCAGGTATTTTTCACACTGCGATCATCTTCAAAATTAATTCTAAAACTTAAGGAAAAGAAAAATGCCCAGGTTTTCCAACACGACAATGTTCTTCCATACGATAAATATATCATATAAATTTGTATATACCTATTTGTATATACCTATGTATACTTATGTATATTTTTATTAAATTCCTTCCCACTGAAATTTATAATACTCATATTTGTAAAATAAATTTGATACATACATACATACACACACTCATGTGAATATCATTTTTTTATTTAAATATTGTCTTTAGCTTCGTTTTCATACATACTATGTATGTATGTACCATATGTACTATATGCAGGAATGTATTTAGTTTAATTTTTACATTACACTTATGGTACACTTGAGCCAAGGTAATTAATGCAACCGCACGTATTTTTGTTACGAACATAATTTTCGCATTTTACAGCATTTGACAATGACACAATAACAGTATTACCATATACTTACTTATGTAAAATAAAAACATAAAAAATGAAATAAAAGAGAAAGAAGTAGAAGGGCGACTGAAAAAGACGCTCAAGTTTTAAGCTTGATGCCCATTAAAGCTTACATAGAGATATTATCTTTGTCATATTCTAAGCATGAAGTGAATGTGTTGCCTCTCGCTTATATGTTTGTGTGAGAATAAACATACGTGAGTGTGTGTGTGTGTGTGTGTGCATCCGAATGCATCCTGAAGCAGCGCCGCGCCCTCTGCTGAGAAGAGAAGAAAGAACACATTGCAAAGACCTACAACAAAGCACACATTATCAATGCTTTCTCATTGTGTTCGTTACTCTCAGAAACGTTCCAGCTCGCTCCCGTTGGCATTCATTCATTTCTGCTATTCTATTCCATTTTTCATTACACCTCATGTGTGCATTTTTATATGCACACGTCTGAAGTCACCTTACCTTCATGTTACTGTATTTGTAGAATTTTTAAGCAATTGAATCCAGATGTCACGTGTGCTTAATATAAACAAAATTAATATTCTCTCAAATATTAGAGAATAAGTTGTAAAGTTTGATAGAAGAGACAAGAAAAGAGAATAATATAAAATGGCATACAAAAAAGAACAAAAAATTTCATAGCTTATTGAAAATGTGCTTGAGTTTATTTGTTTTCTTTCTTGTTTTTTATTGGTTTGCTAATCATATTTTCAACACTTTCATAGTGGTGTCTGCTTTCAACAAGCGATATCACGAAATTGGAGTGTCGCTGTAAAATGAGCTAAATAGATTTTAGAAGTCGATGATTATGTTGCCATTAGATGGTAGAAAATAGTTTCAAATCGAATCAAATTTGTGGATGATGTATGCATGTAGAAATGTTAGGTATGGAAGAAAGGAAATAGGCAGAAATGTCGCAAATTCTTTTCTTTCCCTTTTTTTCTAAATCTATCATGCAATAAATACACTCCTGAGTTTTTTCTGTGTGTGTGAGTATACAGAAAAAACTTAGGAGTTCGCCGATGAACCACTCTTGTATGATCACATAAAACCTCGAGTGCGCTCATTACTAACGGTACTACACACTACATACTCATATTAAAGATATGAACAAATTTTATCACGTACCTAAAACATTTGAAAAGTAAAAATCAGCAGCTGTCAAAAATTGTCAAAAAAAAAAAAAAAAAAAAAAAAAACACCAGGTGTAGTAAAAGGGTGTGAAAAAAGTTAGCATGTAATAAAAAAGGTGTCAAATAAGTGAGAAAAATACTGTCAAGTGGTGTTAAAAACTCAAAAAATGCCACGTACCAAACAAAAAAAAGACTGGGTTGGCTTGTGGTCTGAAAAGCAGTTAAAAAAATGCATCTACTCTTTTCAGAAATTTATAAATACATAAATCTGGATAGAAAATGTTTTGTAATATATTTCGAAAATATAATGTTTTTAATAAATTAAGTCGAAAAAGTATACAATATAAGAACCTAATTCTTACATACATACATTTAAGGGTATTTACTTAACAAAAACAAAAACAATGTGAAAAAGTTTGTCATTCTTCACAATCTACATTTATATAAGTAGTATTTTAAAATACTTAGTACTTACTAGAAAATTTATTTTTATTATTCCTCGGCATCATTTCATCGATTGTGTATGTGCGAGGAGCTTTAATCGTTTTTCTTTAGAGTTTTTGTTAAATCTTGCTGCTACTTCTACTAGCTTTTTTCACTGCTAGCTCCTGCACAATGGCACAATTTTCGATTTATGTTACTTCTGATAGCTTCTGAAACGATTTGGGAATTACTTTTTCCATTCCATTCATTCATTCATACAAACATTCATTCATTCATTCATTCATACAATCGTTCATTCACACACAAGGTTCAGTAAGTAAATGTAATATTTTTCACAATATTTATCCGTTTTTAGTGAATAAAATGTGATTTCTTTTAGTTTTTTTCTTCTTCTTTTTCCTTTCCTTTCCTAAACCACTACAGCATTGCATTGAGTGCGTGGCTGCTCACGAAATACGTAGTATGTGGGGTGAAGGAGAGTCTAAAAATACTTAGATAAGAGAAATGGGTAATGGTGTAATGGTGTAAGTGAGGTGAAAGTGGTGTAAGTATTTATTTATGCACATTTAAAACATTACCATTTGGAAAATTAAAATAGGATTTCGAAAAGAAGTTGTAGGCGATTTAAAATTTTGCTTGCATGCAAAATAAAATAAACATTTATTTATTGTTTCTTCGAGCTAGTAAAAATAAAGAGATAAAAGATTTAACAAAAACAACCGCAAAAACTCGGAATTGTTTTCAATAATTCAGTAAACGTAAATAAGTAAGAGAAAAAACTTTTGTAATATTTTAAATATATCTCAGTATGAATGGAAGATACTTAAAATAATTATACCTATTGATACATATCTATATCGAAAATGTTTAATGAATTGCTTAGAAAATGTGATAATGGTACCAAAAATCACTGAGGCTGGTGGAAAAAATACCAAAAATGTTCGAAATTTCAGTTGGAGATGATTGAAAATAGTTGCTGTTGATTCGCAGATCTGTTCAAAAAAACTCAACGAAAAACTCAACATTAGCTCTCTCAGTTTCATACCGTGTTTTTACCTATGGTGTATAGTTTTGCGCTCATGAGCACAAACTGAACGCAAGACATAAATTATTTGTTTCCTTTGCATTTTATTCCATTTGTGTTTCGTTCCTACGAGTGAGTAGAACAAAGTGAAAAGGAACGGTTCGTTTATGTTTGTTTTCGTTCTGTGCTTTCTACTCACACTTTCTACATTTCAGTCGTTATTGTTGATAAAAAACTTGTTAGTTTTTATTTAACGAAAGTTTTCATACGTACTTTCCAGAGGAGCATTTGAAAAGCAAACGCCTACAATATTTGAATAATTAAATAAAAACTAAAATCTATGAACTATGTTATCACATCATGTGACGAGTGCAGAGCGGACTCATTGTATATACATATATATGTATTTTATAAGAGATAGTGGCTAAATAAGCATAGCAAGAAGCACACCCAAAACCGAAGAGCTGAGACCTCAAATCCCTAGCATGTAGAACCGCTCTACAGCCACTTTCGGTCAGGTTCATGACAATTTACCCAAGTTATTAAATAAATCTTGTATTTTCTTTCACTGCCTTTGCAATATCAAAGAGTTCAAAAGCCAGTTAATTAGCTAGCTAAAAAAACCAAAACCAAAACTACTTCATTCCTCGATTTCATTTACACGCAACATACTGGTTTTTCCCCCACACTAATGTCCTACGAAAGGACAATTGCCATATTCTCGATAACTTTTGAACTAGCTATTGAATTAGTGTGTTTTGATATAGTCTCAAATTAACTAGTTGCGGACTACATTTTTCGATTTGGTTGCCAACAAAATCTAGAATAAAATATTTACTTTTAAAATAATACTATTTTAATACATACAGAAATCTATGTAGTTATGTATGTAAGTGAATAAATTCTAAATACTAGTATGTAAGCAATCGAAGTGGCAAGTAATTCCTTTATGAAGGAGAAAGATACTCTCTTCTAAAGCATGTGGGCAATTGGGAAACTTTGTCTTGTTAGTTATAAAGATTTTATTTCATTTTTACTTTTGTAATTGTGATATCTTTCTGAGTGATTTATACAACAGAAAATTCTTTGCCTCACTTGAATGCACACTTTTTTGCATATTGTAAATGCGTACGAGTATGTTAGTATGCAATTTTTATGAAGTTGAAACATTTTTCCAACATTTATCAACTCAATATTCTTTATGTATGATAAAATTCTAAATGAAATATACAAAAATATTTCAAAAACTACTGGCATAGTTAAATAATTCGAATGAAGTTTGCTTCTGGCTGCCAATTACCATAACGTTTTAGGAAATGTTACGCATTGGGAATTTATTCATTCGAATACTTTAGAGCAAGTATGCAGTAAGTATTTGAAATGCACACAAATATGTATTTTGTTTAATGTGAGTGTTTCTAATAAGAGCAATGTTGTAGATCTCCACACACCTCAAACGAAAATCGGGAGAGAGAGAGAGAGAGAGAGCGAAATCAGGAGAAGTTTCAGGGTTGCAATCTCTTCGGTGCCATAGAATATGTGAAAACGAAACAAATTAGCCCTATCCACGATGTTATTTATTTGCACTTTTGTTGCTTATTTTTGATACATTTTATATTTTACATTTGTTTATACATTTTATTATCAATTTTATGGAAAAAACATTTCCAAATATAAATAGGGTTATTATACATGTATCAGCTCCTTTTCCAAATTAAACTCACGCACTTTAGTTTCAAAGTGAATTCAATATTTTTTAAAAGTTTCATGTATTGTTTTACATTAATTGTTGTTCATTTGTAAAAATAATGCTTAATGGTTACTCTTTCTTACTTTTTACTTTTAATGGAACAACAGCCCATGAAGGGTCTAGGCCGAGCCCTTCGCATCCACTCATGTTGTGCGTGTTATATTTGCACATGCATGGAAGGGACCTACAGTTTAATGCCGAATCCGAATGGCGAAGTGAAAAGCTTTTCATAGGCAATTTTTACTCTTTTACCATTTGCCATTGCCTGCCAAGAGGTGGTGCCGGATGCCGTGTAGAAAAATTATTTTTTCTACTTTTATTATTTTGATTTTACCTGTCCCGAGATTCGAACCCCGGATACTCTACGTAGCAGTCCAACGCACTACCACTACGCCACAGCGACCACTCTTTTACAAAACCATATATCTCCGGTGAACGCTAACTCACAACTTCTCGTTGCGTTTGTTGTTGTTTTTTTCCTTTTCTTTTTCTAAATTTTATGTAAGTTTAAGTGTTGTCAATCTTGTAGGTATTAGGTCTTATTTATTTCAGTGTTGTCGTCTGCTTCGAGTTCATCTCAGTCCGTCTGACTGAGTTCCCACATACATATTACATATATGCAGAATAGCGACAGAAAGTCGCGTCACTGTCGCAGAATAAAGTCTACGATTACGCACGCCGATTTAATGCATGGTGCATTATTTTCATTAATTTTTTATATCTAATTATAAAAAGTGAAGCATGCTTTTTTTTGGTCAGCTTTAGAAAAGTAATAGAAAATATTAGTAGAAAATTAGTAGTATAAAAGTAGTAGTAATAATGGTAGTAGTAACAACGGTAGTAGTAATAATGGTAGTAGTAATAATGGTAGTAGTAATAATGGTAGTAGTAATAATGGTAGTAGTAATAATATTGGTGGTAGTAATAATCGTGGTAGTAATAATGGTAGTAGTAATAATGGTAGTAGTAATAATGGTAGTAGTAATAATAGTAGTAGGAATAATGGTAGTAGTAATAATGGTGGTAGTAATAATGGTAGTAATAATAATGGTAGTAGTAATAATGGTAGTAGTAATAATGGTGGTAGTAATAATGGTAGTAATAATAATGGTAGTAATAATAATGGTAGTAGTAATAATGGTAGTAGTAATGATGGTAGTAGTAATAATGGTGGTAGTAATAATGGTAGTAATAATAATGGTAGTAGTAATAATGGTAGTAGTAATAATGGTAGTAGTAATAATGGTAGTAGTAATAATGGTAGTAGTAATAATGGTAGTAGTAATAATGGTAGTAGTAATAATGGTAGTAGTAGGAAAGCAGCAGTAAAATTACTAAAAGTATTGTGGTACCAAATCTGCTGAAAATAGATGCAAAAAAACTAGTAGAAATAGTAGTAAAAAATAGTAGTACAATATGGAGGTAGGAAATAGTAATAGGAAATAGTAGTAGAAATAGTAACATCACGAAATCCATCTCAGTGGTTAAATCCGAGGTGAATTATTTGCAATTGAAATTTAAACACAAGGAATTTGCTTTTAAAAATGTACAGAATTAATTGAATACTATGAAAAATTGAAAAATTATATTTTGATTATGAATTTTTTGTTATTTTTTTAACTGTTCTGAATTAATTTGTTGCTATGAAATTGGAAAAAAAAACTCTTCAATTCAATGAATTCCCTTACATTTGGAGTGGTGTGAAATAATTTTCAGCTAAGAAGCAGTTTCTTTTTTATAATTAAAATTTTCGCTCGCCCGTCCTTTGAAACTTTCTATCTTTGTTGCACAGTGTGTATTATGTTTTGTTGTCATACACTTAACAAATTTGTGCTGTATGCGGGCAACTTGTCATATATTATATCAAAATTTTTATTGCCTCGTACTCGCTGTCGTATGAGTAATATGGAATAAAATATGTAGATGTATTTTAAAACATGTAAATCACCCGCTCTCAACATTTGCGCTGAAAACTTAAATATGTACATACGAGTACAGATGAAGAAGAACTTTTTAAACCAAAATTCAGCAGCACACAAGAAACAATAAATCAATATAAAATCCAAAACTTAGTTGCTGCTGCTGCTGTTGGCAAATTACGATAAAACGGCGAATGCACACACACGCACACACACACACGCACACATACATACACACATACCATTCCCCCCTGCAAAAGAAATAAAAATGTATTTGTAATTTTTAGTATTCTCTGATGATGCTGCAATCTGTAGTTGAAACTTTTTTACTTGCTTCCTTTTTCTTATATATTTATTTATTTTTTGTTTCTCTTTTTCTAGCGTTTCAATTTTTGAACAAATTTAAAAGTAATTCGCATAAAATTATGAAACGAACAGTTTCAATAAAGAACTATTTAACAATTTCCCATTAACATATGTAAAATTTGTATATGCAGTGCATAAAAATAATCAAATTTACATATTTTACGACTTATTCGTGAATTTAACTGATGGTGAGTGAAGGAAATGTTTACTAATTCTTCAGGAAATAACTTAAATTTAATTGAAAAAGTGTCGCTACAGTCTTGCATTTGCTTACACGAAGGTGAATATTTTCTTTAATTTGTTACTCTGCTGTAAATTCTTAACACTTTCGGCCAATTTTCTGTTCAATTTCTGACGAATATTTTCTTACATGCAAGTATGAACACCGAGCTATCAATTGCCCTTATTTGCTATAAGGGCAATCTCTTAAAATCTTAGATGTTAGCGTGTCTCCTTCTCTTGCATATACACAATTTTTGGTTGTTTCTGCTTTTTGGTATTAGCTAAGTTAAATTACGTGTCAGACACAAACTGTGTTTGACAGTTCGTAAAATCTTCCCTTTCCTCTCTCACAACGAGTATAGTCAAAGTGAGAAGAGAAAAGTTTTCAAAATGCAATCGCGTGTAAAGGAAAGTTTTATGCTTATATGCTTTAAAGAATTTCTTCACGCTCACGCTTGATGTACACTGCATGCCTACATAAATGCGTGTATGTGTGTGTGTGTGTGTGTGTATGTATATGTTAAGGTGACAACTATATGTATTGAGTGGAGAGTAATACCCAGTTGGAAATGTGTTGTGGTGTCAGTTTATTAAGGTCGAAGTGTTTTCATTGGTGTCAGTGAGTAAATTTAATTAAATTTTGTTTGAAAATTATGTCATGTCTATGCCGCCTCGATTAATACATTGGATCATTTGGAGGCTAGCGCTATAAACCGTTTTTTGATGGCAATCACTACTCGTGAGCCGAATTGTCTGAAAAGATGTTTTGGTTTAGCAGCAATGAAACGCTTAATTTTCTCCAATATCAAAAACGTGTATGTTGGCAATCGATAGACCCCTCTAAGATCTATCTAGCAAGCTATTTAACCAAATCAGCTGGACAAATTTCTCAAAAATAATTATTTTTTAAAAATATGTATTATTAATGAAATCATCAGTACCAGGGCGTCGGAGATGTAGTTGCATTATTAAAAGCAAGTTAATAGGCTGACAATTACTTAATGAGAAAAATCACAGCAATACTAACTGAAAGATATAATTTATTTAATTAGCTTTTCTACAATTTGATATACAGACACACAGGGCAAGTGAATTCGAGCACATTCAACACATTGAAAAATCCTTTGCTTTGTAAGTCGCTAATGGATAATTTCCTTTTCCTACTGGGAATTATTGGCAAATAACTTTAAGTATATTTAAAATACACACACATACATATCGACATATTTTGACGATTCTAATATACTCTAAAGGACTTTCCCAAATTTTTAGGAAATTTTAATGGAGTACTGGGATTTAAACTAAAATCGAAACTGTTATTTTAAAAAATTTACAATAGCCTAAACTACTAGGAAAATTAAGTAAAAGTTTTAGTTCCAGAAACAAACAAAAATTTCAGAGTTTGAGATCTCTCGTTCTCATCTAAACATCGTTTCACTTCTATACATCACTCTTTTTCTTACGTTTTGTATATTTGCTCACGTTCTCTTATGTCAATGCTCTTTCTCTTTGACTCAATGCAATGAAAAAATGTAAAAGCAACTTATTGGAAAAATCGACTCAAATGAAAAATTGTGATAATTTCCATACAAAATTCCTTTTAAATATGAGAGAGATTAACAAAGAGTACATGAACACACTGTGAGAGCCGGTATTGTGATCGAACTTTTTCATACTAAGGTTGTGGTTATATTCAAATTTTACTCGGCGAACACCATGTAATTGTTGTTGCCCGAACACGAAAAAAAGAGCCTTTACTCACTCTTACACCGAACACGATATGCTGGGTGAAATGTACACCGAGCACGCCGAGTATTCAGGGTTTCAAAGAGTTATTATACAAAAAAAGAACAAAAATGTGTGTAAAATTTAAGTAAAACATGCAAACGTGTACATCATTATTTTCATATGCAGAAAAGCGAAGTTGCGAATATTTTTGGTTTTTAAAAGTGAATATTAAATATATTATTCATAAAACTATTGAAAAAAGATCATATTATTTTCATAATTTTTCAATTATATTATTAATTGCAATTAATAATATAATTGATAAAATCGTTTAAAGTTTTTTGGTATATCATTTAGTGTTGCCGTTGCGAACAATATAGTATTAAAAAAAAACTGAATTTCGACAAAAAGCTACTCTGTAACGAACACCAATGTAACCACTACACCTAGCACGAGAGTAAAATATGATGTGTTCGTCGAACAGCGAACACCAGTATAACCAGCACCTAAGTGCAAGCTAACAAGTTGCCACTCACAATCATATCAGTTGTGTACATATCACTCGTTCATATTAGTGAGTGATTCAGAGAAATTTACTGTTAGTTTTAGTCGTATTCGTTTTGCGAGAAATTCCATTTGATCAAATACATAAATAATAAAGAGAGATAGAGAGAAAGAGAGGGAGAGGGAGTTGTTCGCGTTTTTGGAGTGGATTTTGTTTACTCGCTCTTTTGTTTCACTATCCACCACTCTACCATATGTGTTACAGCGTAACATTTCGATTTTATGTGTTCCATAATAAAGAGAGTGAGAGAATAAAGTTTCTTGTAATTTTTTGATGTGTGCATTTTTTTTGATGTAACATAGTTCGTAACACAAAAGTTGGTCAAAAAACAAAAACAACTTATAAGTACGTAATGAAAATAATTTGGTGCTTCTGTTAAAGGAAAAAAAAGTACCATGACGCCTAAGATTTTTATTTAAAGAGAAATTCAATTTAGTGTAAATATTCTGTGTTTGCCATTTCACCATTTTCCATTGCAACTGCAACACAATTTGCATTAAAAATACATAACTAAAATCATACCTTAAACTATTTCATGCATACTTAAACATTTTTCAAATTAACTCAGTTTCCTTTGCCAATATTCGATTAAAATTTCAAAACAACCTCTAAATTTCTACATTATTCCACCGTGTTGAATTGAGCGTTGATAACTTGTTGTTAGTTTCAATCGTTCGCAACTATAATATTGCCATTTAAGTACCGTACAAATTAAGAGCGCAACATTAGACGATGAAATGAATAAAATTTTATCGCTGATAATAAATTTATTAAGTGAAGTGTCTATGCTCTTTCATACACTATATACATACAACTATGTAGATAAATACAAATATATCGCATACAATATTCTTCCTCCAGCTTTAACAGCATTGCGGATTTTCCATTGTATGTATGTGTCTTTTTATTGTAGATAACTGCTTTAAACATATAAAAAGAGATTTAAAATATATTGCAAACATAGGCACACACTGACACACACATCCACACGCAGAGAGACTCAGATACTAACAGCTAGAATATCAACAACAATACAGGAAACTCATTCGCATTGGAATATCATCACCACGCCACACCACGCCACGCCACACCACGCCACACCACACCACGCCACGCCACACCACGCCACACCACACCACACCACACCACACCACACCACACACAGCATTACATAAATCTATATAACAATAGGGAACAAATATAGCGGAATATCGCAATATCGCAAGTGAACACTTATGTACATACACACACACATACATACATATCTATGGTATATATACAGTGGGGTTCAAGTAAACATATGTACCACTTTAGCTCATATCGAAATTGTAGCAATTGTGTTTGAGAATGAGAGACAGAATTGAGAGAGAGAATTGAGGGAGAGAGAGAGGGGGAGTTTAAATTAGTTTTAGCCTTAACGTATAAGGTTGGAATCTATTAAATTATAAATTATATAATATCATAATAGTGCCACAAAACGTATCCATTCAACCAGAAATGAGATTCGTCGCTGAACACTGTTTAATGGCCGAAGTACTTAAGCGAAAAACATTTCTCATAGAGCACGAATTTTTATAATAAAATTTAATAATTTGTTAGTGTTGTTAGGTTGTGTGTTTTTTTACATGACGAAATGGCAATGCTAACTGATCATGATTTACTTTGACACATGTCACGAATTACAAGGGAACTGTCAAAAATTCTACATTCTGTAAGAAACTTCCACCTTCTTCAAGGCTCACATCATGTGAGGCGGTCGCTGAATGCCTAGCAATGCTTCAGTCTTAGCTCAGGGAAAATGGGTGTGGGCTAGCCTCAATGATATGATGTGAAGAGTTACATTAAATTTTATTTGTATGCAGCTCATACGAGGTGTGATCAATAATCGTTATTTTCAAATTTCGTGAGTTACATATGTTCGATTTTCGCATCTGTTATGTTGGTACACATGTCTGTTATATATGTTGGCAATACCAACCATTTTGGATTGTCAGTTTGTTTTTGACAGATAAAAAGGTTAGTCGTGTTTTGGTGTGCTCTTCGATTTTTTACTATTCGAAAAAATGGATTTTGTGTAAAAAATGAAATTAAATGCGCAAGGATTTCAAATGGATTCGAAATGTTGGCCTTTGGCAAGTCTACCATGAGCAGAAAACAAGTTCAATTGTGGTATAACCCGTTTAAGGAAGGCCGAGAAGATGTCAATGACGATGCTCGTCCTGGTCGCCCGAGCACGTCAACAACCGATGAAAACATTGACGCAGTGAAGAAAATGATTTTGGATAATCGTCGAATCACTATCAGATGATAGAGGTTGCTGATGATGTTGGCATATCGTTCGGCTCATGCCAAGCAATTTTTACGGATGTTTTAGGCATGAAACGTGCGGCAGCGAAGATTGTTCCAAAATTGCTAAATTTTGAGCAAAAACAACGTCGCTTGTAAGCAAATTTTTGGCCAAAAACAAAACCTTTATCATGCCTCAACCACCGTATTCACCGGACTTCGCCCCCGCTGACTGTTTCCTCTTCCCAAAACTGAAGACACCGATGAAAGGAAAGCGTTTTGCTACGATTGAGGAGATAAAAGAAAAATCGAAACAGGAGCTGTTGGCGATACCAAAAAGCGCGTTTCAGAAGTGTTTCGAGGATTGGAAAAAACGCTGGCATAAGTGTATTATATCTGAGGGGGCTTACTTTGAAGGGGACAAGATAGTTGTTGATGAATAAATAAATACTTTTTGAAAATAACGGCTATTTTTTGATCATACCTCGTACATTACGAAAAATCCTAAAAAGTAATCTCCATAAGAAAACTATTGAACACGTATGTAACTACCACCAACAAATGAATAAGAATCTATAATTTAGAGGGGGAAAGCTGAGAGTCCCTTGAAATCTCTACCCACCATACATGATATCGATGTAAGTATTACCATACTGCCGATATCCCATTGCTTAACTTATCTACTGTTCACCCTTACATTTCATCAAATACTTAATAATATTTTAAAATTTCATTATCACATATTTTTATTTTTACAAACTTATTCCAATTATTTTATTTTTGTAAATATTTCATTTCATTAACATATTACTAATTATTTACAAAGATTTTATGTAGTTTTTAAATACTGTACTAAGTAGTAAAATTATTAATAATTAAAATTCCTAATAAATCACCTATTGATAAATTTTCCTATTGGCCTAGTAATATTATACGGTATACTTAGTTGACTGCTCAAACAAAGAGAATATAATAATAAATGAAAATAAAAAGAACAATCAAAAGCTTTGGGACAGCCCAATAAGCACAGCTGAGTAACTTGGTCATTATCGTAAGATATTCTCATTGTCATCCATAATTTTTACCATAGCTGAAGAACAACTATGCCCCAAATCTAAAACCATATCATATTATGTCTTCATTGAAAACATTTTTTTCGAAGGGGCCCTCCCTAAAATATTCCAGAGACGACCTTCCACATATATAATGTACATCTACTTACGGTAAATTCACAATGATTTCACTAAGCAAAGTGTAAACATGGGTCTGGTATGACGTAGCCAAAAAAAAAAAACACCTACCTACAGAATGGGTAATCTTCTATTCTGTCATCCTTGAATTCACACAATGTTGTAATCAGCTTCGTATTCAGTGAAGTAGCCTCTCAAAATTCACTAAACTTGTATACAACATTGAATGACATCATAACAATAAGCTTGAATAAGACAACATTATAATTGGGTACTTGGGAGTTGAAAATTTAATACGTTATTGAAAATAACCTAAACAAATTTGCAATATTCGTAATTTGAAAGCTGCTGACTTTCATCCGTGTGACCTAAATTGTAATATAAAATCATTGCAATGCTCACCGCCATTAGAATAAATATAACATATGGTGGCAACAACCACGCTGGGCTCCATGTGTGCCACACGTGTGCATGATTATTCGCAAATTCGTATTAGAAAGTAATAAACTATTCCGTAAATTGGCTTTTATCATTTACTACTTTTACGCGCAATAATAATAAACAATCTGACTTTTGAAAGTTAAATGCATTTCGAAATATTTTAATTGATAAATAGTTAAATAGTTAGTAGGAAATAGTGCAACTACATGCATATTTTTATTACTATGTATAAAATTATTGAATTTATTTCATTTACCATAAATAGAGCAGAAAAAGTTGATTGCGAAAGAGTTGATGTTGATGTTGCTTCGTTAACAGCCTGCCACAAATTTATTTTCATTGCTATGGTAACGACTGCTGTCGCTGTATTTTTCGCTGTCGCCCGAGCCGGACTTCATTTTGGTTGTTGATGGTGTGTGGTTGCATCAATTTTATTTGCAATTTAATTTTTTCGATTTTCTGGCCCAGTATATGGATCATCTGCTATGCTATGCGTGTGCGTTTGTAAGCGTGTATTTGTATGTGTGTTAGTATTTACGCTTGTCGTTCCTGTGTGACCAAATTGTGTGTGTGTGGTGTGGTGTGTTTGACATTTGGACAGTGGTGCGTTAATGATGTGGTGAAGGTGTTGAGTTGTTGGCGGTGTTGAGTTGGTGACGGTGTTGAGTTGGTGGCGGTGTTGAGTTGGTGGCGGTTTTGAGTTGTTGGCGGTGTTAAGTTGGTGACGGTGTTGAGTTGGTGGCGGTGTTGAGTTGGTGGCGGTTTTGAGTTGTTGGCGGTGTTAAGTTGGTGACGGTGTTGAGTTGGTGGCGGTGTTGAGTTGGTGACGGTATTGAGTTGATGGCGGTGTTGAGTTGGTGGCGGTGTTGAGTTGGTGACGGTGTTGAGTTGTTGGCGGTGTTGAGTTGGTGACGGTGTTGAGTTGTTGGCGGTGTTGAGTTGGTGACGGTGTTGAGTTGGTGACGGTGTTGAGTTGGTGACGGTGTTGAGTTGGTGACGGTGTTGAGTTGGTGGCGGTGTTGAGTTGATGACGGTGTTGAGTTGTTTGCGATGTTGAGTTGGTGACGGTGTTGAGTTGTTGGCGGTGTTGAATTGGTGACGGTGTTGAGTTGGTGACGGTGTTGAGTTGGTGACGATGTTGAGTTGGTGACGGTGTTGAGTTGGTGGCGGTGTTGAGTTGGTGGCGGTGTTGAGTTGGTGACGGTGTTGAGTTGGTGGCGGTGTTGAGTTATTGGCGGTGTTGAATTGGTGACGGTGTTGAGTTGTTGGCGGTGTTAAGTTGGTGGCGGTGTTGAGTTGGTGACGGTGTTGAGTTGTTGACGGTGTTGAGTTGGTGACTGTTGTGTTAGTGACAATGAAAACTTTTGTGTGCATGTTCTCTTGCTATTAGATGTAGATTTTTTGAAAAGTTAAATTTAAAAATTTTATGTACTCAACTATTTAGAAAATGCTAAATCAGTTTCAATGTCACTTCAATAATTATACTTTCGAAAATTGGTTTTTTCACAAATAATCTTTTATAATCTTGACTTGTATGTGGTTAATTTCAATATTACTCAAGTTTTACTTTTATTTAATTATACAATGTAGAGATTCACATATGTAGCATGAAACAATGTACATTAGCTATGGAATAGTGCAATATTGGGGTGAGCGTAAATGTCGTCGCATCGAGGTGAAAGTTAAAAAAAATACAAGGAAAATCGACAAGCTACCACACAGCGGATCAGGAGCCGATCGTAGAGGCTTGAAATATTAGATAAGTGTTCGATGTGGTGTAGTTGGTAGTGCATTAGCCTGCTACCCAGAATGTCCGAGTATCAAATCTCGGGACAGGCAAAATAAAAAAAAGTAGAATAAAGGATTTTTCTGTATGGCACCAGCTCTTGACAGGCATATTGTAAACCTCCAGGAGTAAAATTTTCCTAAGAAAAGCTTTCCAATTCGCCCTTCATATTCGGCATAGATGTGTAAGTTCCACAATATCAGTGGATGTAAAAAGCTCGGCCTATATCCTCCATGGGCTGTAGTGCCACGTAAAGAAGAAAGACCCCATTAATTTTTAATGACTAACATTTTTTTTCCAACATACTAACCTTCTATCATCAACACTTAAGTGGGCTCCCATACAAAATTTATGAAATTGGCTTTTTTTTAAGTAATATGGTAAGTTCTCCGTGCTTCAAGTGTGATCTTAAAAAAGCCAAATGGAAGGCCGACCTCCATAAATAGTTAATCCCCAAATACTTACCCTCTACCTTCAACTCTTAAAAGAGCCCCCACACAAAATTAAATTATTTTTTGTGAAATAGACTCCCCGTGTGTTTAGGGTGGTTCTGAAGACAAAAAACGTAAGTCCGAGATCAATTATTTTTCACTCTCCAACATTTTCCCCGAACATACATACTTATTCATCGACAGGTGATTTGGAGTCGCCGCTAGAGCCTTAAAGTGTAAGAGAATAATCTCCAACCAATAAGGGGCAACCCATACGTGGTGACTTAACTAGACTGGATCGGCAACTAATTAGGAGTCGCTGCTAGAGAGTTAAAGTCTACTCAGCTCTACTGTAGCTTATGCTGAGTGCACTGGTTCTAATCTCGGCACAGGCAAAAATGAAAGGGTAGAAAAAAAGAGTAGTAGAACAAATGGTAAGCAATGGGGGGCCTGGGGCGTAGGATACAACGTAAAGTTCGCGACAGTCGCAGGTGCGTCCATGGTCGATCATTGCGCATGTGTGCGGCGGGCTTGTCCATGGCCTTGAATGAATGGTTGTGCGTCGGGCTTGGAACCCACCACGTCAAAATATTTCCCCAATGAATCCTCAAAGAGGCGGCCAAGACCGATTATCGGTTGTAGTGCCAGTTAAGTAAGTAAGAAATGGGAAACCTTCAAGAGTAAAAATTGTCTAAGAAAAGCTTTTCACTTCGCCTGCATACAAATATAGGTAATTTCTATTAAGGTGCAATTATAATACTCACAACATGAGTGGATGGGAAAAACTCGGCCTAGGCCTTTAATGGGCTGTTATGCTACTCAAAGAAAAGGGAAAATATAGTATAACTATTTGACACTATGACCCTAAATATATACCTACATAAGTATATAATAAAAAAAGATTTTATTTTAAAAGATTATGCGCTTTCTCCAAATGTCTGGAGAAAATACTGTCTTTGTACAGTGTTGTTGTTTTTGCTGCACCAATATTAATCTACACAACCTTGTATAAACTTTTATAATTACTGAAATCACTTGACACGAGCGAAATGATGTATTCCATTCGTATGGATGTATGTACTGTATGTATGTAGTTATTCCCAGTTTTAATTTTTTATGCAGCCTTTAAATTCTACTTACTTACACCATCAAATATTAACGGCATTTCATTAATGCCAGTTCGCATGGCCGCGATACCGACGAATGCAACTCTGTAGCTGTTGTTGACAACTGATTGTAAACAGTTTACGGCATTAAGAGCAAACGCTTTTGATTTATTGCACGCGTTAATTACTATTACTTCAATGTTTTAAATTTTCATAGTCATATATAATATATGTAATTATTTTGTTTTAATTTAAAATTCTTTAGTGATATTCAATTATTGCACTCAATGCGTGTGTGCATAATCGGTAAAAAGGGAATATGGCTGTGAGTCGCATTGTTTGTATGTACGAGTATGTATGTGTGACTGATAACTCGATTATGGGCGCACACGCAATCAGATTTCTTTCATTTTAATGCGGTATTTTTAAATCAGATCGAATTAAAATGGCAATGAATGAAATGCTAAGAGAGTAAAGTAATTTTCAAAAGGTAAGTAAATGTGTAAAGGGTGTTTTTTTTAGAAGTGTGGTTTTCAATATGGCAATACTTTTTTCGGAGTTGGTCTTTTTGACAGCTGTCACCTGATTTATGCTCAGGAACAACGTTTGCAAATCGTGTAAATTTATTACCAAAATAATGGTTCGGTTCGTGCGACGCATTGCGCGCTGCATCCAATATTCGGTCGATATAATCGCCCAGCAGAGTCGGTAATTCGAGCAACCATGGATCGGTTTCGCACCACGTTTACTCTAGTGGATAATGCGCATCCTCAGAGACGCCGTACAGTGCGCACCGAAGACGCTATTGCTGCTGTGGAGCAGAGTATCGAAGAAGACCCGAATGAGTCCATCCGCCATGGCGCGCAACAATCGGAGCTGTACCCACTTATGGAAGATTTTGCGGAAGGATCTTCGTTTGCGATCTTGCGAAATCCAACTCGTGCAAGAATTAAAGCCGAACGACCATCAAGCGCGTCGCGCGTTCGGTGAATGGGCCCAAAACGAAAAACAAGATGGCCACCGATCCCGATTTTCACAATAAAATTTTTGTTCAAAGATGAAGCTCACTTCTGTTTGAATGGGTACGTTACTTAATAAGCAAAATTGTCGCATTTGGAGTGATCATAATCCACAAGCCATTGTTGAGACGTCGTTACATCCTCAAAATTTGGTGTGCTCTAAGGGCAGAGGGAATCATTGGTCCATATTTCTTCAAAGATGAATAATGTTACAGTCAATGGGAATCGCTATAGAGCCATGATTAATGACTTTTTCGTGCCTGAATTGGATGACCTTTGGTTCCAACAAGACCACCGTCTACATGCCATACAGACAACGAAACAATCAATTTATTGAAGGAAACTTTTGGTGAGCGCATTATCTGGCGTCGTGGGCCTGTGGCGTGGCCTCCAAGATCATGCGATTTAACACCGCTAGACTATGTTTTGTGGGGTTATGTGAAGTCGCTTGCCTACGCAGATAAGCCCGAGACGATTGACGCCATACGGCCCCAATTGCTGCAAAAAGTGGTCGGAAATTGTGCCCCTCGGCTGGAATTTATTCGAACCAGCCGCGGCAAGCGGTGGCCACTTGCCCGAAATCGTTTTTGAAACATAATGGCAAATCCTTGTCTTCATAACAAAGCTAAATTCTGGGCCATAACATTAAATTTTATGCGTTTTATTTCTGCTTGAAAACCACACTTCTAACAAAAAACACCCTGTACATACTACATATACACATGTGTGGAATACTTTAATGAAAACTTAATAGTTTTTTGGAAAAATGTAATTACGAATGAATGAATTTGATGTGATTAATTCGCTTTCTTTAGCCAGGGAGATGGGGGCTTATGTCATTTTACTCAATTTTTGTGAAATTTTTTAATACCTGCAACGCACTTTTTTGAAAATTTTAAATTTTTAGTCAATATATTGCTTAAAAATAAAGTTTAAATTGGAGTTAAGCGAAGACTTATTAGAAGCATAAGGTATGAAAACTCAAAAGTACTCAAAAATCGTGTTGAGATATATATTTACTACTCCTTAAAAGGATTAACTTATAAGCAATGAGTATAATGGCGGATATATTTATCGGAAGGCAAGGTTTTATTAATCATTGTTTTACATTTAACACACAGGGTGTACGGGTGTACGAGTGTACCCCTATAAATGCAGAGCATTCTGTTGAATGGAAGGAAGATTGATAGGTAGGAGGAAGAAGGAGGAAGAATGAGAGAGGGAATGCAATCGCACAGGACACCGACAGAGAGATTAACAGCCATTGTGGCAAGTGTTATGGCTTTACCACAATGAACTTCGTTTTTTATCAGTGTCGAATATGACCGCATGTAGCGCCAAAGGCCAAGCTTTTCGCATCCACTCATGTTGTGCGTGTTAGATTTGTACATGATTATTATAGCTATCAAAATTGATCATGCAAATCTGAAGACCAAATATGTACATCCCATTCAGACTGAATACCCCTAATAATTTTCAATCAAACCTACAGTTTTATTTAAATACAACCACATACAGGTACATAAGTATATTACATCTGTATTGAGTTGTTGTTGTTTTTTCTTTTTTCAATCATTTACCTCAACGAGCAATCTCCGTTACTTTCTTTAAAATAGTTGTTTATATCTCAATTTGAGTATTGCTTTGAGAGTACTTTAATTATGTAGAGTTGAAAAATGAGTTGGTACACAGTCGTAGCCTATGCTAAATGACAATATCAATAACAACAACATGGGAAGCAATACAAAAACATGAAGCTGGCTTCTCTTTATTTCGCTCTCTTTTTTCTGTTATTCAATTATACACTCTTATGCTCTCTTCCTTTAAATGTGTTGTAACTAGAAGAAGTGAGCTCCCAATTGGACCATTATAATAATTTGCCATAAAAAGTGTTTACTTCAACAAGAAAAAAAAATTCCAGGCATTATGCAGAAGAATTTCCATGCACAAAATAAATTAAGTTGACATTATTATTTTCACATAAGTTGATATATTCATAAAGCAACACAAAAAGAAAAAACTCTGATTTGGCAAGAAACTAAATTACGAGTAGTTCTTAGGCAACACCAATAAAAAAAGATAAACAAAAAATTTGTATAAAACTGGAACACATGTTAGAAAAGTAAAAGTTCCATAACATGACCAAAACTACGAGAAAAAAAGTGTCAACCAATTTTTCTTTTTTATATATTTACTCTACTGTATATTCCACTCTTTCTCTGTGTCTATAGGCGGCCATTAACATAGTTTTTGTGTATGACAAATTTTTGCCCAGCCAAGTTAATACAAAGTTGGACAAGCATAAATAGTCGCAAAACAAAAAAACATTCAAATGTGTCATATATCGTCTGTAACTAAATACTGGTAACTGTACCCAAGTAAGTAGTAGAAATATGAACTAGATTGATATCAGCAAATGCCAGACAGTGGATGTAGAATAGTAAAATGGTGAATATAAATTTTAAATATCGAATGACGATACTTCGAATATTGGATTATTTAACAAAAATCAGAGCTGTAAAAGAATGTAATCCATTGAAACACAAATGATTAATGATTTTTTACTCCATTCATTGAATATCAGATTTAATGCCAGAATGAAAAATATAGTTAAAAGTCTTTTATGGAGTCGCCGATTGGGTATTCATTCAAAAGAATGTCTTTTTGAGCCAGAGGAATGAAAGTCATGGAGACACAAATCTTATATTGAAAATAATGATTACTTTGAAGTCACTTGGAGTCACTGAATGTCACTTCAATACACTTGGAGTTACTTAAAGTTGCTTTAAGTCACTTGAAGTCAAATGGAATGTGAAGTCAGTTTTTCAGATCGAAAGTGCCAATATTAGAACTTACGATTTGATAATCAAAAGAAAATTGAATTTATCGGTTCTTGAACGTTCACTCCTCATAAATATGTACTTGGAAAGGACGTTTTATCGCCATATTGGGAGTAGTTACCTACGTGATTATTCGTCAATGAGCCGGGTCACACGAGAGCAATTATATATGCTGCGTAAAACCGAAATTTTAATGCGAGAGCGAGAGAATGTGTTTGCATTATTTTATCGCAGGCAGTGACCCGGTGCAACAGCTCTCGTGTGGCCAGGCTCAAAGTTCCTATACACGATGTTGAACAAATGAGCATGACGTAGAACTCTCTCTTTCTCGCTCTCTCTCTATATATTTTTTTCGCTTTTATTCCATTTTATTTGACAACTCTTACAAATTTATATAAGTTTCATATGCTTGGGTTAACTTGTATGAGGTATTGAGTGCAAAAGAGGCCCTAACCATAAAATTTTCAAAATTAAGTTATATGATTTTATGGCATACTGATATTTAAAAATGTTATCATGCATCGATCTGACGTTTAATTTGGTCTCACCGCCAGATGTCAGTCAAATTCACTTTTACATTAACATGTTTTTAGAGTTCTGTAGAACAAAACAACCAAAACGACAAAATTGTGGTCGCTGTAGCGTAGCGGTAGTGCGTTGGACTACTACGCAGAGTGTCCGGGGTTCGAATCTCTACAGCAACAACTCTAAACAGCAACAACAACAAAATTAACGGTGCCACCTCTTGGCAGGCAATGGCAAGCCTACAAGAGTAAAAATTGCATATGAAAAGCTTTTCGTTCGGATTCGGCATAAAACTGTAGGTCCCTTCCAGTCATGTACAAATATAACACACACAACATGAGTGGATGCGAAAAGCTTGGCCTTTGGCGCTACATGCGGTCATATTCGACACTGATAAAAAACGAAGTTCATTGTGGTAAAGGCATAACACTTGCCACAATGGCTGTCTATCTCTTTGTCGGTGTCCTGTGCGATTGCATTCCCTCTCTCATTCTCCCTCCTTCTTCCTCCTATCTATCAATCTTCCTTCCATTCAACACAATGATCTGCATTCATAGGGGTACACCCTGTGTGTTGAATGTAACAATAAAAAAAAAACAAAAATCCCAAATTGATTAATAATGAATTGGCCTGAGTCACTTCTACACTCAACTCCTCATACATATATAAAGTAAAATATTAAAGTAGAAATAAAAATAAGAAAGCAATAACTACCATAAATGAAACTCAAAAAGAAAACGCCGAAAAGTATGCAAATTTATAAAACATAAAGCTGCATCCTCCCTACTCAGTTAACAGTTAACTCTTATTTTATTAGAGATTTTCTAACTATTCATGACACAGTGCAACATCATACATAAAAAAGAAAGAACAAGGCAAGCAGCCAGTAACCGTTACCATAAAAAGTGGCTGCCAACACAAATGCTAACAATTTCCGTTTAAATAAAAGACTAGCAAATTCGCATACACATGCACACACGCGCACACATATATATACAACATTGATACACACACACATATACATATATACATATATGAAGATACCTAGTATATACACTATCAGTTTCAGACAAACTCTTAGAAATTTAATGCGAAAACGACAGAACGCTCGCTGGCAGCTAAAAAGCTACAGCCGGAAAATAAAAAAACGAAAGAACCACAAATTTAAACTCCTTAACAATTTTTGATAGAAATGTAGCAGCATGTTGTTATTGTTTTTGTTATTATTGTTCTTGTTGTTGTTGTTGTTATTATTCTTGTTTTTGTTGTTGCCTGTGCTGTTGATATCCTTGAACTTGCTGCTGTTGATAAATTTGAAAAATGAAGAAAGTTAGCGCCACGAAAATGAAGTGAGAAAAAAGGATAAAGCAGCGACATCCAACACAAACAGCAGAAAAGTAGAAATTTATATGTTACTTACACTCAACTGTCATTTATCAGTGTTAAGTTAACACGAAAACAAAGCAACAAATAATGAGAAAACCAACAAAAATTTGTGGCAAAGTGGCGTTAAAATAATAAATACTTCAACATGTACGTGGATGTGGTAAAAACCGTAGTAATGGAAAAGCCAAAAAAGAAAAAGTTGACAAGCTAGTGAAAAGTAGTAAGTAGTAGAAGAAATGCATACTCGCACACATACACATGTAAAGAATAAAATTTCAAAATTAAAATTATTTCTCATACAAACATTACAAATTTTAAGAGCTTTTTCTTTAAACTAAACAGAAATTAGTTTCATTTAATGCCATCAAGTATTTGTCAGTTTGAGTAAAAGCAGAAAATATAAATATGTACAAGCATTGCATTAACCCACGCATACATATATGTACAAATGCTTGAATGTGTGAATGTATGCACCCTATGGCAATATTTAAAAAGCTCTCGATTTGCTGCGCATCTGATGCGCTTCTTTTGAAGGCAGATTGAAAGTAGTTTGAGTTCTCTTTACCTTTGCCTTCCACAAACGCTATTCGCATGATTGGCCTACCCATAGAATATTACTTTCTACCTAATTATTCTTACCTCGTTATTCTTACTACAAAAGCACAATGCAGCAGACGAAGGAGGAAACTTAAGATCTAAAGATGGGAAAATAACCAAACTTTGAGCAGCCTGACATCTTTTAGCTTCTTTACAACATGTCTCTGCCTGACATAAAATATTGCACACATGTTTCCCCCTTCACACCTAAGAAATTCGGTTTTACATGGCATAATTGCTCTCGCGTGTCCAGTTTCATTGGGAAGAGAGTAAGAAAGTTTTTTCTCCAAAAATTTAAACTTGAGATAATTTGCAACATAATTTCAGTTGGAACTTAGTCTGAGTTGGAACTTAGTCTGAGTTGGAACTTAGTATAAGTTGGAACTTAGTCTGAGTTGGAACTTAGTCTGAGTTGGAACTTAGTCTGAAAATTTACAGATTTGGACCACTCTTGGTCAGAGATGAAATGAGAGCAAAGTTAAATATAATTGTAAAATTATCTAATTTGCAATTATTTAATTTGGATGGAATTGGAACACTGTTCAAGCAGGAGCAAAGTCTGACTTGGCAATGGGTCTGAATTAGAGCACAGTCTAAGTTGGAATTCGGTGAGAGTTTATTCACAGTCTGAGTAGGAACATGGGCTGGAATGAAATACTGTATAAATTGAAATATAAACCGACGTGGAGAACGTTTGCCTTCAAACATAGACTGAGTTGGAATTCAGTTAGAACACAGACTGAAATGAAACACGGTCTGAGTTGGAGCTCAGTCTACATTGGAATAAGATCCAAATTGAAACACAGTCGCGGTTGAAACACCGTATGAATTGAAACACAAATTAAACACAATGGCAGATGACACCCGATCTGAATTTGAGCACAGTTCGAATTGACACATGGTTTAAGTTGAGTCTATTTTTAAATACGCTCAAAGAGAGAACACTGTTTGAGTTGGAACACAACGTAAAATTTAGCACTGTCTGAACTGGGACATGGTCTAAGATGACACACCGTCTACAGATCGACCGAATGGGTACTGGGTACACAGTTTGATTAAAAGCACGGTCTGAGTTAAAGCACAGTCAAAATTGGCACACGGTCTGAATTGAAACACTCAGACTGTGTGAAATTCAGTATGACTTGAAATACGGTCTGAGTTAGAACATGGTTTGAGTTTGAATTGGAGTATAGTTTTAGTTGCAAGACACTCTGTTTTTAAAGGTGAACTGAGGAGTTTGAGTTGGAATACGGTCTGAGTTGCGGCATCATGTGACTGATTATTCTAAGTTGGCCTAAAGCCCTTAACTAATTTAAATTCAAGTTAGTACGACATTCCGCAGTATATTTCCTACAGTTTTCCAACTATGCCACAAATTCTTCTGATTTGCTATAAAGCAATATATTTATAAACAAAAACATGTCTGTCTCAGATTCGAATTCATACTAATCTACTTAATGAGCCGATTTCGGATCTCTCCGAGTTTTTGTATAAACAGATGCACTTTATTGCTTCCACAAGTGCTCAACTGAATGCATTTCGATGTGCTTCTCATTGCATTTGGTGCCTTTGGCATACACTAATGCATTTTTTGCACATTGCTATCAGTTACAAAGCGACTGGTGTCATTCGACTGTTGTGCAATTGCGTTTGTCAAAACTTCCAAAAGCAAATGTTATGTGTTTATTTGTTTTTCCAACTACATTATCAGTAATGCTTTGTAGGGCGCGAAGAAGATTTAGTTTCAATCTGATATGTGGCGTATCATTTCCATGCCATTTTGTTAGTAGCGTACAGTAGAGAAAATTTTGAAAATAATTACCACACTACTGCAATATTTTATAAAAGAGATACTAGCTTTCTTGCAGGACTGAGTAAGAAAGATCGGCGAAAAATGCTTAGGATTTAGACTCACTTTGGATGGCCTTCTGACGCCAGATGATTGTGCCGATCCTGGAAATTGTGAATTGCAATCCATCAATGGCTTCTCTTCTAACTCTTGACTCTTAGCTCTCAAACTCTATCCATCAGTCCTGTGAAGTAAAGATTTTATAACTCATTTTCAATGGAAGTTCAATTGATTATGAAATACATTTAAAAATAATATTTGATGAAAAGACAATCTTTCATTCAAAATATTTTGTTCTTATTTTTTGAAATTAGTATTACAAAATACTTAGTAACAATTGCTTTTAGAATTATTTTGTCGGAACCGTTAATTTTCGCAGTGTTGCCAAATCAGTTATTTTTCGAGTAGAATTTCAGTATAACCACGACCTCAGTACCCAGTCACACGAGTGCGGAATTGACTGTCATCAAGATGAGTTACGATTTCACACTTTTATCACGTTTATCGCAATATAGAAAACGAAACCGCAAAGGGCCATGAAAATGGAGCAATATCTTCCGCATGAAAATTAAATTTTTCGCAGTTGGCTCATTTTAATGTATTAATTTTTATAAAATAATCAAATTTTTGCGCTTGTTATTAAAGCCTAGGTGCAAGCTATCATTTTATTCTTGTATCTTACCGTGAGGTGATGGTTATGCAATAAAATACGAAATGCGAAATAAAACGCATGAATTCCCACAATTGGGACAATATGAGAATGAAATGTTCAATCTAGTGGTTTAAAAAAATACGGGATATATGGTGGATTTATATGAACTGTTATAATTTGTAATAAGATCTCTCTTGCTCTCTCTGTATCTCACTGTGTGTCTGTGAGATTCCATTTCCCAACTATTGAAATGAACCTTTTGACTTTGTGGCGTAGTTTGGGGAAGAAAAAAGTATTAATCCTCTCTTTTCTGTCCCCTCTCGCTGCCATGGTGAAAAACATTGCTTTCAAGAGTTGGCAAATGTAAAGCCGGATAACGAAAGAACGAGAATAAAAGAGTAAATGCCTGCAGTTTAGCAAGAGCATTTTTCTCAGTTGTTAATTGAAAAAAGTAAAATCTAGGGTCGAGAAGGATTTATTTTCATTTAACCCTTAAATGCCAGTTTTTTTAAATAAATCATTTATGTAATACTATTATATGAGAAAGACAAAAATGGTTCCCGTTTTGATGCACTGTATGTCACTATAGCAACAATTCAATTGTGCGTAGGGTATTAAAAGTATTCACGGGAAATTTTTACGTGAATGGATTTTATGTTTTATATTCGAAATAAAAATAGCAAAATTTTCAATGAAATGTGTATGAAAATAATTGACACTTCACAATAGCGTGAATAAAATTCGAAAACAGATACAGTTGAGTTCTTAGCTTAAAAACTAACATTTATTATTTTCAAACTAAAATTAATACAAAATTGACAAAAATAATTACTGACATAAATCGAAATAAACTTGATATCGCTTAAAGCAATACACCGTCAACAGCAGCTGCAATTAGAGCAATAAAATGACGGAGAACTAAGAAGACAGAAATATGGAATTACGCTCATGTGTCATGTTTAGAAAGTGGAATAAAAATAGTGGCATTGGTGACGTTAAATCTAATAACTACTAATCACGTAGCGACTCTGTTTTGAAACTTTTGTACACAAGTACATTACCCAGTTGTAAGAAGAATTAACATCTTAGTGAAGGAGGGAAGATCGGAGTTGATACTGTTGAGCCTAGCCACCAAAAGAAATTAAGCGTGTGGCAAGTTTTAGTGTGCTAGAACCAGGCACAAAATATTGCACATATGTTTTCTTGCCTTTGAAATTCTGTTTTTTACAGCACAAGTAATTACTCTCATGTGGCCAGGATCATTGAGTGTATATAGTACATCACGAATGCAAATATATATAAGTGTGTGTGTGCGCCTGTGTGCCAAATGAATATGTATTTAGGTAGAGTAATTAAATAAAAAAGAGAAATTTACAGTTAGAGTGAAACAACAAAGTAAGTATATAATTTGCTCAAACAAAAACCATACGATTATAATGAAAACGAGAGCACTTTGCGTTTGCTGATGCTCTCTTTCTTTGCTCTCACGAACTCTCCGAACATTTAAAAGAGTAATTAATTTTATACTAGGCTAAGGAGCACTAACGAATCCAGAGAATGCACATGGAGGAATGGAGATCGTTTTTTGTTTTTTTTTGATTATGTCTAGTAGAGAATTTTAACTTAAAACTACCGCCTGAGGTAGCGCTCGTGTTAAGAAATAATCAAAACTTTCACAACTGGGTAGTAAGTGTGTAAGTATTCGTGCAGCATATCCATCAAGAAAAATTAGGGGAGCCTTCCGATGGAAGATGTATGGAGAGATTCCAATCCTATGTTTTATCAAACTTAAAATAAGTTTTTCCGTTGGTAGCACTTCCTTAAAGCTGCTTAAAGAAGAGTTTGGGAGTTTTCTATTAAAATATTATTGCACTACTTTCATTCGTGAGAAGGTAAGTGGAAGATTTTTCTTTTATTTTTTTTTCGAAAACTTCCATATACCTTTTTTTAGGCTCTAAGTATCAGGAAGTTTTGCACTTACTTTCAATATATTTTCTTGATTTCCTAATATTTAACACTGTACAACATGACTTTTATTTCTTAGCCCGCGTATGGTGAATCGTATAGATTTTTCTATGCTGAACACGAATCAGGAACTAGAATTTTTGTATCAACCATAGTTTTGAGAAATTTGAGAACAAAAATCGAAAAATCCGATTACAGAATTTTTACCATAATCAAAAAAGAAAGAATCCATAATCTCAATAAAACTTAAACTCATTAGCTTTTATAATCCTTAACATCTTGCATTTTATAGCTTTCAAATATTTCTACTCGGCGATGATTTAATCATATTTTAAGTCAGAATATTGTGAAAAATTCCATTGCAGAACAAAAGAAAAGGTTGCAAAACAAGACTCTGGAATGCCTATTTTTCGACTAAAACGAAAGCTTCCTTTTATCTTCCAAAGACAGGTACATGTAAAGCTTCTCTATGTATACCATTCCCAAAGTAGCTACACGTAAGGCGTCTCTTTACCTTCCCAAGGCAGCTTCGAACAGGCCTTCCTCGTAGCTGTTGGACGTCGCGGTAAGTAAGGAAGGCTTACTTACCCAATGACATCATGTGCTAAAAAACGTATGTAGTGGGATACGGAGGATAGTAAGGCTGCTATGCTGTTTATGAGTGCTGCTGGAGCTGCTTCCATTTTCTTGAAGGGTCATAGTTCATTAGAAAATAATTTCAGCGGTTTCACAGTTTATTTGCTTATTTTCGGATAGTGCGACATAAAATCAAATATGCTCGTACCAGCAAACTCAGAAAGCTATGTACTACAGATGCTTACATATGAAAATGGGATTAGAGCTAAGAAAATTACAAATACAGTGTAGTCAACACACTACCACATACGAGTATGTACTCGTTTGTTCAGAAAAACAGCACAACATCAACCACGGCAGCAATACCCTAACAGCAGCTAGCAAAAACAACAACACCAACCAACAAATCACATCCTCATCATTATCATCATCAGCAGCATTTGCATCTGTAAAATCTGTACTCATACCTCGAAAGCATGCATGTTTTTATCTCAGAGCAATTTCTAGGTAGCCACCAACGGCGACGTACCAATTTCAGTGCACAAAGCTGCAAAAGTTATTTGTTAGACACTGCGGTGGCATTTCTATCATTTTCCGCTGTTAGTCATGGAGTGCGATATTTTGCTCAATGCCAATGCTTTCACATAAGTCTGCTGTTCTTACTTCCATGTAGGTCAGATCAAAACCACGAAATGTTGTATCGAATTTAATATTAAATTTAGCTCTACACTGATGTTTTATTATGGTATACTATATACTATTTATGTTGTAAATTGCAATTAAGTTGAAAATTGCATAGAATGTTGGAATCTCGCATGGATTATTTTAATTTAGTGGGAGGAAGAAGGAGGGAGAATCAGAGAAAGAATGCAATCACACAATCTGAAGTTGGTTTCTGCATAAGTTTGCGATATTTTGTTAAACTAATTTTGTCTATCGGAATATTTAATCTGATAACAGCACAAGAAAAGAGATGCCGAAAGGCGCGAGTTCAATGATATCGAAATGTTACGGGGCAAGAACGAGATCAGAAAATTCTTTGAAAGAATAAGACGCCTGATTGATGATTTGAAGACCGAGGCCTCTTCCTGCAAGTATGAAGAGAGCAACATGGTGAAAAACCGCTTAATGGCGATGATGGAAATAATCCCGCCTTTGCGGAATCTACTTCAGAAACCTCAATCACTGACGACGTTGAAGTACCGCGTACGTAACTATGAGGAAGTCTTAACAGCCATCGCTCGGTTGAAAAACAATAAATCTGCAGGTGCAGATGGCCTGCCTGCTGAGTTGTTTAAGACCGGAGGCGAAGAGCTCAAAAAACGCATGCATGAGCTTCTATGCAGAATATGGTCGGATGAAAGCATGCCAAGTGATTGGAACCTCAGCGTACTCTGCCCAATCCATAAGAAAGGTGATTCCACGATCCAACTACCGTGGGATAAGCCTTCTTAATATTGCATATAAGGTTCTATCGAGCGTACTGTGTGAAAGACCCATCGTCAACAAACTGATTGGACCTTCTCAATGTGGCTTCAGCCTTGGTAAATCCACCATCGACCACATATTCACACTACGCCAAATCCTGGAAAAGACCCAGCACCCCCCATCTATTCGTCGACTATAAAGCCCGAGAGGGAACGATTAAGGATCACTTGAACGCTGCAATGTCTGATTTTTGTACCCCTGCAAAAGCTTATTTGTCTTTGCAAAATGACACTGACCGACACCACCAGCGCAGTGAAAATTGGGACAGGCCTCTCCGCGCCATTTGATACCAAATGAGGTTTCAGACAGGGTGACTCCCTATCGTGCGACTTCTTTATCCTTATGCTGGAGAAATTAATTCGAGCTGCGAACATCGACATCTCTGGCACTATTTTCTACAAGAGTGTCATGCTGCTAGCACAAGCTGATGATATTGACATCATAGGCACTAACGCGCGATCAGTCTATGCAGCATTCTCCAACATGGAAAGGGTGGGTTCGTCGACTGGGTCTAGTGGTGAACGAGGACAAAACGAAATACCTTGTGTCAACAAACAAGGAGTCACAGTGTCTTGGACAAAATGTCACTGTTGACAATTATACTTTTCAAGTCGTCACGGATTTCGTATATCTAGGAACCAGCATTAATACCAACAATAATGTCAGCTTTGAGATCAAGCGGAGACTAACTCTTGCCAACAGGTGTTACTATGGGCTCAGTAGGCGATTGAGAAGTAGAGTGGAGAGAGAGAGAGTTCTAGCCCTCTCTCGACCGACGAAAATAACGATCTATAAATCCCTCATGCTTTCCGTCCTAATAAATGGCTCCCCGATGTGGACATTAACCATTAATGATGTGAAGCTGTTATGAGCGTTCGAGAGGAAGATACTCCGACGACGTGTATCAAATATGATGGAACCAGGAGAGAGTACTTTTGTTTATAAAATGTCAGTTGGGTAAAAAAAAAAACATGCAATTCTATCATTTGCAAATTAGCATACATGATTTTCCGCTACCAATATTAATTAACTTAAAAACTTGTGTTCATTTGTAGGGCATAGCATATAGCAAATTAGCATAAGTTTTAAATATTTGGTAAAATTCGTGGTGGCTGTGGTTTTTTCTTTCAGTTTTGTTTTTGTTTAGTGGCATGAATTTCTAATTAAATGCATTGTTATTATGTATTGTTGAAGTGCGAATTCATGCAGCCACACCATCACATACATTTCATATGTGTTTATTAAACATGTTTACATCGAATTGAATTGAATGCCACACAAATTGGAATAGTGAAATATTTTACAAGTGCTGCTAGACGTAGCGGTAAGTAAGCCTTATATTCCAACGATATCATATGTGGTAAAAAAGATATGGAATGGGATGCAGTAAGGTTTTGAAAGGCTTCTGCAGCTGCTCTAGAAGCTTTCCAATTTCGGAGTATGTGCGTGGTAGACGTAGCGGTAAGTAAGCCTTACTTCCAACGACATCATATGTGGTAAAAAAAAGATATGGAATGGGATGCAGTAAGGTTTTGAAAGGCTTCTGCAGCTGCTCTAGAAGCTTTCCAATTTCGGAGTATGTGCCATTATGTTATGCTCCTTCATTTGATTAAAATAATAAAAATAGAAATATACCAACCTGGTGTTTTGTAATATGTAGCAAGAAACTTATGTATATTAGGAAAAATAAAAAAAAATTTTGGATTTTTTAAGTTATACCAAAATAATGGCATATCATAGAAGCCGGCAAGACACTGACCTAATTTCAGGACAAAGCTAAACTGGTAATATTTAGCAGACAGTCAATCGATAATTTAAAGCTCTGGACTCAGATTTACTTACTTACTTACTTACTTTCAATGGCACAACAGCCCATGGAGGGCCGAGGCCGAGCTTTTCTCATCCACTCATGTTGCGCATGTTATATTTGTACATGAATGGAAGGATTCAGACTCAGATTTAACACCCTATAATGTAAAGAGTTACTTGACACTTCAGGTCATAGACTCAGTTTTGGTTCTAGGTCATTGGAGCATTGAGGGCATTAAGTAAGGGCATTGGATCAGAGGGAGAATGAACTGGCAAGGTGTGGTTTGGTTTTAAATATTGCTCAGACGCAATCTATAGAAAGTCACCTGAACAAAGTAAAGGCTCGCAACTTTTCTCCCTTAGATATAGCAGATGAAAAGTAACTAAATTTCCAAGTAACTAAAACATGAATCAACGGTTCAAATCCCAAATCTCCTCTTTTATTATTATAACTTTACGGGGTCTGAGATGAAATCATTATCATATTATTACCATATGACTTGACCCGACAATCGTTCGTGAAACCTATCTTAAAGTCTTGGACTAAATATTTCCCATGGAGAAGTAATTGGGGTACCTGGAATCAACTAAGTTTAGATTTAAATAATTTTTTTTTTTTCTTAATTAACTCTGAAAATAAGAATTTTTTTTACATTTTTTTACATTCCTTATGTTAAGTGTTTTAGAAAAAAAATAGACATCCTCTGAAGAAAATTAGCTAAAGGTGAAAACTGACTTTTTGTTAAGAAGTATAACCAAAACGATCCTGAACTTGTTCTTTTCTTGGTATGTTTTTTTGATTTGATTTTAGTTCTATTTGATGTAAATTTTTAATCTAGATTTTAATCTCGTTTTAGGTCCGATTTGTAATCTTTTTTTAGTTGGTATTGATTAAGACTTTGACTTTTTGTTAAGAAATATAAGCAAAAAGATAGAATCACCACATGTTGAAGCATCAGAAATAAGAGTAATCAATCTTTAGAGAAAATATTCCTCATAGAAATACACTAGAGGTCAAATCACAAATCACGGAGACTCAAAATCACTTCAGACAATTTATTTATTGTTTACTCTTGAGTGCCAAATTGTTTAGTTTTTTATCACAAACTTCTTTTATACTTGCTTAATCATTCGAAAAAACATCAAACTGCGTTCGATAAAAATCCGAATAAAATTGAACATATTCGAGAAATGTTCATTGATCAAAGGTATTCAATATTTACCATGCTTTATTTAAATAAAATTTAAATATGTTGGATATTCATAACCAGTCATGATATGGTATGGTTTCCCCAGGGAAACGGGCCAAATAAATCTCGACTCCTTTTCTCCGAAGAAGACTACGGGGTAACTTTAAAAAAAACATACAAAAATTGTGAAGCTTATCACGTTAACTTTTAAATTTCAAATTAATTTGAATGTTGCCACAAAAACAAAATGGACTTCAAAAATTACTTATATATATTCCATATATGAACGTGGCATTTTCGCACTATTTTTTCATACCAATGTTGGTAGTAAACATTAGGGAAATTACTTATGGCAAGAGAACAAATCCATTCACACCTATGCACACCCTAAGCATATCATAAGTGAAACTATAACTCTAGGGAAATTAGCCATTTCTTGAAGAAAAATAGAAGAAAATTCAAAACTGTCAAAAATTGCACTCCATTTCTTTCACTATTTTCATTTCAGCTTCTTCGAAAAAATGTCATGAAGACATTTTCTACACATTTTCTACACATTTTCTACACATTTTCTACACATTTTCTACCCATTTTCAATCACTCACCGCATAAAATATGAAAAAACCCCAAAGCACCATCGTTGATATATTTTGCATTCTTTTTGCTGCTTTGCACACACCTTGCAGCTGCACTTGCACTTGGTCTTCGGGCTGATACGCCAAGTGTGTTCGCTGGCTTTGGTTCGAATGGATGATCAATCTTTTCAAGCGAAATGTGTAAGTAACGTAAAGATATGTGAAGACCATATCTGTGTTGGGCATTCTGTACCTATACACACATATGTGTATATACATGTGTATACACATATGTGCATATACATGCATACATACTTATATAAGTATGTCTAACTACTCTTCTCACACACACAATCTTCAAGTTCGTTCACTAACTCGCTACAGTGTTTGATGACGCATTTATCGTATTTACTCTCGTGGCAAGTAGAAATGATATTTGTGGCATAGAAAATGAATTATGTGCTTTAAAGCGAATAACATCAGGCTAAAGAAACCATTAAACATTAAATTTTTTGGTATATGGTTGGTGTAGGCAATTACATAGAACGCAGATTGAATCTATTTCAACGAACCTAAAAGAATAAGCAACAACATTAAGTTAAACTCTGTTGGGATGCCGGGGCATTGCAATTCTGAAAGGTACCCTAAAACCGATGGCCTAACCAGATTAACAACAGCCTCAAGTTTATGGATTGACACGGATCAAAATGCCCTTAGAAACGGTAAAATAAATATTGGACCATAAAATAGTCGTAAAGGCAATAATCAATAGATCTTGGCAAACAAACAAGTAACGCCATAATGTTAGTCCGAACTTTGTGTCTATTTCTTGGTAAGTATAAAACTCATTAATTCTCTCTTGACACTCGTAACACACTCGTCTTCTGACTGGGATACTTTTTGTGCTCGAGAATTGTAAAAGCTATGAAATTTAAAAGGAAACTGAAAGCAATTTTCATATTCGTCAACTTCATTTCTTGGACGACACCCACCAAAAAAATATTCAACTATGTATGTAAAATTTAGTTTAAGGTACCATAAAAAGCAATTTTGAGATGCCGTGGATCTCTTAGGCTCCTCCTTCAATCTCAAATCAGCCAGAAAGACTCAGATTTGAAGGCTGAGTAAACAAAAAATAAATACCAGCCTGTAAACGTTCAGGTTGATACCCTCATCTTAGAATTAAAACAGCAATTTGACCAATTAGTAATAGAATCAGACAAAAATTACGATTTAACTAAGCTCGATTTGGATTTTGAACCAGTTTCGCATCGGATTTTTAATTGACTGGTTTTAAGTCTATGACCGGTTTAGATTTTAAACAAGTTTAGCATCTGATTTTATTCTGATTTTTAGTTTAACTTCTAGTCTGATATTTGGTCTGATTTTTAATTCGATGCCTCATATTCATTTCTGGTGTGTATTTGTTTTATTTGTTGTTTGTTCTGGTTTTAGTCTAAATTTATACCTGATTTTTACTCTACTTTAGTCTTGGACTTGCTCTTTTCTTGGTATGATTTTTGGTTTGATTTTAGTCCTATTTGATGAACATTTTTTAACTATATTTTAATCTCGTGATCTCTATGGTCGTAGTAAAATGAAATCGTCACGGAAATGCAGGGCAGCGCCCTCTATCAATCAAGTATGAACAAAATTATGATGATGGGCAGCTCATATGCATCCACATGTATCCATGAGAATCAAACAAACTCGATTGATAGAGGGCGCTGATTTAGGTATGATTAAAACTTGATTGATAGAGGGCACTGAGTATGAGTCATGCTCGATTGATAGAGGGCACTGCCCAACAGTTTCAAGTACAATTTGGCATTTTAAAAAAAAAACCGATAACTTAAAGAATGACCGAGTATAGACTGAAAAAAGTCACACACAAATGACAATTCTGTAAGGATAAAATCTCCCGCAAAAACTGCAGCCGAGAGACAGCGAGAATGTAGACTGCGTCGAAAAATGGAGCCTAAACAAAATTCAGATTCTGTTATCGTGACAAAAAAAACAGCAACGAGAGATCACGAGAGTGTAGACTTAGCAAGCAACTTGAGGCACAACAGATTTCGAATTGCATTTTAAATCGGATTCCATTAATCAATTTAGTTCATTTTTCACATAGAATTTCAAACTGATTTCTAGTTTGATTTTTTATTTTAGTTTCCAAATCATAAAAAAATCGCTTATCGCACTGGACTTCATTTTGTAACATTTTAGCTGAGACAGCCGGAAGGTTACTGCCGCTTTAGTGTTAATTCAGAATGAAGTGAAAATTTTTCACATTCTACAGTCAAGTTAGAAGTGTCGGTTCGATGGAAATGAGAAAAGTGGAAGATCAGCAATTGAATTAACAGAGCGAGTCGATCGCAACTTTACTTACTTACTTAGCTGGCATTACAACCGATGATCGGTTTTAGCTATGCACGCGCTGGCGCCAGTTAATAAGGCCAAGTGCAGTCAGGTTTCCCTGTACCTGGTCTTTCCAACGGAGATTAGGACGTCCACTTATGTGTGTTCCTCCACCGTATCTCCAATAAAACACCCTTCTAGCTGGAGCACTTACTTGCATTCGCTCAATGCTACCTGCTACCTGTTGGCAAGAGTTAATCTCCGCTTGATCTCAAGACTGACATTAATGTTGGTATTAATTCTGGATCCTAGGTAAACGAAATCTTTGACGACTTCAAAAGTATAATCGTTAACAGTAACATTTTGTCCAAGACAACGTGACTCTTTGTTTGTTGACACAAGGTATTTCGTTTGGTCCTCGTTCACGACTGGACCCAAATGGCGCGGAGAGGTCTGTCCCAATGTTCACTGCGCTGGTGGTGTCGGTCAGAGTCATTTGGCAAAGACGAATGAGCTTTTGCAGGGATACCAAAATCCGACATCGCGGCGAACAAGTGATCCCTAATCGTGCTGTCGAAGACGGCTTTATAATCGACGAATAGATGGTGGGTGTCGATCTGTTTTTCTCAGGTCTTTTCCAGGATTAGGCGTAGTGTGAATATATGGTCGATGGTGGATTTACCAGACCTGAAGCCACACTGATAAGGTCCAATCAGTTTATTGACGATGGGCTTCAGTCTTTCACGCAGTACTCCCGATAGAACCTTATATACAATATTAAGAAGGCTTTTTAGTTGGTCTTGGAATCACCTTTCTTATGAATTAGGCAGAGTATGCTGAGGTTCCAATCACTTGGTGTGCTTTCATCCGACCATATTCTGTATAGAAACTCTATGGCAACACCGATATGTAAAATATAAAAAGGCAGCGAGACTCTAGTTCAGCATTCTCAATGACGTTGACTGGTGCTTCTGAATGATTTGCCACAGGCTTTCGTAAATTGATGAACGTGTTAACTTTTGTCTTCAGCCAGATAGTTACACTCCTAAAATCATAAATAAACGATATGAAGCGATATTTTCTGTTTAATAATTCGACCAACTCCCATTCAATGATAGCTTTAAAAACTATTCAGCTTTATTTGTAATCAAACAATTTAGAAGCAGAAATATGAAACACGAAAGTATTAAACATGAAAGTGCTCACAGAAACTCAATTCGAGTGCCTTCCGCCAAACAGACAACGACTGAAAAATTTTAATACTTTATAAATTATTTATCATTTTTTGGTTATTGTTGTTGTTTCTGTTGTTATTTTCTATATTTTTACATGGTTGTGTTTACGTTTTTCGAGTATTGCATTTTTAGGATTTTCGGAGGATATTCAATAAATATTTGTATTCATGCAATAGTTAGCTGTTATGTGCTTAAGCGGGATGACTGGCTGGCTGGGTGGGTGGCTGGCTGGCTGGCTAACACATGCATAGACTGAAAGTTCTAACATTGCAGACACGGAGGCAACCCATAAAAGAAGCAGCCACCCAGCCTTATCCAAGCACATTGGCAGTGAACGGCATTCAACGGCATTCAACGGTCACCTCCCAGAATTCTATACAAAGTACACCCTTCACATTTGATGGCTTTATATTGTACACGAGTAGTGTAGGCGCATCGCATTACTGCCAGCCAGGGTTGCCAACGAATGCTTGATATGCACAAGTATATACTAGTGCATGTGTTTGTCGCCAGGCAGCACACCATCAGCCCCATAAATGCTGTTAATGTGAAATTTATTACGCTTATCGTGTTTTATGATTGCCTTTTGAATTATTTATTATGCGATTATCTAAAATATATCACTTCTATAAGAGATTTACCATAATAAAACAAAAATTAAATGAAAATTAATAATTAAAAATAAACAATAACAATAATTAAAATTTAAATAAAAAAAAAAAAATTTTGTATAGGGTGTTTTTTTTTAGAAGTGTGGTTTTCAAGAAGAAATAAAACGCATATAATTTAATGTTATGGCCTAGAATTTAACTTTATTATAAAGATAAGGATTTGCCATTATGTTTTAAAAACGATTTCGGGCAAGTGGCCGCCGCTTGTCGCGGCTGGTTCGAATAAATTCCAGCTGAGAGGCCCAATTTTCGACCACTTTCTGCAGCAATTGGCGCCGTATGTCAGTAATAACGCGCCGAATATTCTCTTCCAAGACGTCAATCGTCTCGGGCTTATCTGCGTAGACAAGCGGTGTTAAGTCGACGCGACAAGCCCACGACGCGAGATAATGCGCTCACCAAAAGTTTCCTTCAATAAATTGATTGTTTCGTTGGCTGTATGGCATGTAGCGCCGTCTTGTTGGAACCAAAGGTCGTCCAACAACCTCAACATCCTCCAATTCAGGCACGAAAAAGTCATTAATCATGGCTCTATAGCGTTCCCCATTGACTGTAACATTATGACCGGCTTCATCTTTGAAGAAATATGGTCCAATGATTCCCTCTGCCCATAGAGCACACAAAACAGTGACTTTTTGAGGATGTAACGGCGTCTCAACAATGACTTGTGGGTTATGATCACTCCAAATGCGACAATTTTGCTTATAAACGTACCCATTCAACCAAAAGTGAGCTTAATCGCTAAACAAAATTTTATTGTGAAAATCAGGCCCATTCACCTAACGTGCGACGCGCTTGATGGTGGTTCGGCTTCAATTCTTGCACGAGTTCGATTTCGTAAGATCACAAACCAAAATCCTTCCGCAAAATCTTCCATAAAGTCTTCCATAAGTGGGCACAGCTCCAATTGTTGCGCGCAATGCGGATGGACTCATTCGGGTCTTCTTCGATACTCTGCTCCACAGCAGTAATAGCGTCTTCCGTGCGTACTGTACGTCGTCTCTGAGGATGTGCATTATCCACTAGAGTAAACGTGGTGCGAAACCGATCAATGGTCGCTCGAATTACCGACTCTCCTGGCGATTATGTCGACCGAATATTGGACGCAGCGCGCGATGCGTCGCACGAACCGAACCATTATTTTGGTAATAAATTTACACGATTTGCAAACGTTGTTCAGGAGTAAGTCTATTCATTATGAAATGGCAAACCAAAGTGAGCACAAATCAAGTGGCAGCTGTCAAAAAGACCAACTCCGAAAAAAGTATTGCCATATTGAAAAACAAACGTCTAAAAAAACCCCTTTATAAGTATTTTACATTTTTACAAGGTTCGGCAAAAGTAATGATATAATGTGAATGTGTACCAGCAATGGAGCAATACACAGCTCAAAATCACCAATTTGGAGCCAAAAAACCGTGAATCGAGTACAAATGTGTATCAACTCAGGAGATGGCCATTTGACCGATATAATTTTTTCAAATAAATAAACTTTCCGTGAAAAAACAGAGCTCAATTTTTTCTATTTCTAACAAAATCGCAGCTAATTAACATTTTGACATAACTTTTGCACCACCTCGTACTACTAAAGTTTTAAGCAAATGATTTGTAAAGCTATTTACAATATTGAAATTGAAAATTAAAAAGGATTACTTTCTCTCCTCTCGCCCACTGTCCTACCAATTGCAATACCAAGGCCTCGGTGATTAAGCCATTGCTCTCAATGAGGCAAGTGATAAATTGCAGATAGTAGTTGCTGGGTTTATATACTCAGTTTATACTTAGTTTACACTCATACATAGAACATGAAAAGCTTAAAAGTGTTTTATAATTTTAGCACAAAATTAGAGCGAAACATCTACATTTTAAAATGTTTGTCTCGAAAGAAACACAAAATTTAGCGCATAGAATCAACAACTAGAAAAGTTTTCCTTCGCTTAGAACTACTCAGGCTGTGCATGTAGGATTTTTGTATGTATGTATGCAAGCAAGTATGTCAGTAAGAATTTATGTATGTTTGTATCATAAATTTTGATTTATCAGTCTGCATAATGCGCTAGGCAACAGCTGCTGGTGAAAACTAATGTTTTAATGACTGTACACAGCAGCAGCAGCAGTAGCAGCAGCAAAGAACAACAACAACATCAGCAACTAACTTAGCAAAATTGAAGAAACTTGCACAGAAAATCGTGCTATGAATTATGCAATATTCACCGTTGATGTCTCACGAACCCACCGTCCATGTTCGCCAATCCATCGCCTATGCCCGCAAATCCATTGCTCATGCCAACCAATTCATCGGTTGTGCCCACCAATTCATCGCTCATCAACGGCCCGGCAAGCCATCGCTCAACATCGTCGTCAATCTGTCACCCACCCACGAAATGTTTGCATTCAATTTTATGCTAACTACTCACAAAGACATTAACATTAACTCTTAATTTAAAGTTTCCCCTTTTCGCACAGAACTCAGACACGTGCTAAGAATATCAAAAATATATAAATATGTATAAAGATTCGCTAACAAAATTGTGAACAAAATTAAGAGATCAACGCTCGTGTGCTTTGTATTAAAAGTAAATCTGAAAGCAAACAGAAAAGTTTAGAATAAGAAAGAAAATGAGCGTGGGAAAGACAAAACTGCATTAAGTATTAATTTCACAGAACAACAAATTGGAACTTGTTGATTTCCGCTACGGTGAGTTGATGGGTTCAGTTTCTTCGAAGACTGCAACGTCACAACTTTTTGCTAAGGCCGGTTCAAAGACACGATTGGCGACTGACAGAAATCAATGCACTTACTTCTGTCAGAAAAGTACCAGTCAATAAAACGCAAAATATTTATTATTCATTCAAATTTATTGTATCTCCTTCAAAGTAGACCCCTTCCGAAATAATAAATACACTTACTATATGCCAACGAATAATCCAATCATGAAAACATTTTTCAAAAGCATTCGCCCGAATCGACTTTAGTTCTCACCGAGGATACTCTTCTAGCGACTGAATTGTCTTCTAGCAACTGAAAACGGGTGTCTCGAAGTGGTAATTTGAATTTTGAAAAGAGAAAATTGTCAGCCGGAGCCAGATCAAGTGAAGATCAGGTGGGTGGTTGTGGAGGAGTTTTTGTCCAGAAATTCGTTCACAATGTTAGCCTTGTGAGATGGTGCGTTGTCATACTGCAAAATCCATGAGTTTTCTTTCCACAAAAATCTCTCAAACGCCACATAACATCCGGATAATATTCCTTAATTAATGTCTGTGCTTCTGGTGAGAATCCCGAGTACACAATACCGCGATAATCAAAGAAAACAGTCAACGTTACTTTGTCTTTTGACCGAGTTTGATATGCTTTCTTGCACCACATTTCGACTGCTTTTGAATGCACTGTACCACTCATAGGCACGTGATTTTGATAAAGTCGATTCACTATAAGCCTTCTAAAGGGTGTTTTTTTAGAAGTGTGGTTTTCAATATGGCAATACTTTTTTTGGAGTTGGTCTTTTTGACAGCTGTCACTTGATTTGTGCTCACTTTGGTTTGCCATTTCATAATGAATAGACTTACTCCTGAACAACGTTTGCAAATCGTGTAAATTTATTACCAAAATAATGGTTCGGTTCGCGCGACGCATCGCGCGCTGTGTACAATATTCGGTCGACATAATCGCCCAGCAGAGTCGGTAATTCGAGCAACCATTGATCGGTTTCGCACCACGTTTACTCTAGTGGATAATGCGCATCCTCAGAGACGTCGTACAGTGCGCAACGAAGACGCTATTGCTGCTGTGGGGCAGAGTATCGAAGAAGACCCGAATGAGTCCATCCGCCATCGCACGCAACAATAGGAGCTGTGCCCACTTATGGAAGACTTTATGGAAGATTTTGCGGAAGGATTGTGGTTTGTGATCTTACGAAATCGAACTCGTGCAAGAATTGAAGCCGAACGACCATCAAGCACGTCGCACGTTCGGTGAATGGGGCCAAAACGAAAAACGAGATGGCCACCGATCCCGATTCTCACAAGAAAATTTTGTTCGGCGATGAAGCTCACTTTTGGTTGAATGGGTACGTTTATAAGCAAAATTGTCGCATTTGGAGTGATCATAATCACCAAGCCATTATTAAAACGCCGTTACATCCTCAAAAAGTCACTGTTTGGTGAGTCACTTTTGGTGAGCGCACTATCTCGCGTCGTGGTCCTGGGTCGTGGTCCTGAGGCGTGGTTTCCAAGATCGTGCGATTTAACACCGCTGAACTATTTTTTGTGGGGTTATGTGAAGTCGCTTTTCTACGCAGATAAGCCCGAGACGATTGACACCTTGGAAGAGAATATTCAGCGTTATTACTGACATACGGCCCCAAACTCTCGAAAATTGGGCCTCTCGGCAGGAATTTATTCGAATCAGCCGCGGCAAGCGGCGGCCACTTGCCCGAAATCGTTTTTAAAACATAATGGCAAATCCTTATCTTTATAATAAAGTTAAATTCTAGGCCATAACATTAAATTATATGCGTATTATTTCTTCTTGAAAACTACACTTCTTAAGAAAACACCCTCCATTTGCAATGCAAAATTTTTGTCAAATTTTTTGTTCGATATTTTTTTTCATTGTAAAAATCTCAAAACACACTTGAGATCAACTGACAAAATCGAGCACTGTAAGCAAACTAAATGAAAGATCGCGCTTGAACTTTACGTCAGGATAGACGAAAGAGTGGTGCCAATTTAGCGATAAAATGAATTCTTGCAATGTCTTTAGGCGGTAGATGTTAATGTTTACACCATTGACATCTAAAGCAAAATGCAAAGCTTGACAGTTTATAGTTTTCACCAACCTTCCAATCTTTTACTTTCTTCTTGGATCCGTACTTTCAGGAGTTTTTGGAAAATATTTTATAAATATGCTCATAGAGTGTAAATAGCTTGGAATAATGATTTAATTTTTCCGCAAAAAATGTTCCGCATAACTAGGCAAAGTAGGCACCCTTATATCAAAATACCCTCAACTGAACAGTTTTCCAATTATTTTGTGCCAAAAACCTCCGCTAAATGAGTACTTAGTATCGAGAGGAGGTGAATGGTTGATGTTAAGCCCAAAAACGTTCAACTTTCTATAATGAACAACTTTTCACACATGAAAACTGTAAAGCTTAAAAACAAAACGTTTTCTCCGTTTTCCATCAGTGTTCAATGGCAGAAAGAAAGGCCTGATAGAAACCCCGCACAGCACCTTCAGTCACACTTTCGCAGACTTATCAGACTTACTTTGATCTATTTTGCCTTGAGGGGTCATTAAACAATATAGAATTTAGGCAGAAAATCGTCACTCACTCACTTTTCTCAAATTATATAACAGCTAACGAAAAGCTTAGGCCGAATTAGGATATATCATAATCTTCTTCTCTCTGTCACTCTACTCTAATTCCAGTTGGATCATGTACGAATGTATTCTTAATAGTATTCGAATCTCTCTTAAATCACTGGAGAATGAATTCAAACTTTTATTCTATTCTAGATCACACTATTTCAGATCACAAGCAATTATCTCCATAACTTTTATAACCAGAATTTATTTTGGGTTAACTAGGAATTATGAAATTTCAGTTTTAATTCAGGAACATAGCATTTTAAAGAATTTATAGTTGCAATCAAACATTTATTCGTTTAAGTGCACTAACTACTGCATCCAGTACTGGTTTTTACTTCAATTGAGGCAAGCAAGGAAAAAAAGAAAGGAATGTGCTCATAAAATTATTCGTATTTCAAGCTTTAGTAGTTTGAGCTTCCAGTTGATACATGAGTGAGCCAGTCAATCCAAGTATTTCCCAATCAATGCACTTTCTATGGTATTTTATTTTATCTGAGTACAAGTCTTGATTACCATTAAAAATCAAACCTAGAAAATTCCTCATTAATTTTATTATATACAAAACTATATGAGGTGCTTTCTCATTGAATTTATGAGTTTGATATTGTGTTTGCTGCCAAATGAAATAAAGGCCAAACTTACTTACTTAACTGGCACTACAACCGATGATCGGTCTTGGCCGCCTCTACAAAGCTTCGCCAGTCGCCTCAGCTATGCGCGCGCTGGCGCCAGTTGATAAGGCCAAGTGCAGTCAGGTTTCCCTGCACCTGATCTTTCCAACGGAGATTAGGACGTCCCCTTCTGCGTGTTCCTCCACCGTGGTTCGAATAAAACACCCTTCTAGCCGGAGCGCTTTCTTCCATTCGCTCAACATGACCCAGCTGGATTTTCATACGCTTGACTATGTCAGTGTCGGCGTACTGCTCATTCAGCTCATCGTTCCATCTTATTCGATACACGTCGTCCACGCATACAGAGCAGTAGATCTTACGGAGCATCTTCCTCTCGATGCCTCCTAATAGCCTCTCATCATTGGTGGTCAATGTTCACGTCTGGGCGCCATACATAAGGACGGGAAGGATAAGGGATTTATAGAGCGTTATTTTCGTCGGTTGAGAGAGGGCTCTACTTCTCAATCGCCTACTGAGCCCGTAGTAACACCTGTTGGCAAGAGTTAATCTCCGCTTGATCTCAAGGCTGACATTATTGCTTATGTTTATGCTAGATCCTAGATATACGAAATCCTCGACGACTTCAAAAGTATAATTGTCAACAGTGACATTTTGTCCAAGATGCAGTGACTCTTTGTTTGTTGACACAAGGTATTTCGTTTTGTCCTCGTTCACCACTAGACGCACTCGACGAGACTCCCTTTCCAGGTTGGAGAATGCTGCACTGACTGCTCGAGCGTTTTTGCCAATGATGTCAATATCATCAGCGTATGCTAGCAGCATGGCACTCTTGTAGAAGATAGTGCCAGAGATGGTGCGGATGTTACCAGGCCTGAAGCTACACTGATACTTTCGCACAGTACGCTCGATAGAACCTTATATGCAATATTAAGAAGGCTTATCCCACGGTAGTTGGCGCAGATCGTGGAATGACCTTTCTTATGGATTGGGTACAGAGTACGCTGAGGTTCCAATCACTTGGCATGCTTTAATCTGACCATATTCCACATAGAAGCTCATGCATGCGTTTTTTTTAGCTCTTCGCCTCCGGTCTTAAACAACTCAGCAGGCAGGCCATCTGCACCTGCAGTCTTATTGTTTTTCAGCCGAGCAGTGGCTGTTAAGACCTCCTCATAGTTGGGCGGCGGTACTTCAACACCGTCAGTGATTGGGGTTTCCGAAGTGGATTCCGCAGTGGCGGGATTATTGCTGTTATCGTCATTAAGCAGCTGCGAAAAGTGCTCCCTCCATAATCTCATTATGCCCTGAACACCTGTCACCAGATTTCCGTCTTCATCCTTGCAAGAAGAGGCCCCAGTCTTCAAACCATCAGTCAGGCGTCTTATTCTTTCAAAGAATTTTCGGACCTCGTTCCTGTCCCGCAACATTTCGATATCATTGAACTCGCGCCTTTCTTCATCTCTTTTATTGCGCCTGAAAAGACGTTAAAGGCCAAAGCAAACGTTATAACTTGAATGGATTCTTAAGTAATAACTAAATAGACTGATGAAACAATTTCAGGAAAAGTGCAGCAATAGTAGAAAAGAAAATTAAGAAAAATATACAAAAAATAAGAAAAGCTATACAAAGTATTCAAAGTAAAAAAAAAAACAAACCTAGAAACCTTTCTGATCCACTTCACTTTTTTTTCAATTAAATTATTTTTGTTTTAAATTTTTTTTTTCATATGTGTCTTGCTTGCGTGCTTTCTCTTTGCTTCTATTCAAAAACTGCTTTCAATCGAAGCAGTTATTGAATTAAGACTCTCTGCTGTAAAGAGATTATGAAATATTCTATGTAACTACCGAGATTGTGCATAAAAAAATATTGAATATTGCAAGTAAGTACACATACACAGATAAAGAAAAACACGAAGGTACGAAAGAAAGAAGGTACGAAGAAGCAGTAGCTACAAAGGAGAAATTTTAATATGCATACATTCAGGCGCATAAATATGGAGCTCAAATGAATGCATAGTAAACATTAAGGGTGCCTCAAAAAGTCACATAAGTAAAGTAGTGCTATGTAATTGAACATAGAACAAAATAATATTTTGGAAGTCTATATACGAGTATATAAAAATGAAGATATGTTATGTGTGTGATGAATGATCTCGGAAACGGTTCGATTTATTTCAAAAATTCAACTTTCATGTTGAAATAAGTACATGCTTTTCTGACGGACATGGGCTATTTATACGCCCACTGCCACGCCCGCAAAAAGAGTAAAATGCCTATAACTTTTGAACCGCTCAACGCATTCACTTCAAATTGAAAATACATCAATAAGGAATGTATTTTTATTTCATATTTTTATTGTCATATTTTTTAACGAAATCTTTTGTTTTTCTTTTTTGATACATGAACGTTACCCAAGCGTGCAGCATTTTGCTGTTCATTTTGAAAACGGACAGCGTGAGTATTTTACGCCGGAGAATGCAGCGCAAAGAGCGGAAACGCCACCAGAAACGACATTGACAGCATTTTTCAAGTTGTGTCAAACTGATCAATTTGCTAAAACGTTAGAAGTTCCAAGGTATTTTACATGGAATTCAACAAAAGAAAAGAATTTCAACGTCGTAAGCAAGGGAATCGAGTTGATGGCCATGTAAATCTGTTTTCAACTGATTCTGTAGGTCGAATTTATACTGTTTATCCCAATAAGTATGCTTATAAGAATGCTTTTATTTACGACTGTTATTAGTCAAAGTTCGTAGACCAATATCATTTCAGCAGTTAAGTTAACAGTTGATGGACATGTTTGTACAACATATCGTGAAGCATGTTTAGATCTATTGGAACATGATACGCATTGGGATGACACATTCGCAGATGCATCAGTATCTGCATCAGTATCTGCATCAGTATCTGCCCATCCACTGCAAATTCGTTCGCTATTTGCAATTATTTTGTCTACGAGTAATCCATCGAATCCAGTTGACTTGTGGACAAAATATCAAAATTACATGTCGGCAGATATTTTACGTAAAGTGCGTCGAATCAATTCAAATCCTGAAATGGATTTTACACCGGCAATTTATAACGAGGCATTAATTATGATTGAAGATTTGTGTATGATGATGGCAAACAAAGCATTAGCACAATTAGGAATAATGACAGCACCAAATCGATCTATGCATGACATATTTAATCATGAATTACCTAGAACGTGAAAACCAATATGACTCGAATACCTTGAATTCATACGTTCAAGCAAATGTTCGGAAATTAAATGTTCAGCAAAAAAGAGTACTCGTATGTGAAACAATGATCTGTGCTGTTAACGATGGAAGTGGTGGATTTCAGTTTTGGATGCTCCTGGTGGTACAGGAAAAACGTTTTTAATATCATTGCTTTTAGCAACAATGCGTTCCCAAAATCGAATCGCATTGACACTTGCTTCCTCTGGCATCACGCAGCAATTTTGTTTTAAGGTGGCCGTACAGCACATTCTGCACTCAAACACCTACATGCAATCTAGCGAAGACATCTGGAATGGCTGATGTGTTGCAACGTGTTGCACTTATTGTTTGGGATGAGGCCACCATGGCTCACAAAAAAATCAGTTGAAGCCTTGGAACGGACAATGAGAGATATTCGAGAAAATTCCAAATTGGTTTGGAGGAGGATTAATTTTGCGGTCAGAAGATTTCCGAAAAACTTTGCCAATTATACCAAGATCAACCCCTGCCGATGAGATACATGCTTGCTTCAAATCATCGTATTTGTGGAGACATGTAAAAATAGGGGCAAATTAACTATTTCTTTACTTCTATTTCTATTACCATTTTCTGCTACCTTTCTACTACTTTTTCGACTAGTAGTTACTATTATGTATGAAATTTCTTGCAAGGGCGGTTCATTTCAATGCAGTTTCCCTGGACCAAGGGGCAAATTAACTATTTCTTTACTACTATTTCTATTACCATTTTCTGCTACTTTTGTACTGCTACTTGCTGATACTTTTCTACTAGTAGTTACTATTATGTACGAAATTTGTTTTAACTATTCCTTTTCTACTATTTCTGTTACCATTTTCTGCTACTTTTGTACTGCTACTTTCTGATACTTTTCTACTACTTTTTCGACTAGTAGTTACTATTATGTATGAAATTTCTTGCAAGAGCGGTTCATTTTAATGCAGTTTCCCTGCAGCAAGTGGCAAATTAACTATTTCTTTACTTCTATTTCTATTACCAATAATTTCTGCTACTTTTGTACTGCTACTTTCTGATACTTTTCTACTAGTAGTTACTATTATGTACGAAATTTGTTTTAACTATTCCTTTACTACTATTTCTATTACCATTTTCTGCTACTTTTGTACTGCTACTTTCTGATACTTTTCTACTACTTTTTCGACTAGTAGTTACTATTATGTATGAAATTTCTTTAAAGGGCGGTTCATTTTAATGTAGTTTCTACTATTTCTATTACCAACAATATCTGCTACTTTTGTACTGCTACTTTCTGATACTTTTCTACTAGTAGTTACTATTATGTACGAAATTTGTTTTAACTATTCCTTTACTACTATTTCTATTACCATTTTCTGGTACTTTTCTCCTACTCTTTTCTCCTACTTTTCTACTACTTCTTACCTAATTCAACTACATTTTTTCTACTATTCTACTACTATTTTCTACTAATTTTTCTACCACTTTTACTACTACTTACTCTACTACTTCTTCTACTACTTTTTCTACTACTTTTTCTACTACTTTTTCTACTACTTTTTCTACTACTTTTTCTACTACTTTTTCTACTACTTTTTATACTACTTTTGCTACTACTTTTCTACTACTAGTTACTACTACATATGTACGAAATTTGTCTAATTAATTACATTTTTTTGCCATTACATCATAAACGATTGTATTTTAAATCATTTACGATTTCTTCTTGAAGAAATCATATAAGTACATATTTTGCATTACTTATTTATTTTGAATAATTTGGGAATTAATTTGAAATCATACATGAATGAATTTATTTTGAGCTCCATTTTAAGATATTCAGCAAAATAATTGCATGTCAAAATTAATCAAAGATTATACAGATTAAAGATTGTAAGCTAAATGATAATTATAGCTTTAAATTTACATTTAACTTTGCTTCTAACCACTTGCAACTACTGAAGCTCGACATAAATCATCACTTTAATGTGTCTACGAAAATCACAATGCTAAACATGCATGCATCACTTAAAGTATGATAATATTTTGAAATCGTCTGCTAACTACACGTAGTTGGAGCTTTAAGTTTTTTCATTACATTTGCACTCTATGTCTATCTCTCTCTATCTGTAAATCTGTAAATCTGTCATCTATCATCTACCATTTTCCCTAGGTATAACGATAAAGCCAAAAAATATTTCTTGTAAAATTTGTTTTATTACACTTTCAGCATAGATACAATAGAGCTAAATGTTTTCACCATTTGTCAACATTAGGACTGGAAGCAGTAGCATTAGTTGTAGTAGTAGCAATACAACAATACAATCACACTGCAATATATGTTCAACAATAGAGCAACAATATGCAGCAATACATAATGAACAATGATAAAAAACAACGAACGAATGAACGAAAGAATAAACGAACGAACGAACAATGACAAATATCGCACACATTACAATAATGACAAACATTTGACAAGTTGACTACAAATTCATAAAAAAAACCACACACACACACACAAATATTCTTAATTACTTGCCACAAGCGTCAAAAACTGACAGCTTTCATTGTTGTTTTACAAATGAATATAACTGATGACAATGATGATGACAATGATATATCAGCATGGCTGATGTTGAATCCCATATGCATGCACACACACACACACACACACACACACACACACACCTTCGAGTTTGTACGTGTGTGAGTCTGAATGTAGATGTGCATGTGTTTGCGCCGTTACGTCGGCGTGGTCGGTGTGTGTGAGTCCATTGAATCCCGACATGCATCATGCACAATGCATGAATGCATAAATAATTATGAATTTGTATGTGATAACTGGAAATTGTAACTAAATGAAGTAAATTGAATTAAAGTATTGTTTTAAATATATGCATTCCATTGACATGACCTTAAGGTATTGTTTTCATTTGCAAAAACACATCTTCGTTTACTCACATACATATTTTAACAATTAGTTGTTTAATAGATTATTTCAAGATTTTTTAAATAACATTCATACATTTCAATTAATTAAATTGCTTATTTATGAATTATTTATGAATTAGGTACTGAAATGGAAGGCTGCGATTGACACTTTCGGACCAAGAAATTGTTTATATTTATGGAATTAGGAATTAGTTTTTCGATTTTGCATAACCTTTTTAATATGTACAATGCAATATTTAAATATTCACACTATGTCAAGTCACTTAAAAGAGAGCCGATGAAAACCAATCGACATCCTTCATATATTGTGATCTAAAAAGCTATCTTCGTACGGAGTCCCTGTACTCATTCCACTTCCTCAAAATTAATTGATCAATGCCATTTGTGCAGTGAAAATAAATGGTTTTGAATGAATTTGAAGTTTTCTGACATCAACCTGAGCATTTTGCGTTTTTGAAATCATTTTCATTATTCCAAACTCCGTTTGATGCCTTTTGATATCAGTTTGACAAGCTAGAAATAAATTTGATGATTTTTCAAATCAATTTATTGTTCTTCACAATTGATTTGATATTTTTTAAATCACTTCGCCTATCTTGAGATCAAATTAAAGCTTTTGGGAATCCACTCGAATATTCTGAATTCAATTTGATGCCACTTTAGTATGCAGTGAAAATAAACGGTTTTGTATAAATTTGAAGGTTTCTGACATCAATCTGAGCATTTTGCGTTTACAATACATCAGTTTGATTAATTTAAAATCATTTTGATGAAGATTTTCGTTTTTTAATCAATTTGCCAGTGTTGATATCAAACTAATATATTTTCGAATCAATTTGACTATTCTGAAATCAATTTGATGCCTTTAGGCATCAGTTTGACCACCGAGAATTTAATTTTATTCTTTCCGAAATTAATTTTTGTTTTTAAATTCATTTCATGTTGTTTTTAAATCACTTTTCCTACCTTGCATTCAAATTAAAGCTTTTAGAAATCAACGCAACTAATTTGAATTCAATTTGATGCCAGTTTGTAGATCAGTTTGATTGATTTCAAATCAATTTGATGAAGATTTCTGTATTTTACATCAATCTGCTTGTATTGAAATCAAATTGATATATTTACAACATCAATTTGACTATTCTGAAATCAGTTTGATGCCTTTGGGTATCAGTTTGACCAAAGTGAATTTAATTTTATGCATTTATTCTATTATTGTTTTTTGGAATCGATTTGTTGTTGTTTTTAAATCACTTTTCCTACCTTGAATACAAATGAAAGCTTTTAGAAATCAACACGACTAATCTGAATTCAATTTAATGCCAGTTTGTAGATCAGTTTGATTGATTTCAAATCAATTTGATGAAGATTTTTGTATTTTAAATCAATCTGCTTGTGTTGAAATTAAATTGATACATTTTTAACATGAATTTGACTATTCTGAAATCAGTTTGATGCCTTTGGGTATCAGTTTGACCAAAGTGAAATTAATTTTATGCATTTATTCTATTATTGTTTTTTTGGAATCGATTTGTTGTTGTTTTTAAATCACTTTGCCCATCTTGAATTCAAATTTATGCTTTTTACAATCAAGATCACTTCTTTTGAATTCAATTTGATGCCAGTTTGATTAATGTGACTTCAATTTGATGGAATTTTTTTGTTTTTATGAAATAAATTGTTTTTTTTTTCAAAGAAAATGTGTCTATCTTGATTTGAAATTGAAGATTTTTGTATTCCATTTGAATATTTTGTATAGAAATAATCACTTTTTGAAATAAATTTGAATAATTCTTAGTCAGTTTGATGTTTTTTGAATTCAATTTGACTATTCTAAATTATGTAAATAATATATTTTCTGAAATCAGTTTAATTAATCTGAGTTCAATATGATGCCTTCTAAAAAAAATTCCATTCAATTGAGGTTTTGTGATATTAACTTAACTTTTACCGAAATCAAATTGACTCGTTTTTCAAATTATTTTCCCAACTCTTTGTTATATTGTGAAATAAGTTTGGCAATTCTGAATTCAAATTGAAGCTATTGGAAACATTTTGACTATGTAATTTGATTAGTTAAATTTTTAAATTTATTTATTTCCATGAATTTTATTATTATGAATTCCAGTTAACGCTTTCTATTTTTCATTCTATGAACTCATTTTGATACAATCTGAATTCAATTGAAACAACAGATTTAATGAAAGAATTATAAAATAGATTTGACTTCCAATCTAAATTTTTCTCAGATCAATTTATTTATTCTGAACTTAATTTGATGCACTTTGAATTCCGTTTGATGCTTTCTGAAATTAATTTGTAAATTTCGAAAATAATTTCGATGTTTCTCTGAAATTTATTTGACTATTTTCAATCTAAATTGACTTGTTTGAAACTAATTTCACTTATCCAAAAGCGATTTGATGCATATTCAAATTTATATGATATTTTTGAATTCAATTTGACTATTCTGAAGTTTGTTTGATATCCTTTAAAAAAAAGTTTGAATGATTTAAAAATAACTAGAGGCTAATAAAATCAAAATCAATTATGCCTTTTAAATTTGATATTTGTTGAAAAGTATTTGACTATTTTAATTAAAAATTATACTTAGTAAAATACATTTTTGAATTGGGAATTTACATAATTTGATGTATTAAGAACTTAATTTGATGCTTTTTGAATAAATTTGTAAGATTTAGGTCATCAATTCTACTGTCCTGTATTAAGATTGATGGATTCTGAAATCTGTTTGACTACTTTCACTAACTTATTTCCAAAAACCTGACGATTTCTTTATTTATTCACATCATGGGCATTCGGGGACCGTCAAGTTACCTGTCTTCTTGAGATGCCAAGAAAATCATCACTCATTAGGAAGGAGACTGAATGTAAAAACAGATCTGCATACTATACTCCAGCTTACTTGCTGTTTCAATAACAATAAAAATAAAAATTAAAACATATTTGAAGGTTTAACAACAACTGAAGTAGGTCTCAGGTACTTCTTCTTCAGTAATGGGACAACAGACCATGGAGGGCCTAGGCCAAGCTTTCCGCATTCATTTCTGTTGTGAGAGTTATATTTGTACATGAATGGAAGGGACGTACAGTTTTATGCCGAAACCGAACGGCGAATTGGAAAGCTTTTCTTAGGCAATTTTTACTCTTGTCGGTTTATTATTGCCTGTGAAGAAGTGGTTGTTTTGAATCTGTGAAGAGATTCGAACCTGGGCACTCTGCGTAGCATTCCAGCACACTACCAATTATGCCATGGCGACCAGGCATCAGCAACAGCAGCAATAAAATGGTGCAGCGTCAACTATTATCGACGTTCACTTCAATACTCATCTGATGGAGTAACAACAAAACAACAACAAATAACTCGTAACAATCATCATACATTGTATATTTATATGTACATACATACGTGTTGTCCTATTTGACGTGGACGAAGGACCAAACTATCACAGACAAAACTTTCTAGACACACGCATGCAAACAAAAACACCAGCACTTTTTACAACAATCTACCTCCGTATGTATGAGTGGAAGTGATGCGAACACATATGCACACACACACACACACACACACACACACACACACACACACACACACACATTTGCTAATATATAATACACAATGAAGCCAGTCAGCAACAGTCTCTCACTAAGTGAGAGTATTCTTCTTTTACCAGCAGAAAACCATAACAAAAACACACACGCACACACAAATAACAACTACACTTGAACACTACTGACTTGAGTAGGAAAAGAAACGATTTATTTATGTTGTTGTAACGGTAAAAGTATTTCGTATTTAAGCAGCAATTGCTGTTGAAATTGTAACAATGCTTCATTTAACTTTCTACTCGACAAATTTTTGTTTTCATTATTTAAAATTTTTTATTTTTTTGACATGACTTTAGTTTTACTGCTCTGCGAAATATGGTATACTATAATAATATATTTTACAAATATAAAAATAGCTTGTCTCTTCAAAAAGTCTAGTCTGAGAACATAGTATGCACCTCAAATAAGTAGATATAGTATAACAATGGCACTTTAAGTTACAGGTAGCGTTTTGAGAGCTATTCGCTTTCAAATTACATGTATTGCTTGGTTAAGAAGAACTGTGTCAAGTGTGGTCAAGTGGTTTCTACAACACAATTAATATAAATTGTTAGATTTCCGTGGAGTCTAGACGGTTTTCTTGGCTAGTTTACTAAACACTTAACATTTTAAAAGATCTTTAATAGATCAAAGTTTTTCTTAAGTTTGAACGGCCGACTGGAAGCGCTAAATTCCCATTAACTGCTTTTACTTTTAACACTTTAGAGGCACTTTAGGCAACAGTGCGAGTTTCATTTAATTTTCAATTGCATTCAGCTTACAATTGTTTGAACTGTTGAAAAGCATTAGAAGAAAATTATTGGTGCATAAGCATAGCAACTTAACTTAGAAATTCAGCTAGAAACTGCTTAACTCACTTAAAAAAAAAGTGACTTGATAATCAAAACATTAAAATTGAGGACTTTTGTATACGCCAATTGTGCTTCAAATCAAAATTAGCTTGAAATTAGTGCAATAACCTCCCGAATATTTATATTTTAGCCCATATGAACAAAAGTGTTAATTAGATGAAATCATGACCCGATGTGAATTGTCCTACCCACTTACTATTTGGATACTACCTGTCATAGGTGGAATTTATAGACTTTATCCATTTGTAGTACAAGTACAGCAAAGTAGTTCTTACCTGAAATACAGACTTGAAAGTTCGAGATACTTCACACATCATCATCATCCATCAGATCATTGACAGGTAGTCCTGTGAGTGTGGAGCACAGTTTCATCTGCTGTCTCCACAGTAACCAAGGTTACCGTTTTAAGAACCAAATAAACATTGTTATTTGTCTAAGTCCAGCAATAACAAAATAGTCCAATTCTCCCATAACTTCCTCTACATTAACATTCTTAATATCATCCGAATATCAAGAAAATATTAACTACAATATTTCTCACAGATTAGCCGAAACTAATCTAAGCTAAGCTAAGAAGTACTTTAATAACTGAAAAGTCCTTCCAATAGTTTAAATCAATTTGTACGTTAAGGAACAAGTAATAAATTTTCATCCCATTATATTTTCAGTTAATTACAAAAATGTTCATGCAAACACTGATACTTGAAAGTATTCAATACATACGCAGTAAGAATCTTCTTAATTTTCTTTCTTCTCTATCTTCTCTTTTCTCTGATATCTTAATCTCATTTTCATGATAATTCTTAAGAAAGAAATTAATATAAAAAAATTAAAATTTTCATAAAGAATTTTTGCTCTTTCTCACTCTCTCTCTGTCACTCTACCGTAGATAATAAAACAATAAAAGTAATAAGCTAAATATGTAAAAAGGAGAAATCTTTTCTCTTTTTCTGCTTTCAACTATCGAAAGATAAAGTACTTACGGACACACTCGTGAAGGATATTTTTGCAAATGGCATTTGACGATGCTGAAACTAAGAAGTAAAGGACTGAGATTGGCCAACAGTTAATATGGAATGGAAATATGGAAAAATGAGGAAGTAAGGAGCTGGTAACATCGGCATTCTATGATTGTTTCAGTGTGAATTTTTAATTAAAATGTTGTTCTTTTCTCTCGCAATTTCTTTGTAGCATGCATTGTTGCTGCTTGCTGCTTGTATGCTGGAAGCTATCATCAAATATCTCTGTATGAGTTCTTTGGTATTGTGTAAATAAACCTGTGCATTCTTGGAATTATAAAAGAAATATACAAAAAGTTTTGCTTTCAAAATAAAAAATAAAAGCTTTGATTGCTTCAATGGGAAGAAGCTATTAGTAAAGATTGAAACTTAAAGCGAAATATACACTAGCATTTAATTGATAGGAAGAACATCCAACAACCTGAAGTTAGAAGCGAATGCAGTCGAATAAATATAACTAGTCACTTCCACCTCAAACTCTTTACGGATTGGAAAGTGCTTCACGAGTTTTTGCCTTTTTAACTAACTAGTTGTACTAGTCCATCACAGTCACTTCAAATATGTTCCATAGTTTTCATCTCCTCTATGCCCAGTCGTCACTTTAATACTATTGACATGTTCCTGGTTTTAAAATTATAGCTCAAACTATTGTTCCATACAATAACCAACCTGCAACTATCAACATATTCCTTTTCAAAAAGCTATAATATTCCCCTCTGTATACTATATAACAAGTTGATATAAGACTAGAAAACATAAAATGTAGCAAGAATGTAGCTTTTAAATTAATGGGTTTGCTCTGATGTGCCATAGGTATCAGGGCGTATGAGTGATATTTATTGTCTAAGAAATTGTTGTTTTTCCGCCATCACATAAGTCCTTGAGGAATCTGATTTAATAACTTAAATTTGCCAAATAATATTGATTTATCTCCTAAGATCTAATATAGTCTACTGCAGTAAAACCTGACTTATTTAGGTAAATCTCTGCGTATGAGTAACATTAATTACCATAATAATAATTAATAATTACATAATTAATTACCACGTAAGGTGGTCGCTGTGGCGTAATTGGTAGTGTGTTAGCATATTATGCAAAGTGCCCCGGGTTAAAATCACGGCACAGGCAACATTAAAAAGTAGGAAAAATAAATTTTGTACTCGGCACCTACAAGAGATTCTCCGTGGACGTTTGTGCCATTAAAAGAAGAAGAAGAATCATGTAATTCTGTGTATGTATTAAATTTTTCAGCAAAATTTTCCATCATTTAGTAAATTACTAGTAAGCCGTCCCAGGAGTGGAGTATTAGGAATTTGTATTTTGTGGTAAATTTTTTTTAACACATAACTTTCTTTACATATATTAAAGCTATAAAGTTCAATGAATTCGTCATCGCTAAACCAGCAGAGGGAGTTAGGGCGTATGAGTGACTTCTATTACACTAATTCCCTTCAATATGCACGTTGTACCTAAATGCATGTAATTCTGTTCTCTAGGGTGTATTTTTGTTACCTACTTACTTACTTACTTACTTAGCTGGAACTAATTTTTGATAGTTATACTGTCCTTGTTACAATAAGTTATATACTCATTAAACCATTTTTTTTCAGTACACTCACCATTACAGAACCACGAAGCATTAAGGAGTACTTATAAGTAGTTTTTGTCAATTCTATGTGCACACTAGTTTCTAATTAAATTTGTTAACAAAAATTGGCAATTCAACAAAAAATGCAAAGAATTGAGTAGATACGAGTGGTCTTTAAACTAGAAAATTCAATTTTGTTTGTCAAGAATTGAAGTGGAAATACAAGAGCTGTGGAAGAAACTCATTTGGATTTTTTAGTGCTTGAATGTTTATACGGTTAAGAAACCGTCTCAGTCTTCTGCATCATCTGAACCCACCATTGGGTTCATATACGTTCACATGAATACTTTAACCACTAAGCCAATTCGGAACATCAGGTCGTATGAGTAACATTAATTACCTGTGTCGGTTATTTAAAGTGTTATTTATTTGTTTTGAAGAATATAAAACACCAGTTAACTGGCTATATGTAGTATCCTTTTTTCTTCTTCTTTGAATGGCACAACAGCCCATGGAGGGCCTAGGCCGAGTTCTTCGACCTACCTACACTTTTATGCCGAATCCCAACGGCTTAGTGAAAAGCTTTTCATAGGCAATTTTTACTCTTGTAGGTTTGCCATTGCCTGCCAAGAGGCTGTTCTGTGTAGAAAACTTGTTTTTTTCTATTTTTTGTTTTTGTTTGTGACGAGATTCGAACCCCGAACACTCTGCGTAACAGTCTAAAGCACTACCACTACGCCACGATATCCATATAGTAAATTTTTAATATGTTTAGTGCAGTATACACATTCCCATTAAGGTAAACCACAGGTCGTATGAGTAACCTTTTTACACACTATACCTAAGTATAATTAATTCTTTTTTATAACTGCACGTGTTGCAACAGAGTCAATAACTGAATGTCAGTAGCGTATATAAGGTAGGGGATATATCCCTATCACCCCTTAAATTTTTTTCTTATTAATCGAAGTCGAAGAGGTTGATATGAAATCACAAAAATATCGCCCCATTCCAGAATCCTATATTTGCCCCTGCTGACTAGAATCGCAAAGCCTGTTAATATTTCGTCCCCTTAATAAAACAATAGTGTATAATTTTTTGCCATTTCGAGATATAGGAGTTTTAAGTTTTTGTGTTATTAGACATCTGGCAAAACAGTAATATTTCAGAAAATAATCGATGTTTTTAAGTTGTAGTCATTTAAATATATGGTGGAATAATCAGGCTACTAGTAGATGATATTTCATTAATTTACAAGTGCTTCAATTGCAAATAAATGATTCAAAGTACCATGATGTCACATAGGCTATTTTATTTGTTTTATAATATGTATGAAAATCATTATACACTATTTTATTTGAATCTTTTACACCATTTATCACGAAATACTTTTAAATTGTTGGACGAATGTTCATGCAGTAAAACAAAGTATTCGTGATTAACAATCCATTTTATTCATAATTCACAGTAAAGACTCGTTGTTAATGGTTTTGCAATACAATTTTTACACAGTTTTAACTAATTAAAAATACATGAATAAAAGGCAATATTTATCAATTTTCATCTAAGAAAATATCCTCCTCCACATCAGGCTCATCCAAGCAATTTTTATTTCCCCCGGAACATAATCGTCCGAAGCTCCTGCGGAGAAATTATTGAAGAATTCTTTAGGGAAGATAGCCCTTGCCTCCTCATTCATCTCCGGAATAGTTTCATCTGATAAATCTATAGATAAATTTATTTTGGCCTCAGCGTCACCAAAATCTGTCGAAATTCCATTTACATAGTCATAATACGGCAAACACTTATTATCGTTTCACAGTAAATACTCACCATGACTAAGTATAAATTTTATTCTCTCTGGTATACCATGACGTATGTATGAATAACCTGAATTTGGGGTGCTTTGTATTTTGGAAGGTTGTACTAAAAAACGATCATCAGTTGATACTGACTAAATTTTATGAAAACTTTCATATAAGTAGTATGACGTAAATTAGTAGCTCGAAAAATAATGAATAAAACGATGTCTGGTATACAAAACGAAAAAATAAAACAAATAAACTTCACTATTGTTATCATACTACTTATACTATACACATACACACTCACACACTCATAAATACACACTTACTCATAAGCAAAGTTATATTGTAGGAAATGATAAAGCAGTTTTTAATACAGTTTTCAGTTAAAAGTATTCATATAAAAACATTGTTCAGATGTGAGAATATAAAACAAAAAACCAAAAATTTTTTAAATGAGTATAACAGTATGGAAAAATAGAAAACAAAAGGAAGTGTAAAGCTTTTTTAACAAATGAGAAAATTGAGACATGCGTGGAAAGTCGTCACGTGCTTTTAGTAAAATACTATTAAACTCTCTTTTTCGTTTTTTGGTAAGAGGACTAGAAACAATCATAGATTTGCTGGGCCTGAGCAGCTGTGACAGGTTTTTGGTGCTCAATCTCTTACCCTCTTGCCCATCATCTTTTATATCTGTAAATATACCGCTAAGTAAGCAAAAGAAGAGCATTGCAATGCAACAAAAGAGACATGAAATGAATGAAAAAGAATCAAGCAAATGCAATTGAAGCCATATTCTTTCTAATAAAATGATAAGTCACAAAATTTAAAAATTAAATTAAAATGTTTATATAAAATGTTTGTCATGTATGTTTGTGATAGTGTAATAACTACTATTTTGTCTGCTGTTTTATATGATGGATAATAGCCACACACTTTATAGTATTTATCCAGTATCGTTAGAATAGATTATGTAAGTTATTATAACTTATGGTAAAATATGTCAAAAGTACAGAAACACGTACACTAATTTTTTATATATTTCAATTGCATAATTATAAAAGAAATAGTTCAATCATTATTTAGGAAATAACTTGTAAACTCTATGGCAGCTATATTAAGATCAAGCTATGTCAAGCTTTTCGCTACCATTCATATTGTTTATATACAAAAACAAAGGTAGGGTACCTATTAGTTATAGAATTATGCTGAACCCAAACGGTGAAGTAAAAAACCTTTCAAGGGCAATTTCCCCCTAAAGGTTTTGATTAGTGCAATGTAGAAATTTTCAACATTTTCTAGTTCTGATTGTGACAGTACCCAGTATCGAATGCAGATATTTTGAGCTTTAAATCACAACATCTGCACGATTTAATGTAAAGCCATTTTTAAAATTCGTCAAAAATACATTTATAAACCTTTGATGATTCTACAAATGCTGTTTTTAAACTGCATTAACATAATTTTTTATTATTGGATCTCATATTGCTAAAAGTTCAGGTAAACAGACATGCTTATTTAGAAGAAAGTTTTGAAAATAAAAAAAAATATTTTCAATATTAAATGGAATTAAAGTAAGTAAAAAAAAGAGCATCATATTACTAAAAATTTAAAGCAGTATTAAAAGCAACTTACGATAATAATTCAAAAAGAAAATGGAGTTACAAATAGAGATTATTGTGATACAAAATGTATCTGAAACAAAATGAATGATATGAATTAAGACAACAAAACAAATGACATTACTTTAAACTCTTTATGACTGAATCACTGATTTAAGTCCACTCAGTAGCAAGTGATTTAACCAGAGATGCTGGGAACAGTTTTAGTTCCTCTTAGGACTGGGACTCTTTGCCATGCTCAAAGTAAAAATAAAAGAGTGTAATGTAATACAAAGTGAAAATGAAACAAATGAAATGGAATGGAACACATGCTGTACATAAGTTAGAACTCAGTGTAGTAGGTTTTCCACATACACTCTCTCCTTTCCTGACGCTCCCAAAATCAAAACAAAGGAGAATAATGTGAAACAAAATGAAAACGAAACGAATGGATAACTTTATATCATTCCAAAAAATATATATACTTAAATGAAACAGAGATGCTGAGGATATTTTTATTATTCTAAATTCTTCTTCTTCATCTTTTTCTTCTGCAGACCAAATGGGAGCATGCATTGATACAGCATCCAACGGCAAGGCAGCAGGCAGCAGGCAGCAGCAAACGAAGCAAAAGCTTCACATTGATAAATTCCGACTATATGATTCAGTTGAAAATCTGTAACGTTCATGTGAACACATGCGACGCGGGTAGTAGCCCAAGTGAAAAAGCGAAAGTACGAAGAAAAAAGTCAAAATAACGAAATTTAAGAATCGGCTGAATACAAAGAAAATTTTGAGTGAACGGTTGAATTGAGACGGAAATGAAACTGTAGCGCTATAGCTAAAACGTGTGTAGGTGTGTAAAATCACATGTGTGTAAGCGTTCATGTGTGTGCGTGGAAGAGCATTTGAATTGTAGGTGTCATTTTTATGCTGACACAACAACATTTAGGGATTTATAAAGTTTCATTCAACAGCTGTTGCCAAAAAAAAAAAAGAACAAACGAAGAAAAGGAAGCCAAAATATAAAATAATGGAGTAAAGAAATTATTAAAATGTGAAAAGCAGCCAAATATGAAAACATATAACATAAAAATATGAAAGTATATATAAGTATTCAACTCCTAGTCACATAGATTCATATCTTTATAAGTATGTGCTTGTGTATATCTGCAAATTCTTCTACTTGTGTTTGTGTGCTGGCGCTATAACAATAAAATATGTACTAAATCATTTTGAATTTTTTTTCGTTTTAAAGAAAAATACTAAAACAGAAATAAGTACGAGAGAATGCTCATGACAGGAAATAGCGTCGGCATAAAACCGGAAATAGTAATCGCATGACAAAATAATATAAAAAGAAAAGCAGCAACAGCAAAAAGCATCAACATAGCGCAGTAGAATTAATGTGCAAAATTGTAATAAAAATGGATAGCAGCAATAGCAGCACTCGCAAAATATCGTAAAGCAACAGTAGCAACAAAGTGTTATTTTTACATTTTCACACAAAGCATGGAAACTCACATAAAGAAATTTGCAAAGAAAATAACAAACAAACAACCAAGTGAAATTTTTATATATAATATATTGTAGTATATAAATGAAAAGCCATGTGTATGTGTTGGTATATGGAAAATATCTACAAAAAAATGAACAAACAACGAGTGCATTGAATTGTGAAATAAGAAATAGCTAAAGTGTTCCATATCTTTAAGGATATATACTGCTACGTCTGTGTATGTACGTATGCGTTTATTTCAAGGATAACTATTCCTTTGGTATATCACTCACAAACAAACGGAAAGTTTGGCATCACTTGAGTGTAACTTATTTGTAAGTTTTGGTGAAAAGAAATATGATTAAGAATATCAAAGTTTATTCAACTTCCATTGAAAGTTTGACCTACATAGAAATTAAAATTTAATCTTTATTTTTATAAGTAAGTAGAAGAAAGTAAACATCACATCGATGATGAAATTTGGATATCTAAGCTTACTTCTTGACTCTAGCAGATATTTTAGTTCAAAAAAATTCAGAGCAGTAAAGCAAATTTCCTTCTTCAAGTCACGTCAAGTTCATAGATATTCTGAAAAATGTCAAACATACTCGTATATGGAAATTAAGAATACCACTCTAAAATTAAAAGAAATGCCTTAAATGCAAATAATTATTTATGGAAAAAATGTATGCACTGCCACGCCCTATGATACATTATGTAGTTACCTTACCGTAACTAAACAAAATGAGTAAATTTCAAGCTTTAAAAGCAATCAACACAATAGATCTAGCTTTTAGTTGCATCGCTTTATGACTAAAGAAGAGCAAGGAGCTTGCTTTGTAAGGAAATATCAAAGATTAAATGCTTATAACTAACGAAATTTTTTTATAAAGTGTCGTTCTGATATAATAAGGAGTGAGATTGAAAAAATCTTAATCTTTTTAGGTGTAAAATTTAAAATTTTCTTTGATCTAGTTATCTTTGGAAAATATGTCAAACTGCTCCAAAAATGTGTCTGAAACTACTATCAAATCTCTAATGGAAGGCTTACCAAAAAAAGGTCCACGAGTTCATAAATAGTGGTTAGAACTATAAAAGTTATATTTTTCTGTAATTTGTAAAATATTATCAATTAAATAAAGAAAAAATCAAAACTCTAAGATCAACCGTTTAAAAATTATTGAGTTTTATATCTGTTAAGATTTTTTGGATCTCACTCCTTATTATATATATCATTAATTTTACCAAAGGGTAACTTGAGGACTAAATGACTAAATGGACTCTTCTGTTAGGAGAATATTAATTTTCCAATGGCTTAAGGGTAATTTTGTGCGAGGGAGGGGAAGAGTGATGAAATTTTTGCCTCCGAGGTCGAGGTGTTTGTAATGTTCCCACCCCTCCCTAATTTCTAACTGGGAACACTTTCTCCAACGAGAAGCGCTTTTATTTCTATAGGTTATTTTCGAAAATGGCGATATTAACCGACAGTTTTGAGACGAGAGTTTAATGATAGATGGTCACTGTGGTGTAGTAGTAGTGCGTTGGACTGCTACGCAGAGTGTCCAGGGTTCGAATCTCGGCACAGGCAAAATCAAAAAGTAGAAAAAATAATTTTTCTACACGGCACCACCTCTTGGCAGGCAATGGCAAACCTACACGAGTAAAAATTGCTATGAAAAGCTTTTCACTTCGCCGTTCGGATTCGGCATTAAACTGTAGGTCCCTTCCATTCCATTCATGTACAAATATAACACGCACAACATGAGTGGATGCGAAAAGCTCGGCCTAGGCCCTCCATGGGCTGTTGTGCCATTAAAAGTAAGTAAGTAAGTTTAATGATAGATAGAAAGAGTCATCACGAAAGTTTTGTAGCTCTTTGCTCTAAAAAATCTGGTTCCAGTAGTGAAATTCGTATCTAATAAAATAGATATTTGTAACTTTAATCCATTATTCCTCGCAATCAGGACCAGATTATTGTGTGAGAACTAGAAGTGATGGAGAAAAACTAACTTCAGATTCGTGATTCGCACCATTCGCACGTTGCAAAATTGGAGGCCTACATTTTTTGTTGCACTGTGTAATCAGTGTGGCCCTTAACCTGTAAAATAATGTGACATATTATAATGAAATAAATCAAAAAAATTTAAATTTGAAAGAAAATTCAGAATATTATCGAGCCTTGCTGTTATCCAATGTAAGTGAAACAGAACAGGGTAGTGATATCATTGAGATTAGACTTTTGAATACCACATCCTAACTTTTGTGTTAATAAAATAAAGGAGAGAATTGCTTTTTGTTCCGGACTTAAGTTTTTTCTTTGGTTATCTACCGGAATAAGGAGCGAAACATTTTTAAATGGTCTTTTATTAACCAATTTTGAAAATCTGTATGATTTCTTAGCAACTAAAATTAAAGAATTTTTCCAAAAATGTATTGAAAAACGATTTCTAAACGTAAACACTATTTACTAAATTAGCTAACTTTAAAAATTCATTTATTAAACTCCTTCTTACTAAAAATTCATTTTAACATTAATGCTTTCTTGGAGTTGGTAGTTTTTAAAATCAACTAAAAATAGTAAATCTACTTAATTCGCCTTTGATATGGATGACTCATGTAGAAAAAGTAATAATCAAGATGTGCAAAATAATAACCTTATAGATTGCAACTGCAACTAAGCAAACTTTTGTTAAAAAAAAACTTTTTGTAATAAATTCACAAGAATTCGAAACACATTTTCGAATGACAACATTTTGAAGTCATATAAAAACTGATGAATCAGAATGGTCTGGGTCCACGAAAAGAGTTACAGCTTTCGTCTTCAGTGGGTTAACTATCAGCAACTTCATTCCCTTCAGTCAAAGTATGTCCCGTATCTAATAGTATTTAAGCCTGGTTATTGAGTTTATCTGAGCAACTAAGTAACTAAGTAGTTTTGAGGTAGCCTAGTGTGATTTGAGTGCTTGATTGCTCGTTTGAGTTTGCAGTAGGATGGGTTAGGTTAAGTAGTAGTCCAATGAGAATGATGGTCATTGAAAGATCAATGGCATAACCATTTCCTCTTGTTGTTAATAACAAACCAACATGCTGTAATCGATGCGTTTAATAAGTTACAGATATTGGCACGTGTGCTATGCGAACTAGTCCAATGACATTAATGGGAGTTCTGTTGGAACTAGCCTCTCTTAACATTCACACTTAACCTAAGTTTTGAATTGTTTTACCAACTTGAAATTAAAGGATGCTACACTCCAAGAATAACAATCCTCTTTCGATTCAACAATCCTTTTTCCCCGATATCTTCGTTGGTAACCCTTAGAATTGCCTTCTAAGGGCTGATTGTGAATGTTAAGAGAGGCTAGTTCCAACAGAACTCCCATGAATGTCCTTGGACTACTTAGTTCGCATAGCACACGTGTCAATATCTGTAACATATTAAACGCATCGATTACAGCATGTTGCCTTGTTATTTCCGACATCCAGGTTACTAATCTAAAAGTAATTATATGACATACAACCATTGTTTACATCCAGCGCAGTATTATTGGAGTGAAGTTCCTAAAATGTTCTGTGAATAATCCGAAAAAGCTACATACATGGGCGCCACCACGAAAGATTGTGCGAGAGAGACAAGTAAGAAAGTAAGGTAATAAGAAAAAGACGCAAAACTTCTACATCATTCCTACTACTTTACTATTCTACTTTTCTCTTTTGAACAGTCTTCTATTTTAACGGCCGTGTAAACAGCCTCAAAGGTTATACTCATCCCAATTAATTTATATTTTTTGTTTTTTCTAGTCTCTCAAGATTTTTTTGAGTTTGACTATACTAGATAAAGTTCACACTTCTTGAACTCAATTATGGAAAGAATGTAAGCTAATGATGTCGATTAAATTTATAAACGTTACTTGCTTGAAGATGTAAAATCTCATTAGTAAAACATTTGTTTTCCAACTTAGGACCATATTAGCTAATCATCAGTCAAACTTGAACTTTTCTAGTTACAGGGTGTTTCTTTAGAAGTGTTGTTTTCAAGAAGAAATGAAATGCATATAATTTAATGTTATAGCCCAGAATTTAGCTTTATTATAAAGATAAGGATTTGCCATTATGTTTTAAAAACGATTTCGGGCAAGTTGCCGCCGCGCCGCAGCTGGTTCGAATAAATTCCAGGCGACAGGCCCAAGCCCGATTTTCGACCACTTTTTGCAGCAATTGGGGCCGTATGTTAGTAATAATGTGCCGAATATTCTCTCGAAAGGCGTCAATCGTCTCGAGCTTATCTGCGTAGACAAGTGACTTCACATAACCCCACAAAAAATAGTACAGCGGTGTTAAATCGCACGATCTTGGAGGCCACGCAACAGTTGGATGTATGGCATGTAGCGCCATCTTGTTGGAACCAAAGGTCGTCCACATCAACATCCTCCAATTGAGGCACGAAAAAGTCATTAATCATGGCTCTATAGCTTTCCCCATTGACTGTAACATTATGACCAGCTTCATCTTTGAAGAAATATGGACCAATGATTCCCTCTTGGAAGTAACGGCGTCTCAACAATGACTTGTGGATTATGATCACTCCAAATGTGACAATTTTGCTTATTAACGTACCCAGTCAACCAAAAGTAAGCTTCATCTCAGCACAAAATTCATCGCGCGAATCGAATCATTATTTTGGTAATAAATTTGAACGATTTGCAAACGTTGTTAAGGAGGCAAACCAAACTGAGCATAAATCAAGTGACAGCTGTCAAAAAGACCAACTCCGAAAAAAGTATTGCCAGATTGAAAACCACACTTCTAAAAAAAACACCTTTTATTTTCATACAAAAAGTAACTAAAACGTGTAGACGTTACACACTTTTTATAACCGCACTTTCTATTTATCTTTTCTGTACAATTTTCACTCGTTCTTACCATTGCATGGTTATGCTTAACACACATACTAACACACACACTTCTAAAAACACAACTTTACTCTATTTCTATTGTGTGAGAGTAGGAATAGTAGATACGTAACCGAATTTTCTGTATCAGTCTCTCTTCGCTCAATACTATCTAAGCTTCTCTAGCAACTCAAAAATTCTCCCCACTCTACTTCAATTACGATAATTATTCTTAAACTATGATAAGTATGAAAAAATCTAAGACTACGTACTGCATGCAATTAACTAATATCTAAAATAAATGAATTCAACTTAATTACTGCTAAATGAATTGCCAGAAAAATGAGCAGAAACCAATGGTGAAAAGTAAAAGCGGAAAACAAACTGACAAACAAAGTAATGAGATATTTCCTTTTATTTTCCCAATTTTCCAATGAATTGGCTTAACTTTAAAAAATAAATAAATTAAACTGGATAATCTCTAAACAATAAATAATTAAGTTTGATAAGTATCGATTTTATTTACTTCTTTCATTCTCTTTTTTCTAGAATCTCTTCTATGGCAGACAAGTAAGAAGATTGGATGAGAACAAAATAAATAAAAAAAATAAAATAAAATAAAATAAAAACAATTACAAAGTGATTGAGTGGAAAATAAACTAAAGAAAATTACAAGTTTAGAAAGTAAAATAAAACATCAAAGTGAAAAAATAGATAAAATTTACAAGAAAGTGCTCGAGGAAATACAGAGGAAGAAGAATGTATCGAAGATTATTAAATGAAATTTTAAGTATGTCTATAATTTTATAAAAAAAAAATGGCAATAAAACTTTGCTGACTCAAGTACAAAAGCATAAAAAGTATAGTAAATAAAAAAGTAAAAAAGTAAACAGCAACGATGCTGGCGCAAATTAGTCTCAATATGAGATTAAAGACAACAGCAAACAGCGCAGCTATAAAAACAATCAGCACAGGGGTTATCAACAATATCAACAATATCAACAATATCAACAATAAAAACAACAACAACAACAACAGCAACTATAACAAAAATATTAAAATCAAAACTACAAACACCAACAGAGACCGCCACTCCCCTGAGACTATTCCAAATTATATTAGCAGAAATACAAGCAAAATGCCCACGAGCAGCAAAATGCTTCTTTCAATATTTTTGGCTGCAATCATCCTAGGAAAGAGTAAGTGAAAATTTCTATACTTCTATTCTAGTATTACATATGTATGTTTGTTAAGTGAATTACTTCATGATTTTCACATAGCATCAGCATTAAAATGAGAGTGTCTAAGTGTGTGGGTATCGGCGAATTTTGAGCTCATTTGGGCATATCATTTTACTTGCTCGTGCTTTATTATGAAATGTTAAAAGCAACGAAAACAGAACTTCACTTGAAAGACGGAATTTTTTATAGATTTCATTATTATTATTGATAAGAAGCAAATAAGATATTGGAAATGGAAATTTTTTAACAAACACATTTATCGACACACACACACACACACACATAATTAGACTCACTTTAATATAAAGGTGCATGTGTGTGTGGCTGTGTGCATGTGCGAACACATAGACATGCTTCTTATTATCCTATGACATATTCTACTTATTTTACATGGTCGAATAAAATTACCCAATAGCTTGGGATGGTGCACATCTGGGAAATAATTGAAATACACATTTTTTTTTTTTTTGTTTGGTTGTTTGAAACTCAAACGTTTCATTTATTACATAGCAAGTTTATCAAAGATTTCCAACATTTTCTGGATTTCTGGATTTGTTTGGCTGTATTTCTTTTGTTTACTTTGAATGGCATGTCCGGGAATAGAGGCACAACTTTTTTTCTTTCAAAATAAGTTAATGCTTAGATACTGATTCAGTTATAGATTCAGAATTAGAACCAGAGAAAGACTAACATTTAAGTAAATGTATGTGTTCTTCAAAGATTCAGGGTCAGAGGTTGATAGACAAACAGATTTAGCCACAGACTGATACAACATATTCAGATTCAATTATAGAATCTCATGTAGAGTCAGAAAATGAGGACGTCTTGTGGCTGAGTTCTTGTTTGGAGTTTCGGTAGCTTGAGGTTCGAAATAATGAAAAAAATTCTAAAATTGATAAATACCTATTCGTTTGGCAGAACGATTTAGTTGTGGACTGAAGTTCTCCAATTGCCAAATGTGTTTGGGACTCAACGCTAAAAATGAAACCACAAAAATATTAAATATAGATTCATAGTGAAAATTAATGTCAGAATTGTGTTCATTTAGAAATTCAGAGCCAAATTCTCATTTAGGCACAGTCTCAAATGCTGATTCAGTGCTAGAAGTTTGAGTTGCCAGCAGACAGAACACTTTCAAATTTATTTACAAATTCCAAAGCAGAATCAGAGTAGGGCTCAGGTTTAGACTCAGATTTACAATTGTTGTGAGATTCAGACTCATGCTTGGACTCAGTTCATTCAGAGTCATAATGAGATATATGTAAGTTCAAGCTTAGACTCAGATTTAGATACAAAGTTAGAACCAATCCCGTATTCATAGTTAAGTTCACAAGCAGATTCACAGCTAAACTCGTATTCAGGCCCTAGCTTAGATAAAGAGACCACTCCATATTCAACGTGAGGAACAAAGTCAAATTTCAAATAACGCGCAGACTCAGTGAGTAATTCATATTCATCTAAAGATTCAAAAATTGAATCCTACCTACATAGGTACGGTTAGGTTATTGTAGCTGTTCGTAAAAAACAAATTGGGTATCACAATGTTTCAAGGTTTCTGGTTATATGGGAACGATATCCCAGAAAACGTAATCAGATTCAATGCTTATGGCTTCAGTATTGAGTAAAACGTAGCGCATACCTAAATTTTTCGTTATCAGCTCTAAGAATCAAAGAATTTTTTAAACTTCGTATTTTCAAAGTTCAAGACCTCAAGGACCATATAAATTACATATTTGTGAATAAGCTAGAGATTCAAGTGTTTCCCCGATCCTTAAAAAGCCTTCGAAGACATAGAGCCTCCTAAAAACAATAAACTTCAACACAGCTGAATTTCAGAATATTCTGAAATAATGAAAATGAGCGCAACAAGCTTGTGAAAGAAACTGCTTCCAAACTCTCTGCAGAAGAAGTGCATTAAATGCGCCGCAACTTAAAAGCGAAGTAAACTTAACCTTTGAGCTTCTCGCACTCAAGAAGATGTGTTCTTGCCTTTTCACATTTCATTTGTTTCTTTCAGTGTTTCTTTGTTTTTTTTTTTGCCTGTTTCTTCCTTTGTTTTTTATTCTTTCTTCTTTCTGTTTTATATTTTTTTTTTTTTTTTTGTGTTATTTTGCTTTCTGTTTTCTGTGCTCGTTTTGGGTTTGTGTCAATAATAAATTAGCGCAAGCACATCTACTGCATAATCAATGAATTATGAGTGAGTGTGTCTATGGATGTGTGTGTGCAAATTTCTCTCGCTCTCTGATTACAAATGTATTTGTGTAAGTATAAGTACAATGTATGTGTTATGCATATGTATGTCGTATGTACATTTATGTTTAATTTTTTATTTAGCACTTTTTGTCTTTTTGCTCATTTGGTACGTTCTGAAATTACGTGCTAAAAACGAAATAAGAAACTAATTAGTTTACTGATGATATGAGGATGTTCTTTTTCTTCTTCTTCTTTTGGCACTTTTTCTCTTCAACACGTTTCCTTCGTGTTATTTTTGTTTCGAATCGCACATGCTGTTTTTCTGAAATTTTTTTTTTTTATTATTAAGTTGTAACGACGCTGATTATCAATATTATAATTATTTACATAATACATGTATGCTTATCACTTTTCATTCTATGTTATTGTTAATATTCTTTTTCTTCTTTATATTGTGTGCACAACGCATTTATTTACTTTAACTATATTTTTGCCATCACTGTAATGCATAAAGAGAGATCACTCAATTTCATTTACTTTATCACTCATTTAACGGTAATCTCCCTTTATCGCTCACTACTTGTTAAGATCAACTATCATAATTATTATTTGGTCATTCGATACTCAACTATTAAAGAAAGCAGACTCTTAACTTTCGCGTGTTTATTTAATATCATCGAAACGTTCCTTTACGCTTAGACGCTTGTAGACTTTTTGGCTCTTGCGACTAGTGTAATCGAACGCAACTCCCACTTTAGGGAAGTTCCGCTCCCCTACAAAGTGTATATGTGTGAAATTTTCTTTGCTCTTTTAACTTTAAATGACTGAGTTGAGTTTTCGCTACCGTTTTCACAAATGAAGCAGGAGTTGATGGGCTGATGATTAAATACTACGAGCCTATGGCATCCTTCAAGTGGAAGCTGTGCATTATACAATGTCAAACGCAACTACTAGAAACAAAACATTCCCAACCGATACGATAGTCAACGACTTTCAAAGCAATTAAAATTCAAAATCTAACCTGAGAAAACCTCCAATGAAACCTCCAAACAAGCCTCGGATGATGAACCCCTCTAATATTGACGACTCCCGCAAACGCCCAAAGGACAACGATTTACGGATATGCACCTGGAATGTCCGAACCCTCTACAGGGAAGGTGCCTCTATCCAGCTGGTGGATGTCCTCCAAAAATATAGAGCTGACATCACCGCTGTACAGGAAATGCGATGGACGGGACAGGGTTGCTCCAAAAGAGCATCCTGTGATATCTACTACAGCTGTCATGCGTCGAGACACGAATTTGGTGTTGGATTTGTGGTTGGGAAGAGACTGCGTCATCTAGTCTCGAGGTTCACAGCGGTGAACGAGCGCCTAGCCACTATCCGCATCAAGGCAAAATTCTTCAACATCAGCCTAATTTGTGTCCATGCCCCGACGGATGAGAAGGATGAAACGACCAAAGATGACTTCTACGAGCTCCTCGACAAAGCTTATGAGCATTGCCCCCGCCACGATGTTAAAATCGTGTTAGGCGACTTTAATGCCAAGGTGGGCAAGGAGAGTCTCTTTGGTCCGACGATCGGAAAATTCAGTCTCCACGACGAAGCCACCGATAACGGTATGAGACTGATCGACTTCGCCGCGGCACGAAACATGACAGTTAGTAGCACCAGATTCCAACATAAGGATATCCATAAGGCCACTTGGCTGTCCCCTGATCAAAACACACGAAACCAAATTGATCACGTTGTGATCGACGGAAGGCACGCTTCCAATGTACTAGACGTACGCACAATACGTGGTGCAAACATCGACTCAGACCACTACTTGGTTGCAGCCAAGGTCTGCACACGTATATGTGTAGCAAATCGCGTACGGATAGGTACAAAGAGAAAGCTGGATGTCGAAAAGCTGCAATCACAACAGACAGCCAAAGTCTTTGCCAACCAACTTGCACTTCTCCTTTCGCAAAACACCCCTCAACTTGATGATATATGCGCACAGTGGACGCACATTTCCCGCTCTATGCGTACGGCTGCCGAAGAGGTGCTAGGCTACCACCGTCGACGGAGAAATATGTGGTACGACCAAGAGTGTCGCGATGCTACTGAAGCAAAAAACGCAGTATACAGAGCCACCCTGCAGTCAGTTGCAACGCGAGCTGCTAAGGAGCGATACAGAAAGTTGAGGAGGGAGGAGAAACGTCTTTTCAGGCGCAAGAAAAGAGATGAAGAAAGACGCGAGTTCAATGATATCGAAATGTTGCGGGACAGGAACGAGGTCCGAAAATTCTTTGAAAGAATAAGACGCCTGACTCTTGGTTTGAAGACCGGGGCCTCTTCCTGCAAGGATGAAGATGGAAATCTGGTGACAGATATCCAGGGCATAATGAGATTATGGAGGGAGCACTTTTCGCAGCTGCTTAATGGCGAAGACGGCAATAATCCCGCCACTGCGGAACCCACTCCGGAAACCCCAATCACTGACGGCGTTGAAGTACCGCCGCCTGACTATGAGGAGGTCTTAACAGCCATTGCTCGGCTGAAAAACAATAAGGCTGCAGGTGCAGATGGCCTGCCTGCTGAGTTGTTTAAGACCGGAGGCGAAGAGCTCAAAAAACGCATGCATGAGCTTCTATGCAGAATATGGTCAGATGAAAGCATGCCAAGTGATTGGAATCTCAGCGTACTCTGCCCAATCCATAAGAAGGGTGATTCCACGATCTGCGCCAACTACCGTGGGATCAGCCTTCTTAATATTGCATATAAGGTTCTATCGAGCGTACTGTGCGAAAGACTGAAGCCCATCGTCAACAAACTGATTGGACCTTATCAGTGTGGCTTCAGGCCTGGTAAATCCACCATCGACCAGATATTCACACTACGCCAAATCCTGGAAAAGACCCGAGAAAAACAGATCGACACCCATCACCTATTTGTCGATTATAAAGCCGCCTTCGACAGCACGATTAGGGATCACTTGTACGCCGCAATGTCTGATTTTGGTATCCCTGCAAAGCTCATTCGTCTTTGCAAAATGACACTGACCAACACCACCAGCGCAGTGAAAATTGGGACAGACCTCTCCGCACCATTTGATACCAAAAGAGGTTTCAGACAAGGTGACTCCTTATCGTGCGACTTCTTTAACCTAATGCTGGAGAAAATAATTCGAGCTGCGAACATCGACATCTCTGGCACTATCTTCTACAAGAGTGTCATGCTGCTAGCATACGCTGATGATATTGACATCATTGGCAAAAACGCTCGAGCAGTCAGTGCAGCATTCTCCAACCTGGAAAGGGAGTCTCGTCGTGTGGGTCTAGTGGTGAACGAGGACAAAACGAAATACCTTGTGTCAACAAACAAAGAGTCACGGCGTCTTGGACAAAATGTCACTGTTGACAACTACACTTTTGAAGTCGTCAAGGATTTCGTTTATTTAGGATCCAGCATAAACACCAACAATAATGTCAGCCTTGAGATCAAGCGGAGACTAACTCTTGCCAACAGGTGTTACTACGGGCTCAGTAGGCAATTGAGAAGTAGAGCCCTCTCTCGACCGACGAAAATAACGCTCTATAAGTCCCTCATCCTTCCCGTCCTAATGTATGGCGCAGAGACGTGGACATTGACCATCAATGATGAGAGACTGTTAGGAGCGTTCGAGAGGAAGATACTCCGTAAGATCTACGGTCCAGTATGCGTGGATGACGTGTTTCGAATAAGATGGAACAATGAGCTGTATGAGCTGTACGCCGACACTGACATAGTCAAGCGTATAAAACTCCAGCGGCTTCGCTGGCTGGGTCATGTTGAGCGAATGGAAGAAAGCGCTCCGGCTAGAAAGGTGTTTTATTCGAACCACGGTGGAGGATCACGCAGAAGGGGACGTCCTAATCTCCGTTGGAAAGACCAGGTGCAGGGCAACCTGACTGCACTTGGCCTTATCAACTGGCGCCAGCGCGCGCATAGCAGAAGTGACTGGCGAAGCTTTGTGGAGGCGGCCAAGACCGATCATCGGTTGTAGCGCCAGCTAAGTAAGTAAGTAACCTGAGAAAAAGTGATCGAGTATCTTCATAAACTGAATACGCTTTGTTTACTTAACCGTTTTTGGATCATAGATTGGGTTTCGTAACATACTGGATTTGAAGGGAATAAAGTTGCTTATAAACCAGTGAAGATATAAATAAGCCTCTTCTATTTTCGTTGGTAAAATAGCAATAGGAACTTTTTCACTATTTGCCAGAAGAAATGGGGAGAAGATCAAAAGAATTTCTTCATCTTTTTTTATTCTTTTTTAATAGTACAACAACCCATGCATGAATTCTGGAAATTCTCTCTACCATAATGTATTCTGTAGCTAAGACAGTTTCCTGATCACATGCATGCCAGCAAGAATGCAAGGGCCGTAAGGTCAAAACTAGACTTCGGTGACTTAGAAGCAAATCATTCGCAGGGACAAACAACGCTGGGCAGAAGCTCTGGCTTTGGATGCCGATAATAAAAAAAACCTCGCACTTTGTGCCATAACAATTTTTGGACATCATTCCTTAGCCAGTTTTTCAATCCAATGCTTTTACCCACTATCTATTTAGATACATCTGGACAAAGGAACGACTTTAAAAGGAATTGCTCGAAAGTATACTGAGAAAAATTCCCAACAAAGGCGAACTTTCAACGTGTAACAGAGGGATTTCTTTTCTGTTCAAAACGCACATAATTTAAATAAATCGGCTACGTATATAATGAACACTAATGCTAAAAGAATATCCCTGTTCATAGAACAGGCAGATCGTATGATCCTTACGGAATCGGAACGATTTATCATCAGCGAACTTTGTTATGCAGACGATGTAGCCTTCTTGTCTATGAAATAAATTGATATGCAAAGAAATCTTGACAATTTGGGCCCATAAGCCCAAACATAGTGGTTTTACTCAGAAGCACCACTAAAACCCAAACATTATCGACTACTTGTAAAAACCCTGCTTTCGAAGTATACGTACAATAAATAATGAACGTAAACGTTATCAGAAGTATCTGGGGAGCAAAATTTATTCTTCCGGTGAAACTCTCGATGACGTTTCAAATCGAATCAACAAAGATATTGGCTTCACTCGCAAGCGAATTGAAATTTATCATGGCGAACTTAATTATCACATTTTATACATAAAGCTGTTTTTAATCCTTTTTACATTCCCTTACATACAACGACCTCCCAACGACCTCTTTTCTACGTTTTTCCTTTTAGCGTCGTGATCGTACTTTTTAATATATAATACATATACTTATATATACCAGGTGTACAAGTATGAAGACAAGGCAATGATATCTCTGTGTCGCTAGGTAAAACTATAAGAAATCATTGGTACAATTCCTTCGCATTTAGTTCTGTCAACAATATTCAGTTCATAAACAATCAAGTTTCATACAACAACATATATTTTTTTCTGGTAAAAATTTCGAATTTTATGCCTACAAACTACGATATGCCGACATCATTGATTTTCTGTTTCCAATTGAAGAAATCTGCTTTGAAATCTCATCGATAGCTTACGGCTAGCACGCTCTAGGCAAAACATAGTGCAACAAGTGGTTCAATAAGTTTAAAAGTGGCGATTTTGATGTGAGAAACGAAGAACGTGGAAGACCAGCGAAAAAGTGTGAAGATGCCAAATTGCAAGCTTTACTCGATGAGGGATGAAGATGATGGTCAAACGCCAGGACAACTTGCAGAACAATTATGGTAAATGTGACCCAACAATGCATTTCTCAACGTTTAAAGCCATGGATGGTGTATATATATGTAGAAATAAATTTGTTGTATGGCGACGTCTCTGCCACGTTTTTTTTACCAGTTTACGTCCGTTCTCTTTTTTTTTATTGTTACATTCAACACACATATGAATGCAGAGCATTGTGTTGAATGGAAGGAAGATTGATAGGTGAGAGGAAGAAGGAGGGGAAAATGAGAGAGTGAACGTGATCACACAGGACACCGATAAAGAGATAGGCAGTCTTTGTGGCAAGTGTTATGCCTTTACCACAATGAACTTCAGTTTATCAGTGTCGAATATGACCGCATGTAGCGCCAAAGGCCAAGCTTTTCGCATCCACTCGTGTTGTGCGTGTTATATTTATACATGACTGGAAGGGACCTACAGTTTTATGTCGAATCCGAACGGCGAAGTGAAAAGCTTTTCGTAGGCAATTTTTACTCTTGTAAGCTTGCCATTGTCTGCCAAGAGGTGGTGCTGTTAATTTTGTTGTTGATGCATTTTTTTTATTTTATTTTTTATTTTGCCTGTGCCGAGATTCGAACTTCTGACACTCTGCGTAACAGTCCAACGCACTACCACTACGCTACAGCGATGTCAGCTTGATGTCGTCTCAAGAGGTCGACTGCAAGCAATCGGGTATTTAAAAATTATCCAGTGATTGACTTCAGAGAAATTTACTGTTATTGTTAGACGTGTTGTTTTTGCGACAAATTCCTTTAGTGCAAATAAATAAATATGAGAGAGAGAGAGAGAGAGCAAGTGAGAGAAAGAGAGAGTGAGTGCTGTTCGTATTGTTTTTGCAAGAGTCGAGTTTATGTACTTGCTCTTTTCTTTCCGCCATTTCAATCCCCACCGCAACTTAATTACTTCCTTAGCTGGCACTACAAGCGATGATCGGTTTTGGCCGCCATCGCCATTCTATATTTTATTCCCACAAAAAATCTCGAACGCTCCATAAGAAAGATAACTTCAAAATATATGGTCATCAAACTCGTTAAGTAAAAGTACTGAACCGTAACGTATGGTAAAATCCATATAGCAGATATGGGAACGAGTGGTTTTTAAGAGTCTCACTTACTATCAAAATTCAAACTACAATTGTTGCCGATTGCCTTTAAAAGATTATGAGGTTTTGATAGTGTTCAAAAGTCTCGAACCGTGATCTATTTACAACCCTTTACAACCCATCAAACGTAGATTAATGCTGAAATCAAATGAAAGAAGAGGCCGCATACTCCGCAGAGGCGTGATGGAAATGTGTCGCTCGATTCTGTGGTTGAACCTTTAAAGCAATATACGAACCCAATTCACCCAATTCCCAATTCATTGTGCCGGTGCAGTTTCATGAAAGAAAATCAAGAAGGAAACGTTGTAACTAAGGCAGCTTACTTACTTTACTTTTAATGGCACAACAGCCCATGGAGGGCCTAGGCCGAGCTTTTCGCATCCACTCATGTTGTGCGTGTTAGATTTGTACATGCAGGCAGCACTAGCTTTATATTCACGAGTGAATTAAAAAACGATTGAAATTTGCAACGTTCGCCTCATACCTTTAATACCTTGACTCACTCAATCTGGCTACCATATTTTACAAAAATTTCTGGCTATTTATTTCTCCAATTCCATTTTAAAATACTTACATTTCAAATCAAATTATTAAACAAAAATCTAAAAGCATAATGACTAGAAGTTTATTCAAAATTAAACCGCAACAAAGAACTCGAATATGTTTGAGTGAATATGTAAATTCAGATGTGCACAAAATTCACTGAAACCAATAACAATTTCCCAGCTAGCAAATCAAAATCAATAGCAGTAATTGTAATCCATTAAAACTAACTATTTTCAAATTCTGCAAATCCTCAATCGGATCAATGATTGAGGGTTTGTATTAAGTCAAAGCGAGTTTGGTTACTTTTTTTGCACAAGCAATTTTTTTATTGGTACAGTAACAACAGCACCAGTAGCATTAGCAACATTAGCAAGAGCATCATGAGATCTAACGAAAATACAAAAGTTTTAAGCCAAGTTTAATTATTCAATTGAAATCTAATCCTCAAATAAGCTAAATGGATACAGTGGAATAAAAAAAATATACGTTTAAATACTTGAAAATGTTGACGTTTGTAAACGATGCATGCAACGATAGCTGAACACATACAGACATACAGACATGCATACATATACAGTCACATATACAAATGTTCATATATAGTCGATAAATGCAATTGAATATGGATAGGGAAGTGTCTATGTGTGTGTGTATGTGTGTGTTTGAAAATATATATAGTAGTGACAAGGCAGAAGAGAGAGAGAGAGAGAGAGAGAGAGCAGGAAAAACCACACACAACAACAAAACGGAAGCCAACCAAAAAGCTGAAAATGAACTTAGAAAAAGTGCCAATTTCAAATTGAAATGTGAATTATTCATGTGCGCCAATGCTCGAAAACAAAAGCACGAAAAGAAAAACAAAAATGCGGTTAAAATTTGTATGATGTACACACACACACACACAGCCACAGACACAGACACACACACAGACACTCACACAGACACTAACAGAACTAAACTGATACCAACACCATTAAAAAAGACAAACAAAATGCCAGGGCAGCTGTGTTAATGCACACTACCATAACATCACACACTCATACAAACACACACACACAGCGAAAAGAGGAAGGAAAGCAATAAACACACACACACACACACAGCCCCACACACACAAAACGATAATATTCCACACCACGCAGTAAAACAATTTTAGAGTTTCCATCGACAGAGCGTGAAAAAGTCAACAAACCACAAAGAAAAATACCAGTAGCAGCAGAGCAAACTAAAGCAAATAAAAGCAACAACAAAATAGCATATACGATCGTAAATAAAAATGAACCGAAAAATAAAGAAAGTTGGCAAGCAGAGTAAAAGTGTAGGCCAAGCAAACACAGAAAGAAAAGCAACAAAAAAAAAAAAAAACAAGAAAAATATCGAGCATGAAAGAAAACTCATTGAGAATTTTTATTTAGCCGAACAGGGGGGTAGCGGGGAGGTGTGTAGGAAGCGCGTGTGTGTTGCAGTGCAAAACAATAACACATATAACCGATTTTTCCCGCAGCACAACAATGAAATATGGCGCGATGCGTATCCTAAGAATGCCCCCTACCTTCTTCATCTCCGCTTTCCCCCCCCCCCACCCTTCTCCCACTCCTCTAACTCATCTAGTTAAGAGCGGCTCTAAAAAAAAAAAACCAACAGACTAACGTTAAATTTTAGCCATTACAGAAATGGAAAAAAAAAACAGTTACTAAATTCACTTCTCCTTGCCAAAGCAGTAAATTGCTGAGGAAAAATTACGAAAAGCGAAAAGTGAAAAGCAAAGCGTACACATTGCCCGCTTGGTATAAAAATAACACATAAATCTATAAATTTATAGCACAATTGGTGCAAAGGAGCATATAAAAATCAAGTCAATTTTATTTTCAGACTGTCGAAATTGAACAGTGGTCACCGCAGCGCAGTTGAAGTCCCCGGGTTCAAAACTCAGAAAAGGTAAAAATCAAAGAGTAGGAAAAATAACTTGCCAACTTTTGGTTGGCAATGGCAAACCTGCAAGAGGTTATAATTGAGGGTTTTAACTTTATAATTAGCAGATCCATGTCTTAAGCTCAGTAAAAACCAACTGAAAACTGACTAGCCTCTGAACATTGCCTAAGAAAAGCCGTTCGGATTCAACATAAAATTGTAGGTCCCTTCCAAAAATATAACACGTCATGTACAAAATAAATGGTTGCCAGGTTTCTTTCCTGGACCATTGTTTCTTTCCTATAGACTAAAACTAAATTAAATAGTGGAAGTTCTTTGAACTGAAAAGAGTTCAGAATTAATTAAATTCTTAGAAGCTCTCCTGAATGCCAAATAGCATACCGTTTATTCCCACATATATACCCTGAGATTAAGAGTATAGTTACTCTGCTAAATTTACCTAGATTTCAGTCATTAACTCTAGAAACACCCTTTGCAGAGTCTACCTATAGTACTCAGATGGCGGCTCTTGACTGTTATAGTAATCCAATTGAGGTTTAATTGTATGAAGAAGCTAATAGCTATAATCACCTCTTGGAAGGTACTTGTCTCTCCAGACACTGCCTCCATTCAGCCTCTGTATTAGGTGAACATTATTAATAAGTTGAGTGCTACTCCTGCTCCTCTTAAAATGTGGGTTTTCTCTAATCGTCTGTACTCCTACTCATCGCTTGCAATAAATAATGTGAATGTGAATGTAAGTAATTAAATTACAGACATAATAATTTTGGGAAATCTCTCTCTCTCTCCACTGTTTTATTCTTTTTTCAATTGCCAAAGAATCCGCAGGGAATGATCCTGGGCAAATCATTGTTTTGATTGAAAACAGAAGCTATGTAAATAAAATGATGTGGAAGAGGAAGCAGAAAATCAGGGAAAATAAAACAGAGAGAGGATGGAGGAGAGAATAGAAGGAATAAATGTTTATTTTGAATTAGATCAAATCGCAAAATGCAGAAATTCAGAAATCTCATTCTAAAGGTAAATAATTATCTGAAGTAATTCAAAGGAAAACCTTTTCAATGCGGATTGCGTTAGCCCCACAAACATTCACTGAACATCTGGCATGCAAATTAAGATACAATTAACGTACAGAAAGTCTCAATTCCTTTCCAAGATCTCACGTTAACATTGATTATAAGGAATTTGTCATTGATAAAATATAATTTTCTTTCAAATTATAAAAGCACTAGAACGTCAAAACCAAAAAAGTTCAGTTATGTAAAAACAAGGAAATTGGTTGCGGAGAAGACCAAACCATTGCGACACTCCAGCATTAAGAAGGAACGATTTCCCGCAGATATAACAAGAAATAACAATTAACGCACAGAAACTCTCAATTCCTATCCAGGGTCTCACTTGAAGATTAATTGTTAGGCTGGGTCTTTGATCAAATATATTTTTCTTTCACATTAGAACGTCAATAACAAAAAATTTTATTTATGAAAAAACAAGGAAAATGGTTGCGGAGGAGACCAAACCATTGCGACACTCCAGCATTAAGAAGGAACGATTTCCCGCAGAAATAACATCTGTACGAACCTGAACTGCTAGTATCAATCATATTTCACTAGGAGTACTTGATGGATGGATGGATGGATGTGAAGAAGGCCGAGAACCTGACCTACGAGTGCAGGACAGTTCCTCAAGCACTCAGGCTATGTAGCCCATTGTACTTAAGGCCTAGAAAAAGAAGAAGGGGTGACAGAAAAAAGAGGGAAAAAATAGAAAAAGGGGTTATAGGGGGACAACGTTCTCTTCCGCAAATCTTCCGGATTCTCTCACAAATCTCAGAAGATAGCTCAAGGGGAAGAAGTGAACTTTGTCCATTCCTGTGACATCGAAACAACCCAAAATTGAGGCATCTCGTTGTGGCAAAGGCGGGACATGTGCAGAGAAAATGCTCGGTGCTGTCCACCTCCTCCAAACAAGATGTGCAGGTTGAGCCCTCGGTGATGCCGATGGTGATCATATGTTAGCCCCAGTACTTTAAGTAACCCAGAAATTTCAGTTAAAAGTATAAAATGTGGCAGAACTCTTTCTCAAGGCATTCCCTACCCAGCAGAGCCTTCTTTTTCTTGTGGATATTAACCCTCATTAATCATTCCATGATATATTGGTCATAGCATAATTATAATGCAATCAGAATGGGAAGATTTTTTCTGCGCAGATGAAAATGCAAGTCTGCTGTTATGAGCACATTAGTTCCTGTCCAATTGCCTGAGACCAGCCAATAAATATACAAAGCTGCATCTCTTAACATGAAGACAGGCCGACGTGGAAAGTGAGGCGGTGAGTGATTTTGAGTTTCGGTCGATTGAGCAGCACGATGGTACCGCGGATCTGGGTTTTTAAAAATGATTCATTATATATTAAACAATTCTTTTCAATATCAATTTAATAAATATGAACTAATGTATTAAACATGACGTGTTAATTTAATGAAGCTTTTAAATGATTCATATCATTCTCTCATTGAATTTATCACTTGTTTGCCAATTTATCATCACTTTATTAACAGGTATGAAATACTGTTAGCGATTAAAACGACTCCTATTCATGAGGACTGTCAGGCTGATCTTAAACTTCCAGAACATACCAAAAGCTCTTCTAGCTTATCTGTTCTTATTCCTATGTTCTAGAACTTTGATAACTAACAACTTATTTAGTCTCTTTCAGCCTAGGCTCTTCATGGACTGTTGTGCCATTAAAAGAAGAAAGTAATTTAGTCTCTTACGGTTTCCATGTAATTGGTGAAGTTTCTCGAACCTTTAGTACAGCCTGACTGTCATTTTCAACTCCTATTCATTTTCCTCGCTAAGAGTTTTTCATTCGAAAGATAATTGTAATTTATCCTGTCCTCCTCGTTCAGGTACCTACCAAAATCGTTTCTAATTATTTTTTAGGAGCCATATATTTGTAGATAAAGAAAATAAGTTTAAAATCTTTCAAGGTAAACTCTGAATTTAAAAAAAAAAAGCATATAAAACTAAAATCACCTTCCACTCACAACGAATGGCAAAACATTTACAGAATACATTACAGATGCCACTCACATTGCCAACCGCGCCCCAATTCAAGTCAATGCGAAACAGGTTCTCTTCTTTTTTTTTTTTTGGGGGGTAGGGCGATATTTAAAAAGCGCTGTAAACAGGAAATTTTAAGTGTAAGGTACAAATTTAGGGAGGAAAAAATGATAGTAGAAAAAAATGTAAAGTTGAGAAAAAAATACAATGGTAGTGGAGAAAAAAGTAATATGGAAAATGGTAGTAGGTGGTAGAAAGGTGGCGTTAAAAAAAAAAGCATAAACTCGACAAAAGTAGAAAAAAAACCAAACTAAATTGCAAAAATGTCGACGTTAATACTTTAAGGAATACCAACAACGATAAAGAACAGAGCAGCCCGCTGCAACAACAGGGATACAGCAAAAATAGAACAAAAGCAGCACACAGAAAAAAAAAAAAGAAAGCATAGAATATAGCAGCGAGACACAGAGCGAGTTAAATGTCAGCATATGTTGCATTCAAAAATGACAGTGTGTGGAAGGGGAAAATAACAAACAGAAGTTGAGACGCAACTCATGGACACGTTTTTCATACTTCTCGTTTTATAGTTTTTATGAATTCTCAAAATATACAAACACACACACGCACCCACATACACTCATGAAATTTAGCATGAGTCGCGTTTAATTTCGCGCGCTGACAATTTACCTCACACTGCTGCAGCAACATATGCTCTGCTTTGTCACACTGTTCGTGCATTCGTTTCATTGTTGTTCATTGTTCATTGTGAAGGGTTTCCAAATCAATGAATCTCTACATAATGGCTGAGAAAATTGTTGAAAATTGTGGGTTTTATTCATTTTACCAATTTTTTTTTTACATAGTACCATATAAATGTAGATTACGCATACGCCATGGTGTGCTGTGCTTATGACAAGTATGCACAAAATTTGATTATTACCAAATAAAAACAAAAACATTCAGAATTCTTGGGAGCAAGTCAAAAATGGTAATCGAAAATCTTTTCAATGTTTCTAATGCGAAATGCGTTCAAGCATGAAATTAGTATTGCACAGTCCCAGACACAAACACAAATAAACAAAAATAATGCAAAACATAATGCAATTGTATTTTTCAAAACACGCAACTCCTTTCCAAAATTCAATTTACAAGCAAATACAATTTATATTTTAGCATTATTATATACGAGTATTTATACAAACTTATGTAAATATATTTCATACATATGATATGTATTAACGGTGTTCTAGATTCGAATGTAATCATGTTCTACATATTACTAATCTACATTATACACAATTTATGTATGAAAGTGTGTGTGTGTGAGTGTGTGAGTGCGTGTGTGTACAAAAGGCATACATTGAAGCGTGTTACCTTCTAAAAGTTTTCTACTTATACAAGGTGAGGCGAAAGTAATGTCATAATGTGAATGTGCCATAATTTTTGCAAATGGAGTTAAATAGCATTGAGATATAGAAAATTTGTTTTTTTTTTTTGTTTCTTTCAACACACAGGTTCCAAAGATTGATAGGTGGGAGGAAGAAGGAGGAAGAATGATATACAGCTCGAGCAATGGTGGAGATTTTGAAACACATATTTTCGGGCAGTGTGATCTTATGTTTGGGCGATTTAAACGACCAAATCGCCAGACTTTTCTTCCTGATGGGCGTTTTGAAATCTCGCGTTTACCACAACAAATCGCAAACCTTACATGTCTCATATCTTGAAAGCCAACATTGCAAAAGAAATCAGATATTTACTTACTTACTTAGCTGGCACTACAACCGATGATCGGTCTTGGCCGCCTCCACAAAGCTTCGCCAGTCACTTCTGTAATGCGCGCGCTGGCGCCAGTTGATAAGGCCAACTGCAGTCAGGTTGCCCTGCACCTGGTCTTTCCAACGGAGATTAGGACGTCCCCTTTTGCGTGTTCCTCCACCGTGGTTCGAATAAAACACCCTTCTAGCCGGAGCGCTTTCTTCCATTCGCTCAACATGACCCAGCCAGCGAAGCCGCTGGAGTTTTATACGCTTGACTATGTCAGTGTCGGCGTACAGCTCATACAGCTCATCGTTCCATCTTATTCGATACACGTCGTCCACGCATACTGGACCGTAGATCCAGATATTTTGGAAGCCTTAAATCAAACACGAGCACCACTTTGCATCAAGTCAGGAAGTAAACATTTCACCGATAACAATTTTTTAACTCCATGTCATCATTTCTAACAAAATGGCAGCCAATTGACGTTATGACATTACATACTTTTGTCCCACCTTGTACTTTGAGCTGGTTTTTCTTTCCACCTGAGATTTAGAGTTTATTTAGAAACGAAAGGGGAGGTCTAGTAATTCTTTCTCTTTAATTTAGTTAAATCTTTTTCATTATTACTATATGATTCATGATGCCTAGGTCCAATTTCTCTTTTTGGATATTGAGTTAAACCTCAAGTTTTGAGTTAAACCACAAGTACTTAAGTATATGTAAATACTTTTAAACATCGATTAATGAAGACCTGTACTCAACCCTGCACATTGCTGAAGTAATAGCAAAAGAACAGAGAGCACGCTTGATTAGAAATAGATGCTCCTGTGGCTGCTACGCAACACAGAAGCTCTTCTAGCTTATCTGTTGCCTTAAGCAATAAGCGTACAATAAAAATTTCTTTTCATTTTTGTGAGCTCCTTAAAGGTAAGTAGCCAAGGTAAAGCCTTAATGAAATTAGCTCCTGCTTGACATAATTTTTTGGCAAACCTCAACACATATTTTTGAAATTAAATCATTGGCTTGATGAAGTATAAAAAAATATTTTACTTTACTTAGTATGTAGAATCTCGGTATACTCTGGCATGCTTGTGTGCTGAATAACGTTGCCTTGAGAATTTTCCTAAGATGCTTAAATGCTTAAGTTCCAATAAATAAACACATTTCCAGATAAGCTGCAAAACAAAAACAAGCAGCTGCAAGTAAATGTAGCATTATTAAATGTTGATACTTTGCTGCTGTTCTCATTTTCTCTGCCAGAAGAATTTAATTCATTTTTTACAGTAATTTCAATAAAGTTAAAAATAAATTTTTATATACAAAATTTAGCACTACTTGACTATTTATATTTACATTTACTTTTATTAATATAAATTTAATGAAAATACTAGAGATGTTCGAGCGTCGTGATTTTCGTGGTGACACGGCATGCCATATAAAACTCCTCTGGGATGTTAAGCGATTTTTGAATAAAATTAGAAAAATATCGTTGGAGTGCGTGAGTGATATTTTATCGTGCGTGAGTGCACTTTCTTCGTGACTCACGATAACTTTTGTTAAAATTTTTTTGGGCTGCTGTTTATACGTGTTTATGCGGTGTAGGTAGTGGTAGTGCGTTGAACTGTTACGCAGAGTGTCCGGGGTTCAAATCTCGGCTCAAGCAAAATCAAAAAGACAATTTTTCTACAAGACACCCTCCACCTCTCAGCAGGCAATGGCAAACCTACAAGAGTAAAAAGTGCCTATGAAGCTTTTCACCTCGCTGTTCGGATTCGGCATTAAACTGTATGTCCCTTCCATTCATGTACAAAATACTTATAACACGTGCAACATGAGTGGATGCGATAAGCTCGGCCTAGGCCTTCCTTGGGCTGTTGTGCCATTAAAAGAAAAGAAAGCTTATACGTGTTTATATTATACATACCTAAATACCAGAGATGGACACAAGTCGTGATTTTGGTAATGACACAGTGTATCACGAAAAATGTATCCTTGAGCGTGAGTAATTTTTAATAAAATCACAAGAATGTTGTAAGTGAACGTGAGTGAGATTTTATCGTCCGTGATCGTGCATGATTTAATAAAATTTCTCTGTGATCACGGTAAATTTCTTTGTCTGGGTTTCGTCATTAGGAACAGGCTAATATCTTATACATACATATTATATCTTAACCTTAAATGAGTGCTGCAAAAACAACTACATAAAATTTGAAAATCAAAGATGACTTACAGACGAATCCATTAGATCGTGGTAAAACCTGTCCGTGCTGGAGCTTATGTGAGTTAAAAATTGTCGTCGTGAGCATGCGTGATGGTGAGTAGAAAATCACTCACGCACCCATCTCTAATGCATACATACATAAGTACTTTTGTTAGTATAGTCGACTAGTCGATTTTCATAAAAATGTCAACTTTGTATGGGAGCCACCTAAAGAGTAGCGGAAAAAAAGTTAGTGAGTGAAAATTAATGAAAGTTGTTTCGACATTTTGACCCACTACGATCATTCAGGAAGCATTGGGAACTTATTTAACAACAAATTTTGTATTGGGATCCTTAAAGGCACGAGATGGAGGTAGGAAAAAATTTTTCACATTGAAAATTAAAGCTGAACGGTCTTACATTTTAACCGTCAAAGGCACTTCCTTATCAGTTATAAGGTAATTTTACGATTTCTGTCGCTACCCTAGTTACCCTTACCCTATCACTCCAATACTTCTGGCTGTCGCATTTTTTCATCGAACCTCCGTAAACCGCACTGGAAGTCACTCGAAACTCAAAGGAATAAAGAGCGTCGACTAGATGAGAATGTTGCGTACCAGTGCAAAGCAAAAACTTTACGAGACGGTTATAGAAGCCCGACTTCAGGTTAAGATTTTACTTATATTAAGATTTTTTTATTCTTATAACATATCCTTGCAATGCAATCGTTGTCTTTTGGCATTTTTGATGTTCACAGTAAGAATTGACTAACCCTCTGGAGTCACTCAAAACAAGAAGATTTATAAGTTGAGCTGTTTGCCAAGTCGAAATTTTACCCAGTTTGTGATTGAAACGTCTTCCCAAATGAGGATTATTCTTGGATCAAAAAAGAAAAGTTTCAAAATAAAAACAAAAAGTAATGAATATATAAAAAATTTTATTGACTTAATATGGTATATATATTTTTTTCAGTAAATTTTTAATAGAAATGGATTACGTTTATGTTACATAAAATTTCTTAGCTCTACCCTTAAATAAGCACAAAACACATTCACATTTCTCCTACATACCTCAGGCATATGCCATATTATTTAAATTCAACGCTAGCATTCGATTCAAGTATGTGTTTGGAATCTATCAAATGAAAATGAGTTCAAATTAAACTTTTATTTCAATTTCCAAGAAGGACCTACCAATTTTTTAAATTTTTTTTATTTAAAAATAATCAAAAATTGCAAACATGGCAATGCACAAGGCACAGTAGGAACTGAATATATAAATGAATTCATCAAATACAAAATAAATAAAATTCCTTCTGCATTGCCATTCAATTCAGACAATTACAAATCATGAATTTAAAGCATACCTACAAGTAAAACGTAACACCAAAATACAAAATACCACAGCAATGAGTAACAAATAAATAAATAAATAAATAGTAATTAACAAAAACGAAACAAGTAAGTAAGAACATACAAAGTCCATCTCAAAATCCAGTTTCTAACACAGTTTCTAATTTTTCCCACCCATCGCATGTCTTTGGGGAATCACTAGCAATCTCCCTCTCTTCTTCTCTCTGTGTTTTTCTTTTTCTTTTTTGCATTAATATAAAATTTATTTTTGCTTTTGTTTTTCTGTTTACGCTTTTGTAAATGTAATTGTTTTTGTGGTGGCAGTTGAGAAAAAATTTGTAGCGCAAAATTAGTATTCTACAGCCTTAACTCGTCGTCTTTTCTTCTCAACACTTCAAGGACTCTCTCATTAACATGCCACAGCCGCCTAAAAGGCAGCTAAGCTTCTTTGTTATTTCTTTTTATTTTGAGTCTATGTGTGTGTGTGTGTGTGCGTGTGTGTGTTTCTGTTTGCTGCTTGTTATTCCCTTGGCTACGTATTTCTCTTTGTATAATAGCGTTTGCTGTTGTGCTTTTGTGCCTTTCAGCATATTTCACTTACACACACATCTTATATAAGTATTGCCTGTGTCTGTGTTGGCTGACTGCTTCTACTTTTTGCTAGTTATTATTATGCATACGCTGCTCCTACTCACTCGCCTGCATTTGTCTGCAAATTTCCTATGTCGCAAAATCTTAAGTAGTTCCTAAGTGATGATGAGAATGAAAATGGCTGAAAGAATATAACGAAACAAGAAAATTCTCTGTCGCCAGCACAAGCAACGATAGCAATTTGCTATTGTAGGAATGCATACATATAATTTTTTAATTAAGTACTTTATGACAGGCAGCAGTAGTGGCAATAGACAGCAGACAGACTCTGGGGGCGAAATGACGTGGAGCGCAGTCCTTTGAAGTAGGCGAAAACTAAGAGCTGAAAAAGCGCAACAGCAAAACTTAATAAACAACTGCAGGTTGTTGCTGTTTCTTTGTTCTTTGTAATTTAGTATTTCCTTTTGTTTCTCAGTTTCACTTAAGTTTAAGTAAGTAGAGTAAGCGTTGCAAATAAGGGCAAAATGTATTTATTGACTTTCGATTCTAGTTTATTTATATGGGAAAGTCAAATTTGCCACGTAAGGAATTCAAATACCGGTCACTGGACCGAATTTGTATCAATTTTATGCTATCCAAACGCTTATAATGATTGAATTTTTTTTTTTTTTAAAAGGTTGGAGAGAAGGGGAATAAAAGGGGAATAGAGTGAAGAAGTAAGGGGTCAGAGGCGGAGAAATTATTCACAAAATTATTTCTTACTCAGACCAAAACTCAAATCAAAATTATAAACAAAACTCAGAACAAACTTCAGACCAAAATTCAGATCCAAATAGAGCAAAGCTCACATAAAAACTTTACCAAAACTCATACTATAACACACACCAGAATTCAGATCAAAATTCAAATCAAAATTCTGACAAAAATTCAGACCAAAACTCAAACTAAAACTTAGATCAAAATTCAGATCAAAATTCAGATCAAAATTCACACCAAGATTCAGACAAAACTCAGACCAAAACTCAGACTAAAACTCAGATCAAAATTCAGATCAAAATTCAGACCAAAACTCAGGTCAAAATTCAGATCAAAATAGAGCAAAGCTCAAATAAAAACTTCTACCAAAACTCAGACCAAAACTCAGACTAAAACTCAGACCAAAATTCAAATCAAGATTCAGATAAAAATTCTGACCAAAATTCAGACAAAAACTCAAACCAAAACTTAGACCAAAATTCAGATCCAATTAAAGCAAAGCTTACATAAAAATTTCTACCAAAACTCAGATCAAAATTCAGACCAAAACTTAGATTAAAATTCAGATCAAAATAGAGCAAAGCTCAAATAAAAACTTCTCTACCAAAACTCAGACTAAAACTCACACCAGAATTCAGATCAAAATTCAGATAAAAATTCTTACCAAAATTCAGACCAAAACTCAAACTAAAACTTAGACCAAAATTCAGATCCAAATAAAGCAAAGCTCACATAAAAACTTCTACCAAAACTCAGACCAAAATTCAGATCAAAATTCTGATCAAAATTCAGACAAAAATTCTGACTAAAACTCACATAAAAATTCAGTACAAACTTCAGATCAAAATTAAGACCAAAACTCAGATTAAAAGTCAGATCAAGACTTAGAGCAAAACTCAGATCAAATTTCAGATCAAAATTCGGACTAAAGTTCAGACGAAAACTTAAACAAAAACTCAGACAAAACTCAAATCAAAATTCAGTACAAAACTGAGACTAAAACTCAGATTAAAACTCAGATCAAGACTTAGACCAAAACTCATATCAAAACTTAAACAAAAACTCTGCCAAAATTGAGAAGAAAATTTAAAGCAGAATCCTGACCAAAGTTCAGACAAAAACCTAAACCAAAAATCAAACCAAAAATCAGACCAAATCTCAGACGAAAATTAAGACCACATCTCAGACCAAAATTCAAATCAAGACTAAGTTAAAAACTCAGACCAAAACTCAGATTAAAATTTAGATTGAAACTTAGATCAAGAATTAGGCCAAAATTCAGACCAAAACTCAGGCGAAAATTCAGACCAAAACTCAGCTCAAATCTGAGCTCACAATTCAAGAAAAAAATCAGACCAAAACTCAGTAGTGGAAACTGAGGGCAAAGACTATATACCATCATTCAGACCAAATCTCATGGATCTCTAAAGTCTAGTGGGTAGTGCACTAGACTTTCACCCAGGAGGTTGTCTGGTTGTCAATTACCGTCCTGGTCTGGTGGTTAGTTCTCATAACCTTCTTAAATTGCAAATGAGACGAAGTACGAGTACATACACCTCTTGGCAGGCAATCGCAGCACCAAAAAGTGATAACAAATTGTAAGCCGACGTTAAACTGTACATAATACACCAACCATGTGATGGGTCCCTGGAGAGGCACTCAAACCAACCAACCAAACCAAAACACGAATATCAAATCTCGCATAAGACTAAAACTCAGATCAAAATTCAAGCGCTTTTTGGATTGACTAAAAAAAAATATATATATCTCCACTACTTTAAAATGCTACCGCAGATTGCGTCACACTGAATGGCGTGTCTAATTCAAAGAAGCTGCAATATTCTGAGCAGTGTGGGTACTTGAACAATTTAGGCAGCCACATGCGCCCACATTTTGCAATTCATCATAAATCTCAATTAACTACGCGTGGATTGAATAAAGTGATAATTTCTTTCATTCATCTACTAAAGAATGTTACACGGAAATATGGAAATAAATTCATAGAGCTTAAATTAATTTTGTGCCCACGCCATTAGTGAAATTTTCGTAATAAAAAAAAAAATATTTCCATTGGATGTGAAATTATTGCAACATTAACTTAATGAATTTTTTTTTTTTTTTGTGAATATATTTCTAATTTAGGTTTTTAAAATATTTAAGATTAATTTTGGCACTTGTGCATATAAACTTTGAACTAAATTTCGTTTTCAAATATGCAGATTTTCTTCTTTTTTCTATATAAATTATTTTTTTTTTTTTTTTTGAAATTCGAATACAATAAAGTATGCATCGAATGCAAACTTCAAGTCCGAAAAACAAACACAGAAAACTAAACAGAAAAAATTAAAACAAAGGCATGAGCACTTGAGAGGGATTTTGTGTGAAGGAATAAGCTGTCATGACAAACTTTTTACGCACAAAGCATCGGATAAAACCCTAGCATTGACCGAAAAGGATGCTGTTTAGAACAACGGACAACAAACAAAAGAAACAACAAAAAAAACAACATCAACAGACGGACAACCAAAATAGAACACCAAACAGCATGAGAAGACTGAGAAAAAATAAAATAAAATAAAACCGAATGAGAAGAAGAAGGAGGAGAAAAACTTGTTTGTATTTGCATAATTTGTCACCACTACACGCGCAGCTGCACAAGTCCTTGCACACACACACACACACACACACACAACCACACACAAAAAACAGATATTTGTAGTTTGTCCTACGCTTCCAGCAAACACCAAATCTTACATACTTTCATTCCATTATTATTTCATTGTGCATGTGTATGCGTAGTGCGTGTATGTGTGTTCGTTTGTGTGTATTGGCTTAGCAACTAAAAATTTTAAATCGGTTTAAGCGCTTTAATCTTATATTCTTCTTTTGCTGTTTCCTTCTTTTTCCTTTCTATTTCGTACATTTCTATGGCAACTATCATTTTGCAATTTCTACACTGTGTGCATTTCTATATATTTTTTTTCTTCGTCCTCTTTCTTTTGATTTTGTTAGAGATTAACACTCAAGAATTTTTTCGCCCCCCACCCCGTTTTATGAATTTGAAAGTTGTGCTGTGAGTTTCTTAGGAAAAGCATATGGATTCAGGTTTGGAATAAGTAGAATATGCAAAGGGAAATTGTACATAAGTAGTGCACTGGAATCTTTATAAATCTGTTGCAGTTGCAATTCGAGGAACTCCTGTTCAGTAATAAACAAATGAAAATAAGTTAAACGGAAACTGATTGAAAGAAAGCATGCGTATGGAGTGCAACATGTTAGTGCAACATGTTAGCACAACATACAACAAAACAACAGATTTTACATTATATGGATGAAAATATATTTTTTTACCTTTTCTTTTCGTTTTTCTCTTAATGGCACAATTTTTTTATACCGCATCCGAACGGCGAAGTGAAAAGCTTTTCATAGGCAATTTTTACTCTTGTAGGTTTGCCATTGCCTGCCAAGAGATGGTGCCGTATAGAAATTGCTTTTGTTTTTTCAAATTTTTAAATCAACACAACAATGAAATCAGGGGAACTCTAATAATTAAAAACTACCTAACACACTGAAAATTTTAGACCGAAGAGCTGAGAAATATAGACCGATAGCATCAGGGAAACTGCAAAACTGGGGAAACGTTTCAAATAAACGAGTTGAAACTCGTTTCAAATAAACGAGTGAAAGTGAAAAATCAATATCGTTTCGGTCGAAGTCGAAGTAAAAATGTATTAAGCCTTAGTCAACAAATGAATCGAAGTCTGAATCTAGCTGCTGCTTAAACTCTATCTGATTGTAAGCCTGACTCTGATTCGATTATAACTTGTACTTAACATAGGTCTGGGTCTCAATCTAAGCTTGTGTCTAAGTCTAAGTTTAAAATTTAATCTCTGTCCAGGTTTAAGAAAACAAGTGTTTATTTGTACAACTTGTAGTCTAGGGTCGAGCCATCTGATGCGTGAACAAACTATTCATAATTTAAGTAATTACGTGATGGTTTGTACGTTGTCGGATTAGACGAGTCGACGCTTGGTTATAGTTTAGGGCTAAGCTAAACTGTAAATCTAAGTCTAACTCTAATTCTAACTCTCTTACTCTAACTCAAACTCATACTCATACTCCAACTTTAGCTGCAATTCCAAGTCCAACTTAAACTCCAACTCTAATTCTTACTCTAACTCTAAATGTAACCCTTACTCTACGTCTAAGTTTAACTCTTACTCTTGACTTTGACTCTGACTCTGACTCCCACTCTGACTCCGACTCTGACTCCGACTCTAACTCCAATTCGAATAACATAGCGTCTCGACTAGCTACAATTCCAGACAATGTGCATGTTCAAGTGAGAGAAGCTGATGTCTGCCAAAACGCAAAGTGGTCAAATTTTATTAAGGCATTCCATTTTACAAAATGGCCTTGAACAGGAAACAACAAAGATAACAACGTTTTCGAATGTTGCCTGCGGCTACGCTTCAAGTGGTCCATTCTGAAGGTCCAATTTTGCACACTTTTCCACACATTTCGGCCGGAATCTCGGAATCTCACCAATAACGCGTTCAATGTTGGCTTCCAAAGCGAAAATCTTATGTTTGGCTTGTCCCTATAGACAAGAGTCTTAACATAGCCCCACAAAAAATAGTCTAACGGGGTCAAATCACACGATCTTGATGGCCAATTGACTGCACCAAAACATGAGATTAGCTGCTCACCAAATTTGCCTCTCAATTGATGCATGATTTCGCGTGTAGTGTGGCATGCGTCATGTGGCACCATCCTGTTGGAACCACATGTCGAAAAGTCTGTTATCATCGAACGGTACCGGTACCTTTCTCCATTGATCGTAAAATTGCGGCCTTCATCGTCTTTGAAGAAGTACGGCCCAATGATGCATTGGTAGCTGCTGAATTTCCTCTGGCTGGTATTCACTCCAAATACGGCAATTCTGCTTATTCACGTATCCATTGAGCCAAAAATGAACCTCGTCGCTGAAGACAATTTTGCGATAAAAAAACGGATCCTCATCCAGCTTTTCTAAGGCCGAATCAACGAAAATTCGACGTTGTGGTAGGTCGCTTGGCTTCAGTTCTTGCACCAGCTATATTTTGTATGGCATTAATCTGAGATCTTTGCGTAAAATCTTCGAGGTGGTCGAATAACACAAACCCAATTGCTGCGATCGGCGATCATATCGCGATCTTCTTCAACACTGGCAGTAATATTATCTTCGGTACACACTCTATGGATACGATTTGGTGGATTGATGTCCAATAAAGTGAAACTGGTGCGAAATTTGGTCACAATGAGCTGAATAGCCTGCACTCTGGGTCGATTATGACGACCATAAAACGGACGTAGCTTGCGAAACACTTTTTTCACAGAGCACGAATTTTGATAACAAATTTCAATAATTTTCAAACGTTGTTCAGGCTTAAGTCTATTGGTGATGAAATGGCAAACCAAACTGAGCATTTTTTACTTTGACACATGTCAAGAATCACACGCGTGAACTGTCAGAAATATAAACGTCAAAAACCAAGTAGCAAATGATCATCTCTGCTCCAAGTGAACAAATACTTACGAAAATTTTTTTAAATAATTTAAATAGAATGAATACTAAAACTTCGACAATGGAACCAATATTTTTTTATACATACATATAAACGAATACTTACAAACACAGTTCAAAATTTGTACACAATAACTTTGAAGCAACGAATATATTTACAGGAACAATTTTTCAATACCTTTTCTTTATTTATACATAATTAATTTTAAATATTTATATTCCATTTCTTTCATTCATTTGCCAAATATTTACATAACCCAAAAAAAGAGATTCTTTAACTTTTAATCATACCAGTACACACGCAAATCTTGCGCATCTTTGTGTAAAATATGTGCAAACAATCTTATGCAAATTTAATTTCAATTTTGTGCAAAATTTTGCAAGCAGCAGTTCTTAGAATTACTTTTAGTTATGTAGTGTATGCAAATGGCAAATGGCAAATGGCAAATGAAATGCCATAAAGAACACATCCATGTATTCAAGTAAATAAATATACAAATATAGTATGTGTGTGTGTGTGTGTGTGTGTGGTAACCAATATATAAATGTACATAGTTCATATAAGTACTTATATGTTCTATGGAGAGATACCTTACATTCAAATATTTTCTGATTTAAATAAGTACCTGTACATAAGTGTCATTGAAATAAATGCCTATACTATTAAGTAAACGAAATATATCTATGCAATAAATTTGACAATTTTGACAATCACATACATATACACTTGATAAATGTGTGTGCACATCTCATAGAAAATTGAAACGGACTCGTTTAGCTACCAAAAGTAAGTGATAATACCATAGAGCTCAAGTACTTTCAGGTAGATTTTAATATGATATATAGGGTGATTTAAATCACCGATAGAGTGATAGATAGAGTTCCATGCAGAAGCACAGAGTAAAAAAAAAGTATATATTAAAAAAAAAAAAAAATAATTTTAAAACAAATTTTAAACTGTAAGAACTCGCGAGTGAAGTGACGACCAACTTGTTTCATTTCTATACGTCAATCTTTTTCTTACGTTTTGTAAATTTCCTCACGTCTCGTCATATTTCAATGCTCTTTCTCTTTCACTCAATGCAATGAAAAAACGTAATAGCAACTAATTGAACAAATCAACTCAAATGAAAAAATAGTAATAATTTAAACGAAATTACTTTCGTTCCGTGTAAGAGAGTATCATCAGAGTATTATAGAGTACACGAACAGACAGTGAGTAACCGTTACTTTCAAAAAGTATTTATTTATTCATCAACAACTATCTTGTCCCCTTCAAAGTAAGCACCCTCAGATATAATACACTTATGCCAGCGTTTTTTCCAATCCTCGAAACACTTCTGAAACGCGCTTTTTGGTATCGCCAACAGCTCCTGTTTCGATTTTTCTTTTATCTCCTCAATCGTAGCAAAACGCTTTCCTTTCATCGGTGTCTTCAGTTTTGGGAAGAGGAAAAAGTCAGCGGGGGCCAAGCCCGGTGAATACGGTGGTTGAGGCATGATAACGGTTTTGTTTTTGGCCAAAAACTTACGCACAAGCGACGTTGTTTTTGCTCAAAATATAGCAATTTTGGAACAATCTTCGCTGCCGCACGTTTCATGCCTAAAACATCCGTAAAAATTGCTTGGCATGAGCCGAACGTTATGCCATGCCAACATCATCAGCAACCTCTCTGATAGTGATTCGACGATTATCCAAAATCCTTTTCTTCGCTGCGTCAATGTTTTCATCGGTTGTTGACGTGCTCGGTTATACCACAACTGAACTTGTGTTCTGCTCATAGTAGACTCGCCAAAGGCCACAGTCAACATTTCAATTGTCCTTGCGCATTTAATTTCATTTTTTACACAAAACCGAATACAGTTTCTTTGATCCATTTTTTTCGAATTGTAAAAAATCGAAGAGCACACCAAAACACGACAAACCTTTTTATCTGTCAAAAACAAGCTGACAATCCAAAATGGTTGGTATTGCCAACATATATAACAGACATGTGTACCAACATAACAGAAAAAAAATGCGAAAATCGAACATACGTAACTCACGAAATTTGAAAATAACGGTTATCTTTTTATCACACCTCGTATGTAAGTCCCTCATCCTTCTCGTCCTAATGTATGGTGCAGAGACGTGGACATTGACCATCTATGATGAGATGCTGTTAGGAGCGTTCGAGAGGAAGATACTCCGTAAGATCTACTGTTCAGTATGCGTGGACGACGTGTATCGAATAAGATGGAACGATGAGCCAACGTACGCCAACATAGTCAAGCGTATAAAAATCCAGCGGCTTCGCTGACTGGGTCATGTTGAGCGAATGTAAGAAAGCGCTCCGGATAGAAGGGTGTTTTATTCGAACCACGGTGGGGGAACACGCAGAAGGGGTCGTCCTAATCTCCGTTGGAAAGACCAGGTGCAGGGCAACCTGACTGCAGTTGGCCTTATCAATTGGCGCCAGCGCGCGCATAGCAGAGGTGACTGGCGAAGCTTTATAGAGGCGGCCAAGACCGATCGTCGGTTGTAGTGCCAGCTAAGTAAGTAGTAATGTATGTAAGTTATTTTTTACAGAGTAGAATATGAATTTTAAAAAAAGGCCGAAGCCAACTTTATTATTTCGATGTTATTTTCCAACTGATTAACAAACTTAAAATACTTAGTGTAAGTGCACGCGCTGCCGAATTTGTTGTTTATGTCGTTCACCTGCTTCTGCTGCACTTTTCTGTGGGAACGGATGCCAAGCATTAAATTTCGTCTGCTGTGTTTGTGGCGGGTTTAACTTGCCCATTGGATTTGATGATAAGTTATGTGCTAATTTGGTGTGTTATCTTAACTTGAATTTGTTGTATAGGGATCGTATCCATGCAGTACAAACAGAGACGTCGGCTCTCTCAATATCATCTCAAGTATTCATATAAATGCAGTAAACTGTGCACAATTGAGTAATTTTCACATTAGCGAGTGATTGACTTTAGATGAATTTACTGTTATTGTTGGTCGTGTTGTTTTTGCTTGAAATTCCTTTAGTGCAAATGCATAAATAAGGGGGAGAGAGAGAGAGATTACTTTTCGTGTTGTTCTTGCAGGAGTGGATTTTGTTTACTCGCTCTTTTGTTCATGTGCGCCATTGCACTCCTCAACACTCTACATGTTACAGCGAAACATTTCGATTGTATTCATCTGTAAAGAGAGTAACAGAAATTAATTTGTTGTTATTTTTTAATGCGTGCATAGAAAGCAAAACAAACAAAAAATAATTCATCGCACAAAAGGTTGCCAATCCAGATTTCAATACGCTCCCACAAGAAGATTCACTTCAAAAATAAATAAAAATAATATTTAGTTCCTTAAATTAACCTTAAATGTGTTTCTTATTGCACTTTACGATAGGCATAGGCTGTTAAAAGACAATTTCACAAACGATCGACTGGTAACTAAGGTACACAACAATAAAGATTTCAACAATGTATATACTTTCAAGATTATGTATATACTTACAAGGCTTTAAAACAGAAGTAGTAGTTTTCTGAAACTTTACCGTCTGCGAGTTAGACTTGAAAATACGAATCGGCTCACACAAATATTCGAAACAATAACAAAAGAAAAAACTCCATGAAAAGAGTACATTGAGACATGACTTACTATCTCTAAAAAATATTGATAACTGGTTACTTTTAAACACTTTAGAAGATATATTTTGGCACAGATCTCAGTTTTGTTTTGATCATGATTCTACTTTTGAGTCCAACAGCTTCAACCTGTCTCACAATTCACTTTCGAGTAAAACAAAGCCCGAACGGACTATATATAAAACTTTGGCAAGTTCCGTCCGACCTGTAAAAAGGGCAATCTTAAATTTCCTACCACATTATATAGGTAGACCCTTGATGATATCTGTAATCTGAAATAGAATAGATTGAAGTATTATTAATTACTTGTGAATGGCCCTGACAGCCAACATCACCTTTTGACAAACTTAACAAAACTTGTAGCCTCAAGGCAACCATTTCTACAAACTGCATTTCTAGAATTTTATAACGTCAGTTGCTATGGGAAGGGCCCTCTGTACCTGTGGAAAGCTACAGTGAATTTTTTGCCTGAGGTTTACCACTTAGTTAAATGATTTGAGTTGAGTTCCCACTGGGTATACGTGCTTGTCGTGGCCTTGACCTGGTCTACACCTTCATAAGTATTTCCTCCATATTGATGGGAAGTAAACCATCTCTCGCCACTTAAAAGTGCCTAAGTTTGGAATTTACAATATGCAAAAGGCAAATTATTGCCGTTATTATTATTGAAAAAATACACAAAAATAAATATGTGCAAAAATAAATAATTAACAATTTTCGTATAAAAAAATAATAAAAAAAATACATATTTTCAAGACTCACTTGCTCATGTACACCAATATCCATTCACATTTGAATGTGTTTAATGCCTCGTAACAATGACAAATTCATTCCCATAATGTATCCATAAACACATACACAGACACATGAAGTGTATATCTAATGTGTCCATTATATTGCACATTTCTTTGATCATAAATAATATTTTGAAAAAAGTCATAATCTTTTAATCACCTACGAGCACCAGCTTATATACATTCGAGCACATATACATACACAAATACAAATACGGGTATAAGCTGCAAAATCCATAACACTCATGCTTATAACCATGGTATTTAAATTTGTAGTAGTATGTACTCGTATTTGTGTATGCCTTTATACTACGTGCTACATAAGTATGTATATAGAAATGATAATACGTGTGTCTATGTGCACATCGCATACCTATACTTTATCTCAGCATGTGAATGCAGCAGTATGGGTTGAAATTGATGGCCAAATTATCATGTGGCCAAGTGTCATAAATAAGAAAAGCAGCAACAAATAACATAGCAACAACAGCATAGCTATCAACAACATTCGGATGCCGCAATAAAAACAAAATAGCAAGAAAATTATTCACAGACAACGTGACACACATAAAAACAAACAATCACACACACACACACATAAACACAGATATACTGCATACATAGCGCACTTTATTATACTAAGTAGTTATTGTGAGCGAAGATGCTTCAGAGATTGATTTGTGTGTTCGTGTGCATGTTTACGGTGTGCGTATTCTATGTACCATACATAAATATGTGCTTATACTTATATTTGCGTACAAATGTATAACTCTTTATTATTGCACTTGACACTTTCGAAAATGATACTCACTTAATTTACAAGTATTTTATAACAACAACATTTTTTTGTTGTACTAAATGATGGAAAATAGAGGATATTGGGTCAAATATAAATTACTTATTAATACAAAAACTGATGATCTACTATTGAACAATTTTGTTTTACGCAAGGTTAGCCTCTAGGATAATATCTTGATCTATAATCTCGTGGGCTTATAGAATAAGTATAAACAAATATTTTATGCTTATATAGTTTTGCTTGAACTATAACCATGTGGATAAGTTTATGACTTTTTCATGTGATTGATTAAATTAAATATTTGGTTGGAGCTTGAAGAGATTAATTTCGCTTTTATATTTTCGCTATATAAACGATTAACCGTCATCACTGATATACAAAGGCGACCAATGCCGATCATCAGGTCATCGGTAATTGTGCCAGCTATGTAAGTAAGTAAGTAATTATAAGAAGTCCTAAAGTGTTTCGATTTTCACTTAAAACCAGTGCATTTCTGTTGTGGCTTACAATAGACAAAGTGTAAATACCTTACCTAACCTAACCTAACCTAACCGAACCGAACCTAACATAACCTAACCTAACCTAACCTAACCTAACCTAACCTAACCTAACCTAACCTAACCTAACCTAACCTAACCTAACCTAACCTAACCTAACCTAACCTAACCTAACCTAACCTAACCTAACCTAACCTAACCTAACCTAACCTAACCTAACCTAACCTAACCTAACCTAACCTAACCTAACCTAACCTAACCTAACCTAACTTAACCTAACCTAACCTAACCTAACCTAACCTAACCTAACCTAACCTAACCTAACCTAACCTAACCTAACCTAACCTAACCTAACCTAACCTAACCTAACCTAACCTAACCTAACCTAACCTTGATTAAATGAGCATTAAACGAGTGTTTGTTGATTTACGTTGCTATTTTCTGGAATATTACTGCACATTAACACGTTGCAATTAGATAAGCAAGTTTGCACTATAATATGGAAACCTAGGATCCGATATAATTTAAGGGCTCCATACAAATTTCTACTGCAAGCAACTTATACTCACACAATTTCAATGCCCACTTGTCTCGACTGATGTACTTATATCTATTTGAACTACTATTAACCTGGAAAATATATACGTTGGATTACAAATAATCTTCTGCAAACCAGGCATAGATTTTTAAAGATGATCAAGCTCTTTTTCTCTTAGTTTCAGGCTGGCTAATATGCAACATAGAGAGGAATATAAAGGCAAACAAATTAAAATGTGGATCAATCCTATATCCTAAAAACAGACAAATGCCGTGAACTTTTTTTCTTAAATGTACAAATATAACACGCTCGGTCTAAGTTCTCTATGGGCCGTTGTGCTATTAAAAGAAGAAGAAGTAAGACAAAATTTCTAATATGTCTGTCCTTTTAAATACATAGATATTATTATTGATTATGTTCACAATATGTGCTTACATATATTATATATAAAAATAATGACTACTTACTAACTTAGCTGGATAACAATGGATGATCGGTCTTGGCCGTCTCCTTTTGAGGGTTCATTGGAGAATAATTCAACAGGCTGGTTTCCAAGCACGGCGCACAATCGTTCTTTCACACACATTGGTTAACTCACTGACGGGTGTCAGATCGCTAACCAGTGGGAGCCACGAGAATTCTGTGTGTCGACTTGAGACATAGACGCACAAGGATCGAACATGGACGCAACTGCGACTATCACGACTTTACTTTGCGTCTTTTTGCGTCTTACATAACTTCACATAATCTGAAGAACCCTTGACGTATGAGTAACATGAAATTCGATTACTGAACGAAAGTTGAATGTTACTCATACGACGCGTTCTGCTATCCAAAAGAAAAAAAACTAAAAAATAAAACACATCGCACAAAAGTACAACTCAAACAAACAAGAAAAATCATTAAAAACAGAAAAAAATTAAATAAGAAAAAAAGTTTTTGTAAAATAAAAATATTCTATAATTTTACTGCAGCAATAAAGACGAAAAAAAATCGCATTCCAACATACCAGCGACCATAAAAAGTAACGCTCGTTAAAACCTCCCATGGGTGGCATTATCAAAATGCAGACAATCATCACAATTACACAAACACATACCAAATACCAACAGCAACACAAACACAACAACAATAACAACAACAGCTTAAACATGCACTAAAAAACATCATACACAAATTGTGTATACATTAGAAACTTTTTTTTTTTAAATATGCAAGGTATAAAAAGAGTGAAAAGAGACGATGGCCAGTCTGAGAGATTCAAATGAGAGAGTGAGGGAGAAAGTATGGCGGAAAGGTCAAGCTATACTATATACATACTTCTTACATTACACACACCGCATGCGGTATAAAATGTAAGCATAAAAGTAGCTAGCCGACAAAAACATAAACACAGCACAGTATGCAATGGGTAGAGAGCACGTGATTTTATGTAAAAACAGTAAACAAAACAGGAGAAAAATTATCTGAAGAGTACGCAAGTACTTTATAAATTTATTTATACAATGTAGTACTTATACAAAATTTTTACCACACAATTCTCTTTACAGAGTTATGATAACTTACCTCATAAATACACATACACATACACATACACATACACATACACATACACATACACATACACATACACATACACATACACATACACATACACATACACATACACATACACATACACATACACATACACATACACATACACATACACATACACATACACATACACATACACATACACATACACATACACATACACATACACATACACATACACATACACATACACATACACATACACATACACATACACATACACATACACATACACATACACATACACATACACATACACATACACATACACATACACATACACATACACATACACATACACATACACATACACATACACATACACATACACATACACATACACATACACATACACATACACATACACATACACATACACATACACATACACATACACATACACATACACATACACATACACATACACATACACATACACATACACATACACATACACATACACATACACATACACATACACATACACATACACATACACATACACATACACATACACATACACATACACATACACATACACATACACATACACATACACATACACATACACATACACATACACATACACATACACATACACATACACATACACATACACATACACATACACATACACATACACATACACATACACATACACATACACATACACATACACATACACATACACATACACATACACATACACATACACATACACATACACATACACATACACATACACATACACATACACATACACATACACATACACATACACATACACATACACATACACATACACATACACATACACATACACATACACATACACATACACATACACATACACATACACATACACATACACATACACATACACATACACATACACATACACATACACATACACATACACATACACATACACATACACATACACATACACATACACATACACATACACATACACATACACATACACATACACATACACATACACATACACATACACATACACATACACATACACATACACATACACATACACATACACATACACATACACATACACATACACATACACATACACATACACATACACATACACATGCACACACACACACATACACTTCGAAAAACAAAACTTATCCAAAAAACTTAAAATGGAAAGAAATTTAAGAAATATTTTTCAGTAGTAACTAAATTTTCCTAAATGAAACTAAACATAAAAATACGAAAATGCGGTGCTCATCGTAATCATCAGTAGCGTCAGCAGCAGACAACAGCGTTTGTCCTTGCGGTTCAGTGTCGAAAGCATTAACGGCTGGTTAGTAGATCGAGGAATACAGAGAGTATGCTGTAAATATATGAATGGTGTTTAGAGAAGCAAACTGAAATTCATCTATCTGCATTATGCCATGAATAATGTCTACCCATTTCCAACTTAGTTACATACACATCCTAAGTTGATAATCAACTCGAGCACTTTGTTGTTCGTATTTTTGTAATACTTGCTACATTCTAATGGAAAAAAATCGTTTTTGTTTTCCAGTTTAAAGCTGCAGCAATTAGTTGCCAAACCATTTTTAATTGCAACAATATGAAAGCTTTTAAAAAGTGGTTACTTTTTGTATTTGTTGTAGTTTTGGCAGTAGCAGAATAGCAGCAACTGTGGCATTTACTAAGTTGAAAGTGAAAAACTTTAATTAGGGTCATGAGAGAAGTTGTGCAGAGGTTTCTGGTTGTTTTTGTTGCTATTTGAGAAATTAAATCCTTTCTATTTCTATTTTCCATTGCTCATTTCGCTGATAGTGAAAATATTTCGATATTTTATTTATTTATATTTTTACATTGATTTAAATGATAATTTCAAGGTTTATGATTTTTAGGAAACATTCAAACGAGTCTGGGTTTGTCAAGTTATTTAAGTTAGGCCAATGAAAATATTTGTAAAACCCAAGCATAATTTTAAAAGGCAATTACATGAGAGAGAACTACAATTTTTTTGCCTTAGATTTAGTTATTAAATTTCTCTTAAAATTTGTATCCGTTCAGTTGGCATGTTGTTTATTTAGGAAAGCTCAAAAAAGGGGGTTCTTAGAGTAGGAAAGATCTAGAATAGGAAAACATCAGAATAAATGAATCTCTGGAGTAAGGATATACTAGAATAAAAAGTGCCCTGGAGATGAAAAAAAATCCACTGTCCCTCTATTACGTAGCCCTCGAGTAGCAATAGAAAAACGATAATTTTTTTAATTCGTAATAGAAAAAAATCACCCTCAATCCAACCTCACAGCGTAATTGTTGCTATTCTCCCCCAAAAAGTATGCTTTTTGTTTACTTTTTGAAGATTAAATATTATGGCTGATGAGAGCTAAGTTGTTTAAAAATCTGCAAAGTTCATGTATTGATAGTCTAGTATGACATATAAAAAAAATAGTGCTGCAAAAGTAATAATGAGAAATAAAGTAATAGTGAAAAAAAAAATGGTTTCCAAGGATTGTCAAAAACTAGCGACATAGCAGAATCTTATCACAACACAGATTGCCTAATACACAAGCTAAAAATTCAAGATGGGCTTCAAACACTTTTTTACCCCAGCAAGAGAAAAATTTGAGAAGACGCCGTGTGGGAGCTGGCTTCGAGATATAACTCTACGCTGACGAGTGGGTCCAAGATCTCAATATTGTCAAATTTTGTAGAGTCCCCGGACGAAACTTCTGGTGATCAAAAAAAGCCTGCAATGCATTGGTCAACGTTTAAGGGAGAAATAAAATAGCTATCTTCACAGACAGACGAGCGACTATCAAAGCTCTAAGCTTAGACTTCGCATACTCAAAATTAATTAACCAATGTGGGGAGTTTACCCGCCACTCTAAGTGATAGGTTGAACATTAACATTTTCTGAGCTGAGCTATGGATCACAGAAACTTTGAAAGCAAATGAACGAGACGATGAAATAGCGAGGAAAAAGATC